>CM040241.1:71203100-71526974 GCA_022545495.1 Chrysanthemum lavandulifolium | reverse complement strand
ACATGCAATGTGAAGAATCAATGACTACGAGTTTAAGTGCAAAGAACTACATCAAGAATGCAAGATCAAGTGTTAATGTAATATCTTTTGTATTCTATGTATTTTGATACGTGAATGAGGTGACCTCCTTAGGGAGATTGTTAGGAATTAGAAATTCCGGATTAAAGAGTCGGTCACCTCAAGTATATGTAATCGTTAAAAGCTCGTGAGTCGTAGTTCTTTTAAGTTAAGTAGTAATTTAGTTATGTAACAATCGTGGAGGACTGACGGGTCTTTACCCACTGTATGCCCGATCCATGACCCAAAGTGTGGCGATTTATGTAAGACTATAAATACTCTACCTCCCAAGGTAGAGTTTGGAGCTCATAATAATATCTATCACTTTCTCTCACTAAGTTCCCTAAACCTCTAACTTTCTCTCTAGAATTCCATCTATATGCTACTTTGTGTTATGGTTTGATGTGTGTGAAAAGTTAATATCTAACATGCTTCTAGTGAGCATGCCCTCGGGTTCACCAATGATGTTTACAAGCTCAATGTCCCGAGATCTTGTCCACTTACTTTGTGGTCCGGGATCGAGCTTGAAGATGTCACCGGAGATCGATGTGAGTTCGTGCAAGAGCCATGTAATCATTTAGAACATCTCAGAGAGATGTCTTGATCAAAGTTGAGGATCATTAGTTACGTGTTCCTCGATCATTTGGATCATTGTTACTTATCCCAAGGGACATACCGATTATCAATGAATTCATTGATGGTTGGTTGGGGTAGGTTGTGGGTAAGACATAATATGAGATGTCGATGTCGACTGATATGAGGAATTGAGTTCAAGTTGTACTCATCGGAGGATATCTTGATGAGTTATCAATTCCTATTTCCTCCACCGAGGTGTTGGTGAACCCGATGCTTTCGATTTTTCATCAAAGGTGACATGAAAGGTTTCCTCAACTTGTTGTCTCTTGTGTTAAAAACCTGAAGGCTTTGGAGATCGGTGAGTAGTTTAAAAGTATCCATCATCGCCTTTTGCATCAAACTTGCCTAGATGATCCTTGTGGTTGTGAATGAACACAGACATCCAAACACATGAAAATAGGCGATGTCCGAAGTCTACCTTTGAAGATCTCATATGGGGTTTTATTATGTCTTTGACAATGATTGACCTGTTTTGAGTGTAACAGCGCTTTGATCGCTTCATCCGAAATGTTTTGAGAGGGTGAGCCATTTAACATAGTTCTAGCAAATTTCAATGAGTTCTCTTTTCCTTCAAGAACCCCATTTTGTTTAGGGGTATAAGGAGATGAGAATTTTGAGAAATTCCTTTTCATCACGTAAACTCTCAAGTTCTTGATTTCTAACTCGATGCCATTGTCGGATTCGGATTGTTTGACAAGAATGTCATTCGGTTTTCAATCTTCCCGATGAATGACATTATTGCATCATTGCTCGACTCTTTTTGAAAGAAAGTATACCCAGTGTATCTTGAGAATTCATCAACAATGACAAGTGTATACTTTCTGCCGCCGATTGATCCGGGGTGACAGGTCCAAAGAGATCCATGTGCAGGAGGTGAAGGCGACTTTTGATGGAGAAATTTTGTTTGGTTTTGAATGATGCTTTGTGGTGTTTACCCTTTTCACAGTGCAGAGCATGGTTTGTCTTTGCAAAGACCAAGTGATGGTAAGCCAAGGACCTTGTTTTGTTTTGCCAAGTTGTTGAGGTTTTTGAAGTTCAAGTGTGAGAGTCTCTTATGCCACGTGCCAATTGATAGTTTCGATGGCTTTAGCAAAGAGACACGTTCCATCTTGGGAGAGTTGACATGTCAAGCACATAAACATCATCTCTCCTAGGAGCTATCAACACAACTTCCTTGTTGGCATTAAAGATGGTACCTTGTTTATCATTGAATTGTACAATGAATTTTGCATCACATAGTTGATCGACATCGATGAGATTGTATTTGAGACCGATTGACATAGGCTATTCTAGAGAAAACTATTCCATTGCGAGCCATTGAACCATAACCTTCGATGAGGACATGATGAGTTATCACCAAATACTACCTTGGGCCTGGTTCCTTTACATACTTGTGCAGATATTCCTTCACACCAGTCATGCTTCTCGAGCATCCACCGTCTAGATGCCAAATAGGCTCCTGGCATGTCTCTCGCACAAGTAGTAAACCGATTAGTTTCTTCGTGACCCACTTACTAGTGGGCTCGGATCTCAATGTCTCTTTGAAATTTGCAATCACTCATGGTCGGTGGTTGTGTGCAAGGTGCTACCATGTGTTTTGCATTTAGAGGTCGAGGATGACTCAGTGACTGGGTTGTTTGAATTTCTCCTTGCATGAATGATATCGTCATGTTGGGATGTCTCATGAGCCGGATTACCGCATATATCACAAAGATGTATTCATGAGACAATCATCCTGATGATGATCATTGAACCCACAAATGAGGACGAGAGAGAAAAGGTTTTGCTCTATTCTTTGGAGCAGTTTTGGAGGATGAAGCATCACGATGACCAACTTTGGTATAGTTTGCTTGACCGACATATCAGATGATCGCTATTTTGTGATCATCCTTTTGCGCATCATGCAAAAAGGATTCTATAGCGCTTGTCGATTGGTATGGGTGGTGTAATGACACACCACGCTTTTGTTTGTTTTTTGAGGTTGACTTAGACTTTGAGGAACCGGAGGAAGCGACTTTGTCTCCTTGATTAGTTCAGGGACCTTTTCAATGGATTCCATTTTTTCGATAAGCTTCCTCACAAGTTCACCGGTTGATGGATTTGGTCACCTTGGGGACAGAGGATGATGAAGTCTCAGGTAGACTCTTGTTGGATTAATTTTGCTTGTTTACGTAGGATAGTTCTACCACGCCCGCACCTTTCTTTTGGTGAATGAGGATTGAATTGTAGTGGAGTAAGCTCGTGAGCTTGGGCAAGACCACAAGAGGTTTCGGTGGTGGGCGGTGCTTGAGATTCGCTTCGGACTCGAGATGTGTTCAAGACAACTGGCACATCGTGAGTCCAAGCATGCTCTTTAGAGCTTGACTTTCGTGCTCTAGAATCCTTCCGAATCAAGTTTGGAAGCTAACTCTCGTGATTAACTCGCTCAATCCATTCATTTGGAATTGGAATCACCAACATACTTGTAATCATGCCACCGATTACAAATGGCTTAGAGATCGGTCTTTGTTGAGAGAGTCGGGGAGATGATCTTCACCTATGACTCTCTTCTTACTACTCTGGGGCTCCCACAAGATCAAAGACCCAGGGATTCTTAGCAATTCAACTATTGAGAATATCATTTTCCTTTTTAAGTTCATCTTGAAGATTCGATTTCTTTTAACTAGTTCGGTGTTTTGAATTTGCAAAGTGATGACCTCAAGCTTAGCTTGTTTTAAAATAAGCAATTCATCCCTACACTTATTCAATTCAAAACTTAACTTGTTGTATTTAGAAAAGATTCAGTCTTTGCTCTTCTACAAACTTAAGGTCAACATTTAGATAATTCATATAAGATCGCCAATCGTAGTCATCATCCATAGAAAGTAAAGTGTTTACCTTCTTCATTGTGATGTTGACCCATTCCCCGCTCCTAGCATGATTCTTCCCAATGCCTAGCTTGTCTTCTTGAGAGAGCCATTAGAGCATCGACATGTACCATTTCATCATCCGATGAGATTGGCTCTTCATCCCGACCAAAGGTTTCACCACAAGGCCTTTGTTCTTACCCCGCAGATTGAACATTTTTGTTGTTTACGAGGACCCGCCTCAAGCAATGCAAGCTTAGCTTTGCTTTCTTATACTTACTTCATAATCAATGGTTTTGTTAAGATCGATTGTTTTGAACATTTTGATGAGACTCGATAGATTTTTGGTTGAAATTTGCTAAAGCCCAAGACCGATTAGATCCCGATGGTTTGTAAGAGGTTCGTGTTGTTTTTGAAAACAGTCTTTTTGCAAAGCGGCCTCTTTTATGACACTTGTATCATTCGGTGTCTTCGCATTGCTTTAGCAGCTTGAAAAACCTTTGTTTCTTTTATAAACCTTCGAGAGTTAGCGAGTGCCCTTTCCCAAATTCAAATTCGGTCACTTAGGTACTCTCACTGATCTCTCATCGCTCATCATCCGAGTTTTCTTGAAATCTTGAACTACATTGTTAGAAAAGAAAGCGGTGATATTGGTGATGAGGTAGTGGTCGTGACTTCTTGACTTCCACGAGACTTCTTTAAGTCGTATCGTGCATTGATGAGGTTTTCCTCATAGACAAATTCCCATAAATTTCGGAAGCTCAAGATTTTGGATATGATTAGCATTCCCGAGTCCCCGAGAGAAATTCAACCACTTCTCGTGAGACTGCTTACAAAACCAACATTGATTTCATGCTTAGACAACTTAACACCATCATTTGAAAGTTCATTTAAAAGAGTTTTGTATCTGGTGTAAGTTTGAGAGAGAGTTTCGAGTCCTTAGCCACGAAGGTGTTATACTCAAGTTTGGTGTCCATTATCCTGTTTTCCTTGGTATCGATGGTCCTTCATGACTATGAACAAGGTCATCCTGTGTTTGTTTAGCAAGATTACAACTTATATGTACTCCATAATATCGCCGGGAAGACAAGATATTATGATACTTTTGAGTCTTTGGTCCCGGTTGACCACTTCTCCTTTCATCCTGGTCCACCGAGCTTGTGTTCGGGCAACCTTCAACAGCTTTGGGACAAATGGACCTTCATTTATGCACTTGACATAATAAGGTTCCATCCCAATCAAATAGCAAAGCATTCGCTTTTTCCATTTGTTGAATTTGCCAACTTCAAGTCTAGGGCAACAGCTTGAATAAGCTCCACCCTTTTTATCGACTAGTTGGGGTACATCAATTTCAACCATTTAGGATCCTAATTTAAAACTTTAGAGCGGCCTAAAAACGAGTTTTATAATTTGCCTTGCTCGACACCACTTGTTGTTCTCGCTCACTATCGTTTAAAGCAGTTCAAGTTTATAAAACAAGTTAAAGTGAACTATGACCGAAATTAACATAAAGAAAACACACTAAGTAATTTTCAACATCATATTCTTATTAGAAATAAATCAACAAAGAATACGCTGCCCAAGTACTTGCGAATAGTACTTGGGATTGAAATGACAAAGTTGGGTGATTCTCTCTAAGCTCGGGCTATGTCCGAGCACAACTCTTAGAGCTCACCGAAATATCTCGTGAACTAAGTTGTATTTGGAGGAGTGAAAAGATGGCTTGCGTGTATGTGTTTTACAATTCACAAGCTTAACCTTTTCACTCCATCTCTTATGCTATTTATACATGTATGATATTTGACTCTTTCCTAAGTGACAACCGACATCATCTGTAAGACAAAATCTTGATGTATTTTGTCTCACATAAAGACTATTCTAGGTAAGAGACAAGACTACTTTCCTAAATTCAGATGATGACATCGAGTCTCGATGTTTTGCCATTCGTGTGAAAGTCGACTTTGGTTGATAAGGACTTGCCTTATCTCGATTCAACCTTTCCCGCCTTTATCCCGCTCTTTCTTCGCCTTTACATTCTTCGCCTTCTACTTCAGCTTGTCTTCATGTAAGAAGTTGGATAGGAATCTTAGGGATTCGATGAGTTATTGTCATCACCAAATGAATCCATCATCTTCTTCTTGACTCGCCTTCACCCTTTAAGTTCCGCCATCGAGTGGAGAGACTTCTTCATTGCCTCTTCTCGAGTATCTCGAAGACGACTCACCGAGAGATTATGCACTCAATGACCGTTTGTGTTAATGTAATAAATACTTGGGCTATTTTCTATTCAAATCCTAGATTAAGGGGTTTGGGTATTTACTGAACCCAACAGCTCCATTCACCTTTAAAGCTACCATATCCCATTCTTGTGCATCTAAAAATAAAAAAAGAGAAACCCTAGCTATTCCATTCTCAAGTGACGGCTAACACCAAAAAGGACTCCCTCCCCATCTTCTTTTTCTGTCGACATCAACTCAATCTAAGGTAGGGATTTGAAGGCCTTGTGCTAGACTGATTTCACATGTTTTGGTTCTTGTGTTGATTGGTTATTTGTGGGTTTAAAGGTCACCGGTCGAAGGATTTAAGGCTCTTAGGAGGGTTTGATTAGCTCGTTATTCCTGCTTTCTCTTGTTACTTGACCACGCCCAAGGTACCTTCATCACCTCCATTGTTTCTCTTTACCGTGAATCGGTCATGGTTCGACCTTCCATGCGCATAATATTCACACCATTTAACATGTCACTTAAAATGCAAATCGAGACCTAGACTTATCATATAAACCGGTACACAAAAATCATGGTATAAATCAATATGTGTCGTATGTCTATACACTAAGGAAACCATGTTATGAATCTCATCTTGACCCCCTCGACATACCTATTTTCTTTTGATATTATCATGCTTAAGTGAATCATAAAACATGAGTGAACCCTTGGTATATGTCGACCTATGTGCTATCTTTTTCCGTTATGAATCATGGTCCGTCGCTGGTCGTTTAAGAGCGAGATGGCGCATGATTTTACACTAAAACCATGTCACGCTTAATGGCCTAATCATGAAATAATAAACTTAACATAGGTGCTACATAAAGTCATGAAAACCAGGCCTATACATGTCGTCATACACACAACGAATCTAGTTTTATTTTACTTTCTGGTCGTGCGATATGAGTACTATGCGCACCTATTGTAAGCCTTTAAACAAGTTATAACTAATGTAAAACCTAGACCTATTGTAACCGCATGTTAAACACTTAAAACCAGGATGTGAAACTTGTTATATGTAGCGTTAAAACATGTGTGAAACAGGTCCGGTGGTTATGCTTTGTAAAAGCCTCGTTATGCCTTCCTCTTTTGATCTTTAACGTGTATATGCGAACATGAAACTTGCGTATTAAAATGGGTGTTAATGTGTGTCGGGCTGTTTTGGGAAGGTTTAAAGGGCGTTTAAAACCTGTTTTAGGGGAGGGTTAAGATTCATTGATATTAAAGTGCACACGAGAGGTATATGTTAAATTGTAATTGTCATATTAAAGGGTTAATGTCATGTATCACGTTCATAAAATTTATCTAATGTTCATAATATAAAAACTATAATGGCTAAATGAGTAAAGTAAGTAAATGTGGCATATTTACACTTGAGGCCCTACACTTTATAATATTTACATTTTGAACCCTAAACTTGTAATATTTGCCATAAATGATCCTTACAGTATTATAATAATCACTTAACCTAATATATCTTTAAAATGCATCCTGAATGGTTAAACTTGCTAAATACGGAATCCTGCTAATACTGAAAACTTACTAAATATAGAAACATGTCATTTATGGAAAGATTACTAAAAGTAGAAACCTGCTAAAAATGGAAAGCCGTCTAAAATGAGTAATGTGATTCTTATTAAGCGTTATCTAATTCATAGGTTCCGGACGGCAGGATTGATTCATCGTGTGACCTTACTTTCCTATTTTTGCTTGCTTCGAATGAGGTATAGATATTCTATCCCTTTTCAGTAGGGATTTCTCATGACTTTTTGATCCTTCGACTTTGTTTCGCTTATGATAATTCTATTGCTATGATTCCTTTGCTATTGACCCTATGATATGGACCTTCTGATTATGAACTTATGCTATGAACCTTTGATATTGAACCATTACTATTGACCCCTTTGTTATTGAATCTCTGTTATTGAACCTCTGTTACTGAACCTTTGATATTGGACTGTGTTATTGGACTATTGTTTTGAACCTTTGAATTGTGGACTACCGATATTGAACCTCCGATTATTATGACTTATATATTGCTACATTGCGGACCTTTTGCTTGACTGCCGCTTGATACCGAGCCATTAACTAGGCATGGGGTTCCATGTCCGTGTCATCGATGCACCAATGGCACGACTCTAGTGTGGTTGAGTGATGTTCCACAATCGTCCTTATATCAGTATTGATTATGCGCGCTTCATCGTTACGCTATGGCCACTATTGTTCGGGGCGCATGGATGCATCCTAGATTTGTATTGTACCGCTATTCGATATATATATCGCTCGTGATGTGGTGCGTGCGCAATATACCCCTCAAATACCGAGCCGATCACTCCACCGTTACCGAGGTCTCCTCCTATTGTCCGGTATTCCGAGGTCACCCTCCCAATACGATGGTTACTATTGATTATCGGGTCGCTATTGCCACTACCGATATATCAGATTGTATTGTTGGCTCGGGATGGATTCCTGACAAACCTTACACTATTGACATACTTATATTGTACCTTCTGTTTTCCCTTACACATCATATTCTGTATTGATTGCCGTTACTCAGTACCCTTATGTGACTTACTCTGTTGGAATCACTCCTAAACCTAAATCAAGTGTTAGTGATTCATATATAATAGTTAGCTTATTTATGGCCTTTATGTTTGTTAGTAGCTTGCTTATGTAGAAGGCCCATGAGCTGGGCCCATGTCCATTAAGGAAAGGAAGGGAGTAGGAGTGTTCCCAGCTCCCTTCCTATAAATACTTTTGTAATAACCCTCACTGAGGGTCGGGTTGTTCAATTTATCTCTTTCACATACTCTACGCCTAACTTTTCTTCATATTTACGTGTGTGTGTTTTGATAGTTGTTCATCCGATCTTCTTTCTTCTCTATCTCTTTCTATTGTGCTTGTGTTGTAAACTTAGTGACCTAACAAAGGTATCAATCGCCTACTAGTCAGCTGAATCGATTGTTTTTGAAGTAGGTTTTGGTCCCACGCGTAAAAGCATACTGAGTGATACTTTGGTCTCGCTTAAAACACATTTTTACACTTTTAATCCAAGATTCTTGTACTTTCAACATTTTAAGGTGTTAAAATAATCTTTTGGCAAAAGTTTTAACCTTTACGCAGAATCATCGTTTTGAGCTTGGTTTTTACGAGGTAGCTTTTCACGATAACTGCTTTTAGACACTTTGGATCATCAAGTTTCACACTTTTGTGTTATCTTGGTGATATTGAAGCTATTTCATCACAAAATCGGTTTAGAAACATCTTTGGGCAACAATCATTTTTACGAGTAGTTCTACGCGTAGTAAAACCCTAAAACTATGCGTAACTCACCCTTGGTTTGATCTTCAGTTTCAGGGTTTACTCCGTGTTTTCTTGCTTGATAAGCCTCGAAAATACGCCGACTTGGGATATCTTTTGCACGTGATAGTGTAAAGATCACTTGGGCTAAAACCCAAACCACGCATAAGCTTAAGCTTACGCGTTAGAACCTCTTACGCATAAGATTCATCTTACGCATAAGCTCTCGCTTCACGATAAGGTAATCCCACGCCTAAGTTTTCTACGCCTAACTTATGGTTTACGATAACTTTAGTGTTTTTCTCCTTACTTACGCCGTAAGCTAAACCCACGCCAGTAACTCTTTGTCGTTAAACGTAACTTTGGTGTTTTTACGCATAAGTGCTACTTGGTTTATTGTGATTTCTACGCCTAAGGATACTTCATCAACAAAGGTTCATTCGACTACAAAGATCCATTTTATAACACAAGTTTTTCAACATGTCACAACCACCATACTCTAACTATTTCCCTTACACTTATACTCAACGACAACAACAACTAAGTCCACAACATCAACAATGGAATCAACAACAAGCAATTTATCAACAACAATTTAATCAACAACATACTCCACAACCTCAAATGGTTCAACCACCACCAAGTCTTCAAGTTCAACCCTACATAAACGATTTCAATCAACATCCATCAAGGAACACTCATGGGGAACCCACTTGGTTGGCAAAGATGTGTGAAGCTTTAAGCTACCAACAATCAATTCATGAGGTCGGGATCACTGATAGACCTCCAATGCTCACTCTAGGAAACTACGATCAATGGGTGATTAGGTTATTTAGGTTTTGTGATCTAAAGAAGCCACATGGAAAGTTCTAAAGAAGGTTATCTTGAAGGTCTATTTCGGATGCCTACCGTCATTGTACCCGGAGATCCAAATGCTAATCCACCAAGAGATGAATAATCAAACATTGCTATCACATGCACTGAATGCGTAAGATTTTCTACATTATGAAGTCGATGAGCTTGCAATGCAATATATCCTTTAGGATTACCAAACCCAATTCTTCAAGTGTTGATGCTCAAAAGATCGCAAAGGCAATGTGGAACATATTCATCTTCTTATGGAAGGATCTGCACTCAATCAGAGGATATGGAATCCAAAATTTACTTGGATTATGAACACTTCATGATTGAACCCGAGAGACACTAGAGTCTTATCATCATCGATTCTCGACATCATAAATGATTTGGATAAACACAACATCATCATGCCAAGAATTGCGCTAATACTAAGTTCCCTAGTAGTCTTGGTCCCGAATGGGAGAAGATGTCATTTTTCTCCGTCAGCGAAGAACATGCATCATTCGACATACGGATTGTTGTATGATTACTTGAAGCCTCATCAAAAGGAAGTTGATATGAAAGGATTCTCCGTGCTCAAATTGCTTCACCTTCACATCCGGAAAATCAACAACTCGCCTTGTATGCTCAAAACAGTTATCCTCCTCAACAAGCAACTCAACCAACTGCCTCAATCACACCACATGATCAATCACATCAATCTCAACAAACTCAATTGGTTCCTTACAACAACAACAATGATCAAGCACTTTATAGTCAAGCTAATGAGGAATCCGATCCGTTTGAAGCATTGCAACAAGGATTTGTTATGATTGCTAATGCTTTTGGCCGTTATACAAAAACCCAACAATCGCATTCGCCCTCATCAAACACAAGGAATCGGGCTGTTGCGAACAATGGACGAGTTGAAGTTCGTAATCGTGGTTATGGTCGCCGATGGGCGGTGGTCAAGGGTTTAATGCTATGGGTAGGAATAACAATGAGCTCAAGTAGTGGAACGTGGAAATGCTCATAACGGGTTGAATGGTCTTCGATGCTACAACCAGAATGAGAAGGGACATCTCGCTAAGGCACGCCCAAATCCAAGGACTAGGGCGCGTTATCACAAAGAGGTTCTTCTTTGGCTCTTATGATGAAGCTAGTGGAACTCTCACGCACAAAGAACAAAGCTTTATGGCGGATGCACTCGCATGATGATATGGAGGACTTGCAGCCAATGCAAACTGTTATGTTGATGGCAAATATGCACGAGTTACACATGAGTGACACAGCCCAGCAGATGACACATCGATGGCTTGTCTCAATGCACCGAACAAACCATATTTATCTCTCGATCTAATATCTCCGCCAACATCAATCCCAAGGCTCGTAATGTTCAAAATGAGTCGTCCACATCTCATTCGATGATTTTCAACTAGACCCGTAGTTACATTTGATGATAAAGATGACCTTATGGTTTCCTTGATAATCAAATTGACTCCGTGGTTATACTTGAGATCTAAATAATGATCATGTTGTGACTCACGCTGAACACACCGAACTTTGCCTCGTCTCAGATGTTGATATGTTGCTTAAAACCAACAATCCATAGTGGAAGAATGTCGCAAGAAATCGTGACTTAAAAAGTAAAAATGCATCGCTAACCAAGGATTTTGAATGTTTAGAAATGCAACTCAACTTTTTCAAACTCAAGAAAACGTGAAAAAGGTTTTGAAGCCGCTTTTGCTAAATCTCATCAAAGCGAAAAATATTTAGAGCGACAGATGCGTGATCTAGCCGTCAAGAATGCTTTGTTGTTTGAAATAGAACAACTCGAAACATGAACATAAAAGCAAATTAACGCCTCACCTTGGAAAATCAAAAGCTAAGGTCGAGTTGTTAACTTGTCAAAACCTTCTCTGATACAAAAGCATTCAACGAAACGAATAGATGATCATCTTGAAGAAATTATCGACTTGCAAAACAAACTTAAAGAGTTTAAAATGTTGTTTACAAACATGGTGAGTCATCCACAAATTATTGAAAAGTTTACTTTAAAACCCAATCCAAATGGATATGGACCGAATCTTGTTGATTACAAACCTAAGCTTTCAACAAAGCATTCAAACCAAATCTCAAGTTTCCAAAGTCGTAATATAAAATTGATAATTACATTATGAGTGTTGTTGAATATCATCGTCAAGAGGAATTAGATGCGAAGACGCAGTCGATCAAAATTAGAAACTGTTTACAACAAACCTTTTAACTATTAAAAGCGGTCACTTTCACACACCAACGGATTCTTCTAACACACCAAGGATTATCATAAAAACGTCTCAGTCTTCTAATGTTAATCCCCAACCAGATTATGCACAAATTTATGGTCCTTACCTTCCATCGGTGAAGTAAATTCAAAACCGAAAATCGCAAAATTTTAGATATTTTGATCTTTCATGGTCGACCTCAAACTTTACAACATGAGATAGAATATCATTCTCAAATCAAAGTTCAACATTTTCAATCGCCTCGCGCGAGAACAAAGAGACATTTTCGAAAAATCTTTTACCAAATGTTAAAATTTGAAACATTGTGCATTGTCTTGGGAACGGACTTCATAAGGAACTTGATTGATGAAGGTCGTTTTCGAAAACAAACATCTATTTCTAATACTAAACGAAAAGAAAATGTTGAAAAGATGTTGATCGACTCTTGGAAGATGTTATCTGTGCCGATGTCCATAATGTTGTGTTATTGAATTCTTTGTCATATGCATCTGATTATATCTCTCGCGATATTGTTGATTATGTGGTAACTGCTGAGAATTCGATAATGTGCATCGATCGAGTCTTTAAAAGTGAAAATGAACGATTGATTAACGAACTTTGAAATGCAAACGCCGTCTTCAATGGTGTCAAAAGATTGTCATAATCGTAAACTTGCTTTGCAATCAAAATCAACCAACTTGAATCCAAAATTTGAGCAATCGGATGATCAAACGTGTCTTTGAAATGTCAAATCTCAAAATATGAATAAGAACTTGTAAAGTTAAACAGAATATGGTGTCATATTTGATTTACTTAAAAATACTCGTGATGAAGCATCAAACGAGCTTGATCATTTTCTTGCACACTAAGGAAGTCATGAATTTTTCGGAAATCTTCGCTCGAAAATCAAGAATTGGTGCACACTATCTTTAAGTTAAGAGAAATGTTAGAAAGTATGAACAACTTCCGCCCACCGTGATTAAGAGAATAGCACCAAGAACACTTAGTAATCGTGACCCTAGAATCCTTCACAAATCACAAGATACTAATGTACTTCCCTCTCTCAAGAGGAATAATTGCCTCTTTTTCCAAACGTCCGCACTTCACGTACCTAGAGCACTACATCGAAGAATAGGAAGTTGCGACCTACGAAAAGATCAATAAGGAATGCTAAAGTAGAAGAACACCCTAGGACTATGAATAAGACTCACGTTGCTCCCACTTTAGATATTGCGTTCGACAAATGTAATAGAAAAAGTGATGTAACGAATGCTAAACCTTAAGTACTTTTGATATTCATCGATGCATCTTGTGTTATTTGTCGAAAAGTATGAATTCGATTGTCATGACAAATGTGTTGCTAAAACTATTATCTCTCGTTTAAGGAATCCTAAGAATCTAATACCTCTAGGCCCACTAATCATTCTAAGTCTCAGCTTGGTAGACCGCCATCTTTAGATTCTAAGAACCAGCATTGATGTCCTCAGAGCTCCAGCCACCTCCTAGAATGTAGCACCACCTAGTGCATTCACTAAGACTAAAGCAAATACTAGTTGGAGATGGCGTAAATGGATATATAACACACCAGGATTTAAATGGATGCCAAAGTTATTGATGTGTATGTTCACTATAAGCGCTCCGAACCTCTAACCTTTCGTTCCACATCTACTTCTATTCCATCCGTGTCGCCCGCATGTAATGTCACGTGATGAGATCATTCTCTCGGATTGTTGATAGCGGATGTTCCCGGCATACATGACAGCAACCTTAAACTCGTTATCAAACTTTATTGCAAAGTTCATTGGCACCGCCGATTCGGAATGATCACTTCAGCCTATCATGGGCTACGGAGACTATATCAATGGGAACATCGAAATTAGCGTGGTTTATTATGTGGAAGGCCTCGGTCACAATCTGCTTTTCGAGGGTCGGTTATGTGATGGAGATTTGGAGGTTACTTTCGGGGAGAAATCTTGTTTCATTCGTGATCTACAAGGAAACGACCTTATGTCCGCTCGCGTAATTCTAGTCTTTACACTATCTCTATGCAAGACATGGTTGCTTCATCTCCCGTCCGCTACTTTCAAAGGCAACATCAACAAAATTCGGCTATGGCACCGCGTCTCATCACATTTAAACTTTCAAACTATAACCAATCTTACTCGACATAAACTAGTTGAAGGTCTCCCACGATTCCTAAGATTCTAAAGATCACCTTTGCTCGACCGTGAACAAGGGAAAAGCACTCGTGCTCATTTTCCTTCAAAGGTGGAACACAACCTCAAAGATGTGCTTCATCTTCTTCACATGGATTTGTGTGGCCGATCGTGTGCAAACGATCAATGGCAAATGCTACTTCTTAGTAATTGTTGATGACTATTAACGATGGACTTGGGTCTACTTTCTTCAAGCAAAGACCAAGCTCACAAATGATCATCACCTTCTCACGAAAATTCAAGTTCACTCGAACACCGTCCGCCAAATCGTAATGCATAAAGGAACCGAATTTGTTAACCAAACTCTTCGAGAATTTTATGAGAAAGTGGAATTGAGCATCGACATCTATTGCACGTACACTAGAACAAAACGGAGTTGTTGAAAGACCAAACCGAACGTTAGTGGGCTGCAAGAACAATGTTAATCAATGCTAAACTTCCAAATTACTTATGGGCGGTGTATCAACCGCATGCTATACTCGTAATCGCTTCAATGATTACTAAACGCCACAACAAAACACCTTTTGAGCTTCTCCATAACCATAAACCGAATCTCAAACACTTTCATGTATTTGGATCCCTTTGCTATCCGAATAATGATCGTGATGATTTTGGAAAGCTCAAAGCCAAAGTCGACATTGGAGTCTTTATTGGATATTGTGAGAATTCTAAAGGTTACTGGATGCGAATCGTCGTAAAAGGAAGTCATGGAAACGATTCATGCTCATTTTGATGAACTCATCGAAATGGCTTCCGAGTATAACGACTTGGAACCGGTCCACAACCGCTTAAACTTCCTCAAACCCCATCATCAATGAATAAAGCCCTCGACTTACTCGTCAACAAATGGAAAGACTCTTTGCTCCGTTGTTCGGTGATGATATTGATGAACGTGCTCCGTGTATCCATTGTTCCGCCACGCCACCCGATAATACTCTTATACGATACACTGCTACAACAACTACGGTTGAAGAAGCATCACCATTGACTCCACCACAACATTGAACAAACCGCTCCAATAATGATGAACCAACCGATGATGTTCTTAATGAAGTACCCCACCGCAGATTTTGATCCAAATGTTCTTTAACCCATTTGCTAATGAAATATTGCACCGATGTCGCGGAATCATCAACAAACCATTTGAATCCTCAAAATCGCATAATGTATATCAACATCAACCTCTACACATCGTTGGACAAAAGACCATCCTCTAGAGAATATTATTGGCAACCCGAATCAACCAGTCGTTATAAGACAACATCTTCACACGGATGGTGAACATTGCATTTATGCTCTCGGCGTCTCGCTAATCAACCTAAAACATTAAGGACGAATGACAAAAGACACCGGATTGAATCCATGCAAGAAGAACTCAACCAATTCAAACGCCTTGAAGTATGGAACTTGTTGAAAGACCAACAGGGGTCTTCGCCATTGGTCTAAAGTGGTTTGGAAAAACAAATTGATGTCAAGGAACGTAATCGAAATAAGTCACGTCCCGGTGGCTAAGGGTTATCGTCGGAAGAGGTATTGACTTTGAAGAATCATTTGCTCCTGGTTGCTCGTCTTGAGGTCGTTTCGGATATTTCTAGCGTTCGCGCTCATATAAATATAACGGTCTTTCAAATGGACGTAAAACTGCTCAATGGTCAATCGAAAGAAACGGTTTATGTCACCACCTGAAGGATTCGTTGATCCCACGCTTCCCGAACCATGTCTACAAACCGAACAAAGCTCTCTACGGACTCAAACAGGCTCCTCGGGCGTGGTACGATAAGTTATCATCTTTCCTAATTGCCAATAATTTCACCAAAGGTTGGTCGACCTACACTTTTCATACAATATCACGGGAACATATTTTAATCGCTCAAATTTATGGGATGACATCATTTTGGGTCAACACATTTAAAATATTCAAATGCTTTTGCAAAACTAATGAAGAAACATTTTGAAATGTCCATGATGGGTGAACTTACATTCTTTCTAGGATCGCAAGTTCATCAATCACCCGTGGTATTTTCTTGAGTCGATCCAAATATGCCCTTGAAATTCGAATAAATTGAATGAATACTTGTGATACTTATACCACACCAATGTCGATACCAAGAAGCTAGACACGATTTGCATGGGAAGCGGTTGACCATACAAAATACCGTAGTATTATTGGGTCTCTCATGTATCTAACATTAGCGGGCTGATATTGTCTTTCAGATATCTTTTCTCCTGCTACGATGCGATCAACTGAAACCCACCTCTTTGAGGCTAAAAGAATCCTCCGAGACATCAAGGGAACCATTAATTTGGGATCCGGTATCCGAAGGATTCGGTTTTGAACTAATAGCTTTTTCGACGCCGACCACGCAGATGCTTAGACTCTCGAAAAAGTACTTGTGAGCACTACAATTTCTTGGTGACAAACTAGTGTCTTGGCAATCGAAGAAGCAAGATTGTACATCATTCTCCTCAACCGGCGAATATGTAGCCATGTCGGCGTGTTGTGCTCAAGTCATTTGGATGAGAACACAACTCAAAGACTATGGTTACGTGTTTGACATAATCACGATGTCTCGCGACAATCGGTGCCATTGCGATCTCGTGCTGACTCGATTCGACATTTGAAATCAAAGCACATCTATCTTCGATATCACTTCATCAAGGACCACGTGGAATAGGGTACTTGTTGAGTTATACTTTGTGGGTGCAGAATACAAATTGGCGGATCTCCTCACCAAAGCCTTAGCTCCCGCTAGGTTTAATGAGTTGGTCCACCGATTGGTATGCGGTGTTTGACTCCGCAGAACTGGATGAACTCTTAAAACATTCTTAAAACCAACAAACACCAAAACCTCTTTTGTAAATATTTTTCAAAAACAAAATACAAAATTATAAAATCGAGAAAATCTCAAAATATTCTTCTATCTAAATTCTTTCAAACATCGCAAGTAATAAATCTTGATCGACACTTTGTTCTATCAAATCTTTCACTATTTTTCCCGAACAAGTGTTGAGGGAGAAAATAAATATTTTTCAGGTTCATAAAACCTTGTACTTGCATGTTTCAAAAATATGTTGTTTCTTCTAAAATGGTGGATTTGTTTCTTGTCAAATACTCTCCTGACTCAAATGTTTTTTAAAAAATTCATTACTTCAAAAGTCGGGGGAGTATCGTTATGTTTCTTGCCTTACATGTGTTTTGTCTAACCTAAGCGGAAGTTTAAGGATCTTGGTTGGAACCTCTTTAAGGTTGAAGGATCGAATGTGTCAACTTGGCAAATTAATTTTAACAAAATCATTTACTCCTAAACCACCAAGATCAAACGCCCAAATCAAATCTTCTAAATCCGTTCAAGTTTTCATAATCTATAAGTTCTAAACTGTTTTAATCAATATGATAAACAAGGATTTCTAAAATTCTTTCAAATCCAACGGTTAAAACTCTTTAAACCGATTTTGGAAAATAGTTCACCCGAACGAACCGGGTGTGATGAGTGTCAAATACTTATCATTTTGTACCATCTAAACGCGCAAAACATCCGAAACACTCGAAATGCATCAAAATGATGAAAATATCACAAATCGTTGTTTTATGTGTTTTAAATGCAAAATATCAAAATCGATGAAAACATATCAAGTTTGCAAAATTGGCGCTTTAGTCCCCAAGTTTTAAAAGTTGTCAAAAACAGTCCATAGTATATCAAAATCAAGAAAAATTTCAATCAAGGTCCCTGAAATATTCTAAATTGTCAAAAATGGTCCTTGAATGATTCTTTGGTTAAATGGCAGAAAAGGTCCCTCATTTTTTAAAAATGGCAAAATTAGTCCTTGGATATTTTAAAATGGGAAATTATCAAATATTATCCTTGTACTATTAAAGATTGGCGAGTTTGGTCCTTTTGATATCTTTGGAAAAGTGTCATGTTCAGTCCCTCAAAATTTGGAGAAGTTGCAAATTGGTCCTTGTGTTATCACTATTAAACCAAACCGGATCCTATATCACAAGCCCAAAGCCCAAACCTTGACCTTGACCTCGAGCCTCTTGACCCTCGAGCCACCCATTATACATTTTGATCCTCGTCAAAACCAATTTTGGACCCCCGTATTATTAAACCAACGGTCAAATAAGTCAAATCCGGCCACTGCTCATCCTTACCTCGCTTACCCGCCAAAACCGCTACCACCATGGTTTCCTTGATTTGCTCTATCCACTCTTTACACTGCCTCACCACTTGTATATCACCCACCCTCCACCTTCACAATCTTCCAAAGCTCATTAATGGATAAAACACCGCTATAGACTTTTGGCGCCAAAATTACACATGGACGAATGTGATGAAATTTGAAGATCCAATGGCTCGGATGAAGTGGATATGTTCGGAGATGTCGACAAGAGTGGAAAAGTTGATTATAAAGAGGAGAAGCAATGTAGCAACATATCTAGTATAACTTAGTTTATTTTATGTCGTTTTAACTAATTTTCCAATTCCAAGTATGTTTTCACTTCCAAGTACTTTGTTTAAGTAAATTTAAGTGTATTTGAACCTTTTTCGCTTGCAATTTCGCTTTTAATTCAAGTTTAAGTTTATGCATTTGTCTTGTTAAAAATCTCAAAATGATCAAATGATGTTAATAGTTGTTATCTTGGACTAATAAGCAAACATAAGCTCCTCGTAAAGCTTGTTTAAGCTTTTAGTAACATTAAAATTCGATTTAGAACCAAAAGAAAAAATCATCAAAATACCAAATAAATAGTTAAAAATAAAAAAAATCCATGGAAATGGTGATCAAAGTTTGAGCGAGGGTAGATTTTGGATTGCCTTGGGTTTAGTGCTTAGTGGTAAGCATATAGGAGTGATCTTTGTGCCTCGGTTCTTAGTTTGTGCTTGGATCAAAATTGTAAGCCTTTAATATTTTTGGCATTTCACCTTTGGATTACTCATTAGCTTAAATCTCTTTATGTTCATGTTTATTAGTCATATTTGAGTTTAATTAAGCCTTTAAACCAAGAGTTTGTTCTTTTAAATTCATAGTTGCTAAAAATCTCATTTTCACAGCTTAATATAGCATTAGTGTCATTCTAGAATTTTATGTTGTTATTGTTGTTATTTTATACTTATTTAACCTTCATAAATGATATTATAAGGTCGGAATCAAGTGCATGGTTTTAATCCTTGAAACTCTTTGAAAATTACAAAAAGCAGCTTTTAGAAAGTGGTGTTTGGTTTCAATGTGTAACTGTGTTAGAAGGTACTCTAGCGCTTGCTTTTACTTGTTTCATGTCTCATTAGTACCTAATATCTCAGTTTAACAAGAAAAACCAGTGGTCATTTGTTAAAAAGTCAAAAATCTCTTTAATCCCATTTAGTTGTTAACTGTTAAAGGTTTAGTTTGTCAATCTCTTCATATTAGCTTAAAACTTGTTAATCTAGCTTATTTCAACCTTATTATAGCTTAACATAACATAATCAGTAAGTAGTATTGATTTAAAGTTCATAAAAGTCAACTTAGTTAGTTTTTATAAAAGTCAAAATTTTCCATTTGGTCGTTTTTGAATAAAATAGAATATTTTATATAGGGCTTAACTTTGAGTTTTATATTTTGAGCTTTTGAGATATCAAAATCTAGTTGCTCAGCTTTAACCTAGTATTTTTCATATTTTCGCTTTAGCTTATTTAACCGCTTTTACTTAGCTTCTTTTGAGTACCTCTTCAAAAAGTGCCACATGCACCGCTTTACAAGCTCAATCTCAAGCTCATTCGAGCTTATTAGTTTACCTTATTTTGTGTACCTTGGTTCTTTGGAAAGCCAATCAAGCCATCTTGAGGTTCCAAGCTTAATATTTCATTTTCTAGCTTATTTACTAGGGCTGCAATAAGCTCAAACTTTGTCCCATTTCTGTCTTAGAAAACAACAAAGAGGCCAAGTGCTTATCTGCTTATTCCCAGCTTTTCAATATGGTTCTCTGTGTATTCTAGCTTAATATTAGTAGCTTTTATCTTGTGGTATCTTATTTCAGCTTTTGTTTCAGCTTGTGAGCTTGTTTGAGCTTAAAAACTCATTTTAAGCTCATTAAGCCCACTGTTGAGCTTTTTAGCTCACAAACTGCTTATTTTTAGTTTGTAAAATTTTTGTTTTCATTAAAGTTTCATAATATCAGTAGTATAATAGTTTTCAAAAAGAAAATCCAGAAAAACATCATTTTTAATATAGTGACAATTTATTTAATATTAATTAGCTTTTTGATTTGTCTTTTCACTTATTATTAAGCAAATCTAGTTTTCATATTTTTCTTAGTTTTCTGTCACCTTAAGTTATTTTTAGAAAAAGTTTCATAATTTTCCTAATCTGTGTAGTATTTATTAGAATTTTAAATAGTTAAAAGTATTAAATAATTAGTAATAAATAATTAAAAAGCATAAAAAATATCTTTTCAGTTTTAAAATTAGTTTTATAATATCCTAGATTTGTCTAAGTTAAAATTTTATTTTTCCAGGTTTATTTTATATTTTCTAGTAATTAAGTGTATTTTAAATAGTATTTAATTAATAATAAATAGATAAAAGTGTAAAAAATATATTTTCAATTTTAAAATAAGTTTTATAATATTTTAGATTTTTCTAAATCATAATTTCATTTTTCTAGCTTTATTTCATATTTTATCATATTTTAGGGTATTAATAAATAGTTAAAATAGTTTTAGTTAATAATAATTAAATAAATAGTTATAAAAATAATTTTCTTTTCTAATAATTTTCTTTTATTTTTAGATTTTCAAAATGTCATTTTCATCTTTGTAGGCCTTTTATTTTTTTTATCTCACTTTTTATTTTATGCGTTCACGTAGTTTTTAAACGCACGTATTTAAGTTTGTTTTATCTCGATTGTTTTGTTTTCCAAATCAGATCCAATTCCATTCCAATCAATCGAGTGTAGTAATCCATCAAATCCTTATTGATCACTATCCTTAGTGATCATTCTATCGTCTGAAAGTTTTGAAACACCATTGAATCTCCGTGGGACTTAACGACCCGGGAATCCACTATATTCCTTCTGATCTTCATTGCATTGGTTTCTGAGCAGTTTTAAGTTTATTACGGTTAGCCATTCACAAGTGGTTAGCTTGTGTGATATAACTTGACGGTTTTGTCTCAATCAGGGTGTTTATGCATTAAAGTGTTTGGATTGAAATGAGTTATGTTAAAACCTTTCTTAGTGTCTATTAAACTTGTTTCAATCATCCAAAACCATTCAGAATCTTAAATTTCGTTAATTTGAATTCTAGGGTTCTTGCGCTCATCTAGGGTTTTTCTATTCTGTGATATGTTATTAGGTGGTCAAGAACGTGTTAGAATAAGTATATATCCATGATTTGAACCTTTGAATTAGCCCAGAAACATCTAAACTGTAAAAAATTAAGTTTTAGGTTTTAGGGTTCATCTCCTATGAATCTTCTGATTCTGCGGTGGAAATGTGTTAAATCTTGTTCCATTGCACTCATATGACATCTAGGACACTCCAGAAACATTCTTGTTTGATTTGTGTGGTTATATCTCTTACGTGTAGATTAAGGGTTAGGGTTTAAGTAATTTTATGCCTAAGTCTTTACGTGTATCTCGATATGTTCTTATGCTTGTTTTGTGATCTAAAAGATGTTTGGAGTTAAGCGCAATCAAGTTTTCATGTTTATATTTAACGTGTTAATTATTCGTAATGTCGAGTCTTTAGGTGTTCAAACCGTTATGCTTAAGGAATACTTTATGCGTAAGGTTACGCTAAGAGAAATCTTACTGGCGTAGCTCTTACGCATAAGGGGTCTACAATGGATTACGTGTATCTTGGAAAGATATTCGTAAACAAGGCTTGTTACGCATAAGCTTTACTCTTACGAGTAAACTGTACGCGTAACATCTAGCTTATCCCTACGCGTAAGCTTAAAGCCTTTGAACTTGTCTTACGCGTAAGAAACTCTTACGCCTAAGCTTGGTCTTACGCTTTAGTTTACTCCTACGCATAAGCTCCTTTCTTACGCATAAGGATCCTTGTTACACATAACCCACTGTTCACTACATTTTGGCCTGTTACGTATATGTTACTTGTTAAATGTTACGCATAGGTCAAAAATATCTGATGTTTCATATAAGCTTACAAAAGTTAATATGTTGTGTGTTAAGTGAATTATTGGTCTTTGAAATTTCAAAATTAACATGTTCACGTAACTTATCACATCAACTTCATACATTTGGACAATGTGACTTAGGACTTGTAACTAACATAAATATGTTACCATCATACAAGTAATTAGATAATAAATCAGACTAATATAAACCCATTGTGTTTCCATATGTCTGTCTCTTTGTCTAATGACTTTCAGATCATGAAATGGCTGCAAATCAAGCAAACATCAATGCCCCACCGAGCTCTCGATGGCAAACACATTCCAAGTGGATACGTCAAAACAATTGGCAAGAACTATCTCCGTGTCATCTTCAACAACTTCATATGCTCATAATCATCTTGCAATTCTGTGGACATCCTACGCAACATCCATTCAAAACTCATGCTCAATGAGTAAGATTCAATGGATGAGGTAATACAATTCGTAAGACATTAAAGCGAAAATGATGGAATACCATGCTTCAATCTTTTCCGATTAATCAACCCGGTGGGGCGGGAGGGTCAAGTAGTAGTCCTCCACATGGAAGATCCATTGCAAACATCTCTTACCCCATCCGATCCGGTTAATCAACCCGGTAAGGATCGGTGTCATTGTCACTACAAGCTGTTGAAATGAAGCAACCACAACAACAACTTAAACAACCGCAAAGAAGAAAAGCATGGTGAAGATGTGGAAATATATGTGAAGGAGATTACGATCATGATAAGGATGAAAGAGTCACCGATGATGATAATTTGGTGGTTGAAGAGGAAATGTTGCAAAAGAGGTCAAGAAGCTGCTAGAGTGAGGAGGAAAAGTTAAAGAAGGAATCGAGACAACTACTTACTTGACAATCCAATACACAAACCTCAACAGGTCTTGAATCACCTCTTGACACTTTCACTAAACCCAAATCATCATCTCAATCATCACCTCCAACATAAGAAACACCAATGTCAACAACAAAATATGTTAAGAAGGCAACTCCATCCAATGATTCGACAAATGGTTAAGCGGTTATCACCACTACACATCAAGCTACGCCCACCACCATCCGATCAACCAAAGGATTCGAAACCACACCACCAATGGAGAAAACCGTTGATCACTTTACATACACCGGTGGTGAGGATCACGACATACCCGAGCCCCAACGAACCTCAACCGAAATTTAGATCAAGTACATTAATGCACTCTTGTTTTCATACGCTTCAAATCAAAGAGCGTGTTGAAGTTCTCCACCTCGGGCTCGAATCTTACCTAAAGTCTACACTTCATCAGAATCAATCAAGAACCTCAGTACAAAATCGTTCATAAACAAAAGTTTGGGTTCGTCTACCAAAGTGAAAATCATCATACTTGCTTCATGGCTTTCGATGAAATTTACTAAGTTCTATGACGCCACCCTAGAGATGGTTCAAGATGGATTGACATATCGATTGAAGGACATTGAGTTGGGTATAATTCAGACAAAGAGATGGAATTCAAATGATCGCAAGGATGTTCGTTGATTTATCACTAGGATTGATGAATGTTTGATTCATCGGGATCAGATGCAACGTTTGGAGAGCTATGTGGGAGGATGACCAAACTTTCCGATTCGACTTTCCAACGTCCTCGAAAGTAGGCGATCGTCTGTAATCATTGGGTACTCTCTTGATTGTGATTTTGTTTGTTTGATTATATGACCATGGCTTGTGCACACATAATGCGTGTCAACCCGTTCTTGTCAAGAAAGGACCCCGTAGTGCGCCTGCCACAATCCTTATAAAAGGAGTGAAAGCTTCTTACTTTTGAGTAAAACCTATCAAACCTTTCACTTTTAAAGGTTTTGCTCAAAGAACAAGTACTTCCCTTATGATTTTCAAAACCTCAACCGTTTATATCACTTGTTGAGGGAGTATTTGACTTATAAACTTTGTTCACAAATTGTTCACATGGTCATCTTCCCATAAAACTCAAAATGGTCATATTTATTCTCAACATTTCTTCAAAAATACCATTTATATGCCATTTTTTAGGGGGAAAAATTATGTGATAAGAAATATGTTGTGATATTGCTATTGAATCATCGTGTGAAAAGACTTAACCCATGAATTAACGGGATCTGAACAGTCTTACATTGGAAAGATTTGTCTTCCAAAGACTTATCCAAGTAAATTGTACCTATTAGAAGCTCTTGAAAGACATGAACTTTGATGGGTTTGACAACCTTTCGAGGTTTGTCCACACCTTCAAGGTAGTTATTAGAGCTAGTTGTCACCTAAAAGGCGACAATGTATCTCTTTAACTATGCAACGTAACCGTGTCCTCGGGAATTGTCTATCTTGAGTCGATCAATTCAAAAGTGCGAGCTCTTTCCTCACCGTGCGATTTCGTAAAAACTCTTAAGCACATGTGGAGGGGGAGTATTTATGAAAATCTAAAACTCTTGAAGTGTTCAAACATGTTTTCATTCACAAACACTTTGAGAGATTTTCATGAAAAATGGTTTTATGGCAATGGAGTTATAAGGTGATTAAGGTTAGGAATAACGTCCTATGATCCTTGAGAGGGAGGGATCTACCCAAGGACACTACCAATAGTTAGAATTAGAAGTCCTTAGGTATGATTGTAAAAGGAGAAAATGAGAATCGGAGAAAATGAGAATCGGAGAAAGAAGGAGTTGAAGAATTAAAAGAAATGCAAAGAAAAGGGTGAAAAGAAATAGCCCTCAAAATTATTCAACTTAGGGCGGACACCGGGTTCAATTCATATACTCGGGTCGTCACTTGATGATGCCGGTATTGAAGATTAAAGTCGTCATGGACCCGATGGCGCATCGCTAAACCTTCTTAGCCACTCAAGTTTCTCCCAAAAGAAGCTTGTTTCATTCTCACGGGAACCCTACGTAAACTATCGCTTTCTCTAGAGATTCTTTGGTATTGAAGAAGGAGACCCTCTCCTAGTCTCCACTCGGAAAACCAAACGCACTATAGAGTCTAGAGCCACAAGATTCATCAAAAGATCTTTTAGGTACACTTGATATTTCATCACTTGATGTTCAACAATAAGAACATTAGTGGTGCGTTATCGAGTCCTTCACAGATCTTAGCAACTGTCGAGAACATTTATGAGAGGTTCACATCTCGTGATCCTCGGTGATTGAATGGAAACTCCTACCGTGGTCAACATCAAATGCCTCGACAAGAGGTCACTTGGTAACTCCCCGGATTACGCTTAGTGTGTCTCAAACAATCTGATCAGTGGTGATGCTTGATGTACCTCAATGACTATCCGAATCAGAGGTGTACTTCAAGACATCGCGTTATCTCACTTGTGGGACTCCGGTTCAGAACCGCCTTTGTGAAATTAGAGTTTTGTTTTCACACTATGTCATTAACACTCAAGTTCAAACTTGTAAGTCTGCGAAACCGCTTATTACTAACCGCTTTTAATGTTTTATTCTTATGGAAGCTACGGAGCGGAATGATCGTCGCATTCTTCACATGCTCATGCCAACATCATCACTAATGGAAGTTCTATCTAAAAGCAACACAAAGTCGAATGATTCTTCGTCAAACCAAAGAATCTACAAAGTTAAAGACTTAAAGAACTTCATCAAGATCGAAATCCAACGTCAAAGAGCATGTGAGCATGTTGAAGAATGACGTGGAGACACCGGAGCAACGAAGCGCACTGAGGCGCACTTGATGCAGACTACAACATACCGCCACTTTCATCACAAAGAACAAAGAACAAAGATAATTAAGACGTCAAAGCGTAACTGTTCAAAGAAGAAAATTTCTACACCTGGGAGATTGTTCGAATCAAGGCAATTCTTCTCACAAGAAAGAAGAATGTCGTAAGACGCCAAAGCTACTATTATATCGGCACCTTAACCGTTCATATTCATTCATCACCAACACTTGGGGAGATTGTTGGAATCACTCCTAAACCTAAATCAAGTGTTAGTGATTCATATATAATAGTTAGCTTATTTATGGCCTTTATGTTTGTTATTAGCTTAAGCTTATGTAGAAGGCCCATGTCCATTAAGGAAAGGAAGGGAGTAGGAGTGTTGCCCTAGCTCCCCTTCCTATAAATACCTTGTAATAACCCTCACTTGAGGGTTGGTTGTTCAATTTATCTCTTTCACATACTCTACGCCTAACTCTTCTTCATATTTACGTGTGTGTGTGTTTGATAGTTGTTCATCTGATCTTCTTTTTTCTCTATCTCTTTCTATTGTGCTTGTGTTGTAAACTTAGTGACCTAACATACTCTACTACCATGATATATATTCTATTGCATTGATTTGTTATATTCTTATTCCGTTACTACAGACTATTATTCCATTCACGTACCGGGTTATTACATGATTATTGAATTTGATTGTGCTATTTGCATGTCTTATGTGACTACTGTTACCCTGTTACGATATGATCAATATGCAATTATATGATTAAACCGTTGTCGTCCGAATACATGTTATCCTAATGTTATGTGACCCTCTGATTTGTCTGGTGAACATGCTAGTGTGCAATCGATTGTTGACCTGTATATCTTGTATACTTCGTTCGGTTAATCTCGTGGACTATGACTTTCCGTTAGTATTCTTATCTGCTTATTGTTGATCTGCCATGTTTATATTTCTGTTATGATATTGTTATGTTATTGATTGTGGGTTACTCGACTTGTGTGATTGCCATACTCACTTCTAATTACTTGCTTCCGCTAGCTTTTAGATTTCCGTTTGGCTTATATGTTGTCTGATTTCCTGATTTCTTGTATGCCTGTTGTATGTGCTTATATATATGTCATCGATGCCTCGCTTTGCTTCGTTCTCCTTGTTATCCGTTCTTTCTGGATATCTGTATATTTGTGTTTCTGCAGAATCCTCATTGACTCATTGTTTCTCATTTCGTTGCGACCTTGTTATCAGTTTCCTTATTTCATTTGTATCTCTGATTTTGTTTAGCTTTCGTTTTGTTATATTTGTTCACTGGGCTTTTTAAGCTCAGCCGCATTTCTTTTCCTGCGGCAGGTTTTTAGGTTTGAAGATGGGCTTGATGGGCTGAGAGTTGGATTATTCGAGTAGACCGACCTTAGTTACCTTATCATTTTGGATTTAATTTGAAGAGTTATTGTTTTTTAGATTTCTTTTCGTTTTGGACATATTGGATTTTACATTTTTCCTTGTAAGTCATTCGTTTATATGACTTGGTATTTGTTCTTTAATTGTATGTTCTGATATGACACCAGAATGTGACACTTATACCCTTGTCGGGTTGGGGTGTTACAAAATTGGTGTCAAAATTGTCATTTTGGTAACTTGAGAGTAGAAAATGAATATTCGAAAACCATGAGAATTAAAATGTCATATTAGAATAGTCTGAGGCTAAAATGTAAATACATTATAATTATGTACCAAAAATGTAAATCTTTTACTATTAGAGTTGAAAGTGTAAATTTTATATAAGTCGAAGGTTTATTCAGTGACTTTATCATTATATTAACACCCTAATACTTTATAACATATACCCTAAGAAAACATATAGACAATTATAACGAAGCTTTTTAACGTATAACACAATTTATCATCCACTAACTTTTGAAGAAACGATATCTACGGATACTAAATACATAAAAACAATAAATATTTCATATAATATTGAATTTGAACTTTAAGCATTTTAAGCATTTCAAGCCATCCTTACCACAAATAAGTTCGTTACCCGATGCTAATTCAATAATCATTATTCGCGTTAAGTCAAGCTTAAAACTATCGAAATCTCAGACTTCCATGTTATTCAGGTCGAGTGTTGGAGCAGCTACCACATTGCATTTGACATCACTTACTTTGTTACCACTGAGGTGAGCTCATAGTCCTACTTTTATATGCTTTTTCTAACTCGTGGGGAGATACATGTTACAAATTTGAACACATGTATTTTCTGTATGCTACGCCTGATTGATATTGCTTAAGTTATCGTTATTGCCAAAAGTCCCTCATATAATGAACCATTAATCACTTGCGAGTGAACACGAATATAGTGAATAGATCTATTGGCAGTTGATGCCCCATTTGAGTTAGCCGGAATAGTAACCAAATGCACTTTATTTGATTAATAATAGGAAGATGGTAAATTCCTACACTAGGGCCCATACTTACACTATTTTATGGTGCATAATATTTATATTATTTGTAAAATCCTAAAAATCGTAAACGTGTTAAATGACTATTTTGCCCTCAAGCTTAAGAATTGTGAAATACGTAATATGCGTCAAGCTCGTTGAATACATTGAACACTTGACTTATAAATGACTTATAGCTACAATATAAAAATCACACATTATAAAGTTCTTTGGACCATTTTATGTACAAGATATCAACACATTAAAATAAATAAAATAACTAACATCTATGTAAATATGGTAACCTAAATAATGTTGATTTGGTCTAACCCATTTTCCCCCTATGTTCGGCCAATTTAGACGCCTAAACCCCCTTAAACGCCCCATTTACTTCCTTTTTATTCTCATTTATCTCCTCAATATATATACCATATTTACCATTCAAATAAATAAAAACAAACCATAATTCCTCTACACCCAAAAGTGACAGCCACCATATGTTTTGCTCCATTCCATTCAATTTCAAAACAAAAACAAGAAGATGTGATCGTGTGTGGTGGATTCGAGGTGTTTGTGATCGTGTTGGTTCGAGGAAGAAGCTGAGTCGTGGGTCTTTCTTTTCTGTCGTGGGGTTCTAGGGCAAAAAGGGAGCCTCGGTTGTGAGTTCCATTTTCTGTCGTGGGTATTACAAGCCAAGGAGAGCCTTGGTTGTGATCTTGGTTCTTGTTCTTTTTCCGTTCACGCTTCTAGGGTAAAGTATCAAAATCTTGTTCCATATTCTTCTTTTCTTGATTATGTCGTAACTTTTACTCCTTCTAAGGCATGGTATTCGAAAATACTAACACATAAAATGATGAATATATTGTCACATAAAATGATAACCATTAACCACATGAAATCATGATTTTGAACCTTGTATATGTCAAATGGTATTAACATGAAAACCTTGATACGGATATGATTTTGGACCTCATATGTTCGACCCATATGTAATTCTAATAACGAGTTAAAAGAGCCTTGAAACTATACGTATACGCGTGTAAGATATTGAATCGATAACAAATGATTTAAGGGTCTTGTTGGTTTGTTAATTGGGCGTATGAAATTATTGTTCGGGGAGGGATACCTCGACCTAAAAAGGGTTTTCACAAGGAGTCGTATAATCTTGTAATAATCGAGCTCAAATGGTTTAAAACGTATAGGTTAACCTTAATCTAAAACTAGGGTTTTGTACATATGCGATTTAATAAAGTTAAGGGTTGGTTTTGTAAATTATGAAACTTGATGGTTTGACTTGTTAATACGATAACTAAAGGTATTAAATGAGTAAAACATATAATCTGCTTTATTTACACTTTTGACCCTCTACCTTGTAATAATGACACTTTAAACCCTAAACTTGTAAACTTGTAAAACTTGTCATAAATGACCCTTAAACTATGATAATACTTGTTTTCACCTAATTTGACTTTAATTATATCATCTATGACTAAATCTGCTAAATATAGAAACCTGCTACTTTTAGAAAGTTACTAATTATAGATACCTGCTATTTTTTTTAAAACTGCTTAATATGGAAACCTGCTAATTATGGAAACCTGTCTAAAATATAAAGTTACTAAATTTGGAAATACTGCTAAAAGTGGAAACTTGCTAAAAATGGAAAGCCGTCTAAAATGAGTAATTTGATCTTATAAGCGTTATCTAATTCATATAGGTTCCAGGCAGCGGGTTTGATTCATCTTGTGACTTTACTTTCCTATTTTGCTCGCTTCGAATAAGGTACATATATTCTGACATTTCTTATAAGGTTTCTCATGATCTCTTTGCATCTTTGAGCTCTTGCCATTTTGTTATTGAACCTTTGCTATTGACCCCTTTGCTATTGAACCTTTGATATTGAACCTTTGATATTGAACCTTTGCTATTGACCCTTGTGCTATTGAATCTGTGCTATTGAACCTTTGCTATTAAGCCTTGATATTGAACCTTTGATATTAGACCTTGATATTGAACTATTGCTATGAACCTCTGAATTGGAACCATTGATATTGAACCTTTGATTATGAAGACTTATATATTGCTACACTGGACCTTTTGCTTTGACCTGTCAGTCGATACCGAGCCATTAACTAGGCATGGGGTTCCATGTCCGTGTCATCATGCACCAATGGCATGACTCTAGTGTGGTTGAGTGATGTTCCACGTCCCTATTTTGTATTGATTATGCGCGCGGATATATTGTATGGCCACTTTTGTTTTGCGGGCGTATGGATGCATCCTAGATTTGTATTGTATTGATATTGATATATTGTTTTGGTGATGTGGCGCGTGTGCAATACACCCCTCACATTTGGGAGCTAGCTACTCCAATCGGTTACTCGAGGTCTCCTCCTATTGGTTTGGTATTCCGAGGTCACCCTCCGAATACATAGGTTACTATTGGATACTTAGTCGCTATTGCCATTATTGATATTGGTTTGTTTTGTTGGCTCGTGGTAGATTTCTGACAACCTATACACTTTTGATATACTTATATTGTACCTTTTGTATTCCCCAGCGCACCATATTCTGTATTGATTGCCCATTACTCAGTAACCTTATGTGACTCACTCTACTACCATGCTATATTCCATTTCATTGATCTGTCATACTCTTATTCCGTTTTGTTTGACTATCAAGCTCATACTTCATATTATCATTCCATTCACGTACCGGGTTATTATATGATTACTGAATTTGATTATGCTATTACATGTTTTATGTGACTACCGTTTACCCTGCTACGATATGATTACTATGCGATTATATGATTCACCTGTTGTCATGCTAATATCTGACCATCCGCTTATCATGCTGTTATGTGACCCTTTGATTTGTCTGGCGATCATGTTTGTGTGTATACTGTTGATTTATCTGTTTATCATGTATATCCTCGTTCAGTTATATTCATGGACTATGTTTATCCGTTAGTATTCTTATTTGCTGAGTTGATGACCTGCCATGTTTATATTTCTGTCTATGATACTGTTTGATGATGTACTTGTTTCAGCTTATGTTGTCTGGCTTGTTAACTTGTTTAGTTGCCATGATATGTCATTGTTTAGATAATTCATTCAGTTATGATGTTGTTCTGTATTCCTACCTGATACATGTGGCTACCATGTTTTATTCTTTATTAGTACTTCACCGTTATAATCTTGGTTATGTTATTAACTGTGGGTTATTTGACTTGTGTGATTGCCATGCTCACTTTCTAATTAATTCTTCCGCTTGCTTTTAGTTTTCCGTTTGGCTTATACGTATTCTGATTTCTTGATTTAATTGTATGCCATATTTATGTTGAGTGGATGCGACGTCTGCTATGCTTGTTTATGTTTCGGTACTGGTATGTCTGGTTGTTTATATGTGCTTAAATATATGTCATCGATGCGTTGCTTTGCTTTGGTCTCCTTGATTTCTATTTCTTATAGATATCTGTTATTATTATGTTCTGCAGGTTCCTCATTGACTCATTGTTTTCTTTTCGTTGCGACCTTGTTATCAACTTCCTCATTTCACTTTGCATTTCTGATTTTGTTTAGCTTTCGTTTGTTATATCTGTTCACTGGGCTTTTTAAGCTCAACCGCATTTCTTTTCCTGCGGCAGGTTTTAGGTTGGAAGATGAGCTTTGATGGGCTGAGAGTTGGAATATTTTGAGTGGACCGACCCTAGTTACCTTATTACTTTGGACTTATTTTGAAGAGCAATTGTTTTGATTTTTAATTTCATTTTGGTATATTGGATTTTGTAAATTTTCATTGTAAGTCATTCGTTCATGTGGCTTGGTATTTTATTTTATAAGGTTTCCGTTTGCAAAATTTTATTTGTATGTTATGATATGACACCAAAATGTAATACTTCTACCCTTGCCGGGTTGGGGTGTTACATTATTTCTATGATATAACAAACGTTAACGTTTGAGTGTCATGAGACTTAGGGCAATATATTAAACTGCAATATTATTGTTTTCTAGTATAATTGTATTTCTATACAATTATCCAAATTGAGACTTGTGTTCAACTGATTATTAAATATAAACGCTATGGATTCACTCAACAATTTTGTTGACTTTTTACAATGTTGCAAAAATCGCGAATCGGTAGTCGGGCAGTCGACCTCCCTGTAGCTTGTAATCGGTCTAGGCGGGATTAATCGGTGATTAATCGATTAGCATTATGACAATTTTTAGTATTTTGGCAAATTTTAGGTATTTTTGACAAGTTTTAGGTATTTTCGACAAGTTTATGTATTTTCGTAATATTTTCTTGAAAACATCTTGTAATAGATATAAACAATGACCATAAGTTATTCAAACAATTTTATGGGTAGTTTTAAATATTTTCGAAAGATATGAAGGTTTTCGACAAGTTTGAATTTCATTAACCGTCATTGACAACCATTGACAACGGTTGACCGATTTGTTTGACCGATTTACATAAATCGGAAAGGTTGGTGGCCTTGCAGCACCTAATCGGCAATTAATCGGCCTTGTAAGTCTTGTTTTGCAGCACTGTTTTTTAGTATGTTTATCTAAGATAATTGAAGAAGCGTTTAATGCACGGAGTGGACAATCAACTGTTGGTTTTGATATCAAATAAACTATATCATTCATTTTAAACTATTATTCTTTTGTGATATGCTAAAACTATGGATATCCCTTTTGTACTATAATTATTAAATGAATGATAATAACTTTTAAAACGCCTCTTTTGAGTCGTTTTTTATGATTATGACTGTGATCCTTTACGTAATACCCCTTTTAGTCTTCCACTGTTATATTAAATTTAGAGGGTGTTACATAATATGTTTTCGACCATGACAAAAATGCAGGGGTCAAGGGGGTGTAGCCATTTGCGGGGTCAACGGGCAGAGCCCCTTGCTGGAGTCCCGCTATGACTGTTGGAAAAACAGTTGTGAAACTTTAACTACATAACTGCAATATAGAAACTATTTTATAAACATATCTATTAGCCTCATTTATACATACGAAAAATACACATATAATTCATCTCTTGTTCCTGCTTTGTGATCTTGTGCCAAGACACAAAGTGTTTCTCTTCTAGAATTATCCCGATCGATATTTCGTGCAACCCAGACATATATAAAGTCAAAATACTTTATACAGAAAGTGAACTCAATACAATTCTAATAAGATATCCAGAATAATCACAAACCCTATATTATTTTCTTTCATGATATCTCAAATAAATCGGAGTCCAATAGTCCTTATTTATCCAACTTGTTTTAAAATTACAAATAGAAAACGTAGAAAATGGTGTTAATTTACTAGCAGTAAATCTAGCAATAAATCATTTTAACCCTCCGCACGAATCTGAGCATAAAAAAACAGTAGAAAACAACCCCCCCTCATTCTATTTTCACATCACATTCTCTCCTGAATCCAATCCAATCCAGTCCACACATTTTCATTTCATTTCATTTTCAAAACCCTAAAAACACACACACACCAAAAACACACACTAACACCGCCGCCATCCACCATGTCATCCCGGCGACTCCTCGCCACCCTCCTCCGCTCCTCCCTCCACCGCTCCACACCTCGATCCTCCCTCCCACACCTCCCACGCGCCACACGCGCCACTCAAACCCTCTCCCCCTTCACCACACGCGCCACCACTTTCTCAACCTCCGCCGGCGCGTCAGGCGCGTCCGCTCCCTCACCTTCATCAATAGCCCCTCCTGTCTCCAAATCACACGACGGCAAGATCACAGACGAGTTCACAGGAGCTGGCTCCATAGGACAAGTGTGTCAGGTCATCGGAGCTGTGGTTGATGTGAGATTCAGCGAAGGACTGCCGCCGATTCTGACGGCGTTGGAGGTGCTGGATAATTCGATTAGGTTAGTTTTGGAAGTGGCGCAGCATTTAGGGGAGAATATGGTGAGGACTATTGCTATGGATGGGACTGAGGGGCTTGTTAGAGGTCAGAAAGTGCTTAATACTGGCTCTCCTATTACTGTAAGCGCTCGGTTCTCGATATCGAAACGTTTAGATAATTTTTTGTGTTAGATCTGTTATTTATTTAGTATAGGAACTGTATTGTGATTTTTTTATAGCGATTAGGAGCGTTTAGAATGTAGGTTAGTTTGGTAGCAAATTCTTAGAAGCGTTTTGAAGCAACTAGCGGTTAGCGTCTTGCCAAATGCTTTATCAAAACAAACAGCTACTGCCTCTGCTACTACTGTTTTTTTCCTCTTTGCTACTGCTATCTTCGCCAAACATCATGCCGTAATGTTTGTTTGGCAACGAGCATTTAGCTTTTTGGATTTTTGTTTTAATGCTCACTTTTTGAAACGCTAATAAAAGCTTTTATGTTAATTTTATGCTTTTTAGTTGCTACTAATAAACAACTAGTGTTTGGCAAAACTAGCGGTAGCTGCAAGATGTTAGCTGTAGCCTGTAACTATAAAGTGTAAAATAAGCATAAGCATATAATACAAAAAGCGTCCTTCATTAGTGTTTTCAACACAATATATTGCATGTTTGGCAACGAGCGTTTAGCTTTTGGATTTTGTTTTGATGTTCTTTTTTGAAACGCTAAAAGAAGAAGCTTTTACGTCATTTTACAGTTTTTAATTACTAAGTTACGACGATTTTATAGAACAAACAACTACGGCTAGTTTTGTCAAAAATAATCTGAAAAGATAAAAAGCTTATTTCATTAGCGTTTCAATCAGGAGCGTTTAAACAAAATCTAGGAAGCTAAATGCTTCTTTTATTAGCTAAAAGCTCAAAAAAGCCTGTGACCAAACACATCCTCAATGTTAATGTGGGTTAATCAGTAGCTAAGTGTTGTATGCTAATTTAGTATAATACTGTAATGTCGTGCCAATGTTGGTTAAGGTGTAGATGAATATATTGTGGTTTATCTTGTATTTGTTTAACATAACTGATATGATACAGTTTTTATTTGTTTAGTTTATGGGAAATGTGATTAACATGCTTGTTGCGCTTTGGTATTGTTACTACAAGTTTTGGTTATTGTAACTTTTTGACGTGGTAGAAAGTGTAGTTTAGACTTTAGAAGATTTTTGTGAAGATGATTTGTTTGTATAAGATGATTTATATATTTTATCAGTTTAACGTAGATTTCTGTTTTGCTGATTGGTTGTATTTGTTTTTTTGATGGTAGGTACCTGTTGGCAGAGCTACTCTTGGTCGTATTATCAATGTTATTGGAGAGCCTATCGATCACAGAGGCGATATCAGTAAGTCTCTACTTTGTCATTGAGGAGTATTACTTTCATCGTGTCTTATAGAAAGGTCTCTCATCTTTTCTTAACACGTGTTGATGGTTATACAGAGACCGATCACTACTTGCCTATCCATAGAGAAGCCCCAGCTTTTGTTGAGCAGGCAACTGAACAACAGATTCTTGTCACTGGTATCAAGGTAAATTTAGGAATGAAATAATTTTATTAACAGTCTCTTCTGATTTTCTAAATACTCCAAATTGGCATGATAATGAAATGTGATTGTTTTTTTCGGTCATGTTATAGGTCGTAGATCTTCTTGCACCATACCAAAGAGGAGGAAAGATTGGTCTGTTTGGTGGTGCTGGTGTTGGTAAAACTGTGCTTATTATGGAGCTTATCAACAATGTAGCTAAGGCCCATGGTAGGTTGATTTTTGTTACTTCATTACAACATCTTAATCGGCTCAACACTTCTTATGGACCATCGTTTTTACTTTGTCTCCAGGTGGTTTCTCTGTCTTTGCTGGTGTCGGTGAACGTACCCGTGAAGGTAATGATTTGTACAGAGAAATGATGGAGAGTGGTGTCATCAAGCTAGGTGACAAGCAGGTATGTGTTTTATAGGATTTCTCACTTATAATATAGTTACAGTTTGTATTTCATGTAATTTTATTGCTTATTTGTGTTTATTTTTTTCATGTATCTAGAGCGAGAGCAAGTGTGCTCTTGTGTACGGTCAAATGAATGAACCCCCAGGTGCCCGTGCTCGTGTTGGGCTTACCGGATTGACTGTAGCTGAACACTTCAGAGATGCTGAAGGTCAAGACGTGCTTCTCTTTATTGACAACATTTTCCGTTTTACCCAGGTATAGCTGTGCTTCAACACTCTTCTCTTTTTTATATCTGACCAAAGTGCCATTAACCAATTCATGTCTTTATATCCTGTAGGCTAACTCTGAGGTGTCTGCTTTGCTTGGTCGTATTCCATCTGCTGTCGGGTATCAACCAACACTGGCTACCGATCTTGGAGGTCTTCAAGAACGTATCACAACAACTAAGAAGGGTTCTATTACATCTGTCCAGGCAATTTACGTACCTGCTGATGATTTGACAGATCCTGCTCCTGCCACAACTTTTGCTCACTTGGATGCCACAACCGTGTTGTCCAGACAGGTATCCTTTATTCCTTGATGATGTTTAGTTGGCATTGTTTAATGGGTGGCTTGGGCTATTTGTGTTCAGAGCAGTAGTTACTTTAGTGAGTCAAAACAATGCCAGGTCGACTTCAAACGATTTTTATACTTTTCAGACCCGTTTCTTTTAACTTAGCATTGACCCTTTTGGCCATATGAGTCGAAATTTCTCTGTCTTGTGTGTACTTTTGGTTTCTGTATGATGTGCTTACTGATTCTATTATTGGACAGATCTCTGAGCTTGGTATTTACCCTGCTGTCGATCCTCTTGACTCTACATCCCGTATGCTTTCACCCCATATTTTGGGAGAGGACCATTACAACACCGCTCGTGGTGTACAAAAGGTTCTTCAGAACTACAAGAATCTTCAAGATATTATTGCCATTCTTGGAATGGATGAGCTTAGTGAAGACGATAAGTTGACTGTTGCTCGTGCTCGTAAAATTCAAAGGTTTTTGAGTCAGCCCTTCCATGTTGCTGAAGTTTTCACTGGTGCCCCTGGTAAATATGTGGAGTTGAAGGAAAGCATTGCTAGTTTCCAGGTCAGTTTAATACTGCATCAAATTTCATCTATATGTTTCTGCTACAAATCATAATACTAATGTTTTTCCATCATATCTTCTGTTGTCTTGCTTGTTTGTGCAACTTGCTCATTAGTAAACCCGTGCGTGCAAAATACTTGCTCAATTACTTACTCAACAATGCATTTTGTTTCATTAAATGTTAAAAAAGATAGTAGTCAATTCGTATCAATAAGTAGTTGAGGTTATTTTAGTAAAAATGCAGAGGGTCCGATGGTTCTTTAATGTGTTTACCTTCTGAATATACAGGGAGTATTGGATGGGAAGTACGATGACTTATCTGAACAATCATTTTACATGGTTGGTGGAATTGAAGAGGTCATTGCCAAGGCCGAGAAGATTGCTAAAGAGTCGGCTGCCTAGACAAACACCGTCACTCTTTCTCTTTAACCCTTTTTCTCGTTATAGTTTGGGAAAACAAAAAATGAATAATTTGTTGATTTTGGTGGTGGGTGCATCGGGAGAGTTCTTTTCCAGATAACTTATATGTACCCGGATATTTTTGTGGAACACTGTTTTTGTTAAGTTTTGTTTTGTGATAGAGAAGTGGAGACAATGTCGAAAAGTTGAACCTCCCAACAAACTATCCCCTCTTTTATTTTATTGTCGGATAATAAAGGGGGACAAATGTTGGAATTGTATATTAATTCTGCAGATTATGGTAATCTTATTTTCTCAATCTTTATGGCTTGTTTTATTGCGTTATGACATCGAACATTTAGCTGAATATGGATGGTTAAGCGTCAACTTGCGGTTGTATTTCACAACGAGAAGAAAAAGAATGAGAAGTTAGTTTAAAAGTAGTTCTCATTATAGTTGAGTTTAATTTTTGTTCCAGGAGAGTGATCATCTCAAGATCTTTATCAATGGTGCTTTCATTACTTCATATTATGCCTCCATCAATGGAAGTGCCCATAGCCTTCATGGCCAAGAACCTCACGAAACTTACAATAATTAAGAACTTGCAGCCCACAATGAACGGTTATCGACTCTCATTAGAAATACCGTTAAACTCGACCAAACTATGGCTCCGTTTTTCACCGCCTCATCACCTATAACCAAGATAGAAAACAACGTCGCATCACAATCTCAAACAATACCCCTTTCCGTTTCACAAATCGTCAAAAGTCCAACACGAGATAATCATCTTCCGTACAACAAAGCTTTATCAAACTAGCGCTCTTGGCTCTTGCCACTCTCATCAAGAACATGTTAGCCATCTTCCCTTGCTTGGAAACATTTCCTCCCGGGCACCAATGTCATCCACCAAAATTGGTTTTTCTCCAAACCAAACCAGAACCACCTTGGAAGCCATATGACACAATGTACATCGTTTTTAGGCGGGAAGTATTGATACGAGTTGACATGGTCCAACAAGAAGTATTATTTCTTACTTCAGGGGGGAAGTATTGATACGTTTTCATGATGTGTCCATTATTTTAGGCTAGTGACATTCACGTTCCATTTTCATACAAAGTGGTTAGAGTAGCAGTTTTCAATTTTTCATGCATATTTTATGAGTAAATTGCATAAATCGTCCCAAGGTTTGGTCAAATTCTGAGTTTAAATCTTAAATAATTTAAAAGTCAGAGATCGTCCTTTTGAAACCTTTTGCAAAATTTGGTCCTTTTGAAACTTTTTGGTCCTTAAAGTTTGGTCAATCAGGGTTTAATCTAAATAAGGACCAAAATTTGCAAAAAGGTTTCAAAAAGGGACGATGTCTGCACTTTCAAACTATTTAGGACGAAACCTGCAATTTGGCTAAACTTTAAGGACTATTTATGCAATTTACTCCATATTTTATTATATAAATGTAATATTGGCATAAGTACTAACAAAGAAGAAAAAGAATGAGAAGTCACTTCAAGAATAGTTCTGAATTTAGCCGTTAAGTTTAATTATTATTTCAGGAGAGTTATCATTTCAAATCGATTTTTATCACAAATGTTGGAAGGGGCAAGTTATTCACACCCTTCCATAGGGAGGGTTTGCAATGATTAGATGCATTAACGGATTGTACGGTATGCATCGCGGGTTGTACGGTTTGACCAAACCTCTATGATGTGACAATATAAGGAGGGTTCCTATATCACATCCCATGTTGGAATGGTATGCTGTCTTGTGCTTATGTTATTAGGATCGGATCTACATTGATGTCGAATGTAGCACGGACTGCACCCGATTTTAAGTTATGAAGCGCAAAAAAAATTAAGAAGTGACAATTTTTGTTATGGGAAACTCCCTCTAATTTTTTTTTTCTACTTTCGTTTTTTATGCTACAACTTCAGTTAACCCAAATGATAATTATGCAACACCCTCTCGCAAAATCCTCGGTCCCGTCTCTGGATGTTATAGTTCTTGATTTTTGGTGTCTTCTGAGACATTGAACAAATTGATCATGATGGCAGTTTATATTTTCTCAATTCTTATAGCTTCTTTTATGTTGCATTGTGACATCCAACATACGATTGAACAGTTTTATATACATTGAATTTGGCCAATTGTAGGTGTTGTATTCTTATAAAAACAACAATTAACTATCTCAAAATTTATACATCACAACCATCTACGTCTAAGTTATGACTTAAACGTCGAATCGTTTGATTGAGTAGTTCTTCATACAATAAATTTTGGGTTTCTTATGTGACATCAAACAACTCAGTTGAACATAACTTTACATATAGAAATCTATTGTTATAGTAATGGTGTTAGCGGTGGTGTCAAGCACTGGACGGACCCACATGTACGCGGGTGTGGCGATTCTGGCACCGATTTTTAGATCACGAAGTCAAAAATTTCAAACTACTGCTTTTATAGTGCGTAAAACCCCCAAAAAATTTTGCTACTTTCATTTTTACAACAGAATTTTAGTTAAATTTAACATTCTTTTCACAAGAACACCTTGCTTAAAAATCACTATCGTCCTCATGTATGCAGTGTACATAGCAAATTAACAAGTGTGTAGTCTCTAAATTAAAATCTCTGATTCATGGTCTTGGGAATGAATTCATGTTTCTTATTTGGTTCTACAGTTTATTTTTAGTCTTGTACTTCTACGTGATTAATGTGTAAAAAAATGTATTTACTGAAATTTTCTTTTTACAATAAAAAATGTATTTAATGAACATTAGTTAAACTTATAACTTATCATAATTAAATATAGTTTTCCTTTTAATACACTTAAATTTAATATATAGGGATAATTTCATATTTACCTAATCTAAACATGAAAATGTCATATATACCAAAAATACAATTTTTGAATGCATGATCTACAATGCATTTAAAGCATGTTTGGGGTAAATATGACATTAGAATGTTTAAGTTGAGTAAATATGAAATTGTCCTAATATAAAAACACTTAATCCGGATACTTAGTATGTTTAATAAACTACCAGAACTGTAAAACAGATCAGGTAAATGGTAAACCAGAAAGTTGTTAATAACGAACTATAAAATTTGTATATTTTTTTCAATAAAAGTGTATGGTAAATTAGGCGTTAATTGTAATTATAAAACGCTAATGATAATTTTATGTTTTAACAGCTCCGAATTTTTTTAAAAGCTTCATGAATCAGCTTTTCAGTTTGAAGCTACTTGTTTAAAATAAAAGCTTGAATCTGATATATTCAAACAGAGCTACTTGTTTTGGAAGAGATTATTGTTGAAATAAAAAGCTTATATCTCCATAAAAGCTCCTAAAAATGCCAACCAAACAGGCCCAAATCCCTTTTATTATTTAGCTAGATCTTTTATATGTCAATTTCATAATTATTTTATAATCATTCATAGACTTTATAGTCATGTTATCTTTTATATGTCAATTAATCAATTTCATAATAATTTTATAATCTTTTATAGACTTTAGTCATGTTACGGATACGTATGGTCGTAATCGCCAAATAATTTAATTTAGAGATGGTACATGGTGGACCCATCAATAAGTGTGTAGTGCAATAATTATAAATTAGGTGTATAGTTTTTTTTCTTCTATATAAATGGTATCTTCCTCATAACACACCAATAACACCACGCAGTCCCCACAAAATACCCAACCAAATATACTCACTCACCAAAAAAAAAAAAAAAAAAAAGGTGTAAAACAAGTGACAAAACTTAAAATGTATAATACTCCAAACAAAAAGGTATAAAATGAAAAAAAAAAAAAAAAAAACCTACTTTATCTTTTTCCTTTATCAAATCTACTTCTCCATCAAATACCTGCAGATCTAATAAACCCAAACACAAACACAATACAGAAAACAACATACAAACACAAAACTCACGTAAGACAACACACAAATATAAAACCCACATAAAAAAAAAAATAAAAAATGAGGATAACTGATGGCGTGACCATTGACTCATGAAATCACCTTTGGCATCTGAATGGCGGGTTGCAAGGTTCGGAATGGCGCCGCCATCCATCCTTTTGTTGCGTTTGGCGAGTTAAAACCCCTCACCGTGTGCTTTAAAAGTAAAAATAAATAAATACTAATTCATAAGACTAATGATAAAAGGTTGAGGAAGGCGCGTTGTCCACCACCCAACCCCACCTAAGACGCATTTTGTTATTACACTAAGCCCATATGGACGTGTTGTCTTCGGTTTTAAAGAACTGGTCGTCTAAACGAATAAAGTTATATGCATATTTTGTGTGTGTGAGTGTTTTGTAAGTATAGTATTTGTTTATAAGCGGTATATTTGGGTGATGATATTGATTGTGTTATTTCATTATATTATTGGTAATGTTGGTTGTGGAGAAAAAAATTAACGTAAAGCTGAGTTGACGATGCCGACGATAGTCACACTATGAATAACCTAAATTCCTTTTAAACTTGAATACATCATAATTATAGCACCTTTTTGGATTCATGGTACCAAATATGTCTTCCATTTCATAAAACCTAATTATATATCCAACTAGCTTAGATACCCGTTAACACCGGGTTAATTTTTAAAGAAATAGATAAATGAGATGATAATAAAAGTAATAACGTAAATTTGTTAAATTTAAATATGTTTGAGTGACAATCGATTTACAACCATCGCGTGCAAAATAAAAATAGATTGACTCGAACATAAAATGATGTGATTTCAATGAAAATTTAAGTTGCTAACAAACCTTGTAACATTAAAATAATGAACCATAGTATAATATAACGTGATTACACCAATGATACATACATGATATAACATGAATCTTGTTCAAAGACCTTCAAGTACTTTTTATACACGACATTTGTTGTGGTTTTGGAGATTATCATCCCGATCACAAACGACAACCTTCAAACCCGCTTGCTTTTTACTCTTGATACGGCACGTCAGGTTGTCCATGTGTGAACACAGACGGGCAAGTACAAACCAACTTTAGAAAGCGATTGCACTTGGCTTTTGTTGATTGTCATGGCAAAAGATACTGATATCGGATATTGTTTCCTGACAATCTTAAGAGGCAAACGCTTATCTGACGGAGTAATCCTCAACCTTGGAATTGACAAACGGGTTTTGGAGGTGTCCCATCGTCATCTATAACACAAGCTAAATCCTAATATTAGAGAATAAAAATAGCTATCATAATGTGTCTACATTTTCTAGTTCTTAATAGATATAGGAATATTTATAGACAGACATAAAAAGGTAAGTAGCTAACACATTAGTTGACTTCACAATAGAAATGCTTTCATAAACCTGTTAAGATGTAACAAAACACAGATGAATACATTCACATTCATATGCAATATATGTATAGTCCAAAGAATACATTCACATTCATATAAACCTGTTAAAGATGAGGAAAAAAAAGTTTCACAAAACTGTGGTTTGACCTTGACTATCTAACCCAACTGGCAGCGGGTCCGGGAGAACAAATCGGGTTACGGGCACGACACCCACCCCCGCTAATGACCGTCCGAACATATCTACGACCCATCTTATACTATGTGTATCCACCAATCGCGCTGCCACGACCAGTCAGGGAGATATGAATGTTATTGGAGCACAACCTTGCTACATGAATTAGATAAATTATTTAGTAGCATCGGTAAACCAACCTTTTTGTGAATTTGTCACATGACATGATTAAGTAAAACCAATCAATTTGTGACTACACTTACGCACCATTATCGTATCACCTGATAGCAATTCATCACACAGAATCAGCAACTCATACCTACCTTGTTCCAAAAGCCCTTTCATGTCACCATCTATATTGATGTTTATACAAAATAATGATAAAAAAACAAAACAACGAATCAGCACCTTAACTTCTCCTCCATAAACCTCCTCAAGCATCAGTAGCATTATACGTATCATTCGAAATACGCAATCCGAGGTTTCTCGAACAAAAGCAATCTCTTCCTTGGAAAATTTAACTTTATTTGCAAAGAGAAGAAAAGACCTGCAACAATACAAATGCGTGCGGGCAATGCTTTAGAAGCCCAATATTTATTAACCAAACGGTCCTCCAGTAGTACGACAGTTTCCCATGGTATTAACTGAAACTTTTTTCATTCCACGAAGACCATTTCCTACACTTGGCTGGAGAATCATTCACATATAAGCACTTTAGTAAGGATTAAAAAAAAACTAAGAAACGAACATTGAATAAATGCATACGACTTTATATAACCAAAGCTCACGTTAGTTTATGAAGTATTTGTATATTCTGGCACGTGTTTTGTAGGTCAAGAGTAACCCTTTTTTCTATTTATGGCACGTGTTTTGTAGCAGATTAACCAAAATCACCTAGGTTTGTTTCAACGCATACTTAAAAGATGACATGTTGCAGTTTGAATCCAATTTCACCCGTTATCCAACCCACGCGACCTGTTCATTAAACCACCTCAGCAGAAATTAATTACGGAAAGGAAACCAAATCCCATTATCCAGTTTGACCCGTTATCCTAACCCTTTTTACCGAATATAATAATTCAATAGAATAATCTGATGAAGAATCTGCATATTTGTTTTAGGTAACATGAACACATATTCGCTCACAGATCATAACTAACAAAGCAGTAGCATCATTAAGCAACCATAACCCGATTTCACCTGATCCTTTTACCTAATGTTTCCTATTCCACAACCATTAAGCAACCTTAAGTTATAAATTTTATAACTACTATGACCATATCCATTAACCAAACTGAATAAATGCCGAAATATTTGTTAGGATACCACTGTAAAAATCTTTAGTTAAGAGGTCTTACTGGTTCTTGTCTTTGATGATCATATAAAAAAAATTGCATAGACTTTATAAAAAAAATTGAATAAATATATTAGCAATGGGTAGTTTGAAAGGAAATATTTTACCAATTTACATCAACTACCACATACCTTGAAATAGCATCATGTGCTAACAAAGAGTACAAAAATGCCATGAAATCTGCAACAATAGAGATCACATAACTTAACATAATCAAATTCTTCGCGATATAGAGAGAATTATTTGGACCAGTAAGAAGATGTATATTTTTGCAATGCGTATACATAAGCTATAATTAATTCAACGCCCATCTGAGGGAGGCTTACATGGATTTCACATTTTTCAGTTTCCCTTTGTTGAAATGTTCCTCTAGGGCATGGATCTCTAACCAATAACATACATCTACATCAAAATAAGATTTCATAATCCTTTATTTTCAGCATTCCACCAAGTGGCAAGTAGAATAATTAGCCAATGATGAAAAATAAAGGTTTATGATATTTATATGTATTGCTAAGAGAAGTTACTTAAGTGATCTTTAGGATAACATCAATATGAACACGTATGGATCATTCTTGTAAAAAAAAATAGTACCTTTTTACATGTAAAATAAATAGTCCCTTCTTAGTTATTCTTGCCATTCTCATGCTTATCACCCATTTACTGAAAAAAATAGCATTGGTTCAATAATCTAAACCTTTATTTCCAAACAACTAAGTTTTTCCATAGCCATTACCTTTTGTTACTGCAAAATAATGATTCATTCTACTTCTCAAAATACGGTTCCTTTCATCGAAAACCAACGTTATTGGTTAGATACATACCTTAGTGCCCTTGCTATCTATTTTTCTTCTTCAAGAGGATCACCAATCCTTCCTGTTGCCTAAGGATTCATTCAAATTTCCAACTATCTCGAAGCATAGACATTGTAACAGCGTATACGATCCTATAACTACACAATAGATATATCACGAAATCAGATAAATCATGCATAAGAATTATATGTACGTAAATATAAAATATTAGCCTATAAAAACCATTCTGATATAGAAACTATATAAACTCATGTACTTCATATTTTGCAACTTTTATGAGTGATATTTATGCTTACCATGAGAAAGTGATAAGTTGCTTGTGGGATCAACTAACGCTCTATAGTCCAGAAGGATCTTTAACATATATAAAACAACTTTCATTAACATGCATATCATATACTTTCAGCATACCTATTTTTGCGATGTATGAAGTATGTTATAATGAAAGCCATAAAACTTGTTTCTTTATTAATAAGCCATTAATCGCTCCAATATATGATATTCTTTTTCAGTTATTGTGCTCTGGTTGGTTCATATGAATGATGCTCATACACATAAGTCAAAAAGACCCAGGAAGGATCTCACTAAAGCATTAATCTTTTGTATATCGTTAGTCGTATCATGTACAACTGATTTTCATGGGTCGTCATACAGGTCGCGTATTCTAATGCATAAAGACCTCTTAAAGGATCTTACTAAAGAAATATATTCTAAATATCATAGTATAATTTCTGAAGATCATATTTGATGAAAATTTGCTCATTTTGACCCATTACCCAATGTTCCCAACCCACGTATTCAGTTTCCTTAGGAGAAAAGTGAATTAAAGAAATTGGTTCAAAGTTCAAAAAACTACCTTTTCAAGATTTTTGCCAGGAAGTTGTTTATCTCTCCTGCCATTCTACTGAACCCTTCACGATCTTATAATTCAGTAATCAAAGTTGTCTCTACTTGATTTGAGCCTAAAGATGATGAATCACCATTAACAGACTTCACATAATCAGCATGGAGTTCATGGTCAACTTTTGCGTCTCCCACATCTTCAGTTTTTAACAAAATCTCTTTAGCTTTTTCAGCCTCCAATTGTTTCCTTTTAGATGCTTATAATTTCTTAAATCGACAATACAAAGATTACAATAAACACGATTGCATTTGAACACTATTATTATAAACGGCAATATGGGCAGGGGTGGGTAAACAAACTCGCTTTAGTGAAAAAAGGTCATTTCTAGTATTACCACTAATGCTTTTTTATGATTACATTTGACACACTAAATATATCTAATAAGAAGTTTTTCGGGTCAACCCAAGTTGCTTGACCCACCCACTTTGCACCTCTACAAATGACACACTACATATATCTGCTAAGAATGGTACTTGAAAGACAAAGGTCAGATGGGCCAAAAGTAGCATAAAAGCTTGAAAGACACAGGTCAGATGGGCAAAAAGTCGCCATAGAATGTCGATAAAACTTTATGTTTTTAATAAATGCTATAATTAAAATAGTGCAATAAGTGCTTTCGGTAAACCCCGACCCACCCCTTTTCTAACTATATAACAGCTACATGATTTTACCCACTATAAAATCCTACCCTAATTGCCACCTCTAGAATGACCTTTTATTCACTGGTATGATAAGAATAAACCCAAACATGCATATAAGCGAGATCAAACCGACACTGTGAGAAATCTTTACATACTATAAGAGGAAAACCGTAAATGAAGGTGTTGGTTGTTAAAATCACAAAAGGGAGCATAAAAGCATTATTGGTTCCCCTGGTGTGATAACCCAATCATGACATGAGATGCTGCGAATAATAATCACATACCAATTGGTTTACGATTGCTATGAGAAATTTCGATTAATGTCCTCCTACCGTCAGCAAGATTGCATGCAACTATGGTTTCGTAGACACCAAGAATGCCTTCTTCAATGGCCTCTATGGTCATGTAGAAGCAATAATATCTGGGGTGTTTTAGATATTTGCACTCCATTACTTCATGGTGACGAAGGTTCTTGCTTTCACCCTTCTTGACATGCTAACATTATAAACGGTTTTATTAGTATAACCGGTAACTAAAAACATTGTCTCCCAAAAGTTTAAGTACTGTAGGTGGAATGGAACTATACCGTCTCACAGAGATCGTTGAAGGCACCAATGGCAAAGTCACCAATAACAGGAACAAATGGATGATCAACTATAATAGGTCTTTGTGCTTTATAAGCTATCTCGCTATTTATTGTGCCAAGTACAGGCTGCCAAAAACATTGAAATATGTATGTACCATAAACATTTAAGACATGTATACATGTGTGTGGAAGCGTGGATATATGTGTATATTCATGAACACAAAAAGAGAGAGATATGCATGTCTGATACATATATACCTTCCCCTCATCGATCTTTTTAAACTCAAGCCAACTTTTCTGGTCCGCTGCATTTAAGGGAACGTTGTTCACATTTAGAGACTTGGACTTCTTGTCTTCTATCCTTTCCATGTTTTGACCCAACTCCCTGAGATTTTAAACGATTAATGTAAGCAATATAAGAAGATGATGGAAAACCCTATTACCTCATCTGGAATCTTAAAATTATCGAACCTCTTTACCGTTTATGTTACCCAAAAAATAATTGCATTTACAGATACATGGCTTGCTATTGTTTTGAGGCAAGTCTCGAAATTTAAACAACGGTAACACCATATCAGTTATCTAACATGGGCTAAACAATGTGTTATTATCATTATATTTATACATGGACAAATAAACGTATCTATACTATATCCAAATTAAGTATTGTACCGTAATAGATGTTTAATTTCTTTTCCATATCATCATATTATATCCTGAAACAAAAAAAGTGAATTGATAAGCTCATTCAAACATCAAACCTTTACCCATTAACCAATTCGATCAAATAGTCAATCATTACAACTCGAATATTATAAGAATAGATTTGAACAAACAAATAAAAAATGTATAATAACCGAATCAAAACAAATAAAACATATTGCTTACCAGTTAGTAAAATCCCCTATTCTTTTCATAGGGTTAAGGTTGATGAAAATGATTGAATCAAATATAACAACTGAATCAAAACAAATATAAATCTTACCGAATTTATTGGGTGAAACACAGTAGAATGGAGATTTTGATTTTGTTTGCGCACCATTCCTGGGTTTGCATCATAAACATAAAAAATGAGCAATAATATAAACCAAATTGATTCAATACAATTAAAACTTACCGATATTATTGGGTGGATTTCAAGATCATCCATGGTGATTTTGAAACTGGTTGAATCAATTATATGTTATTTTAAATCGGTGTTTTTTTGAAGACAAATAAACGCGTCTTGGATCTCTTGATTGGAATAAAACAGGATATTGATATGATTTGAATCGGAGTAATGAAAATATTAATGAGTTTCCAAAAAATTTGGTGGAGCGGAGTAACGAAGATTTTAGGATGTCACGTGATCTATCACGTGGTTTATCGGACTTTGTTATTTTCAGTTTCAAAACCTCCGCATAAAAAAATTGTACTTTGAAGCTTAAATAAGGTAGGCGTTAAACCAATTTTAATGCGAGGTCTTAGAGGCCATAGAAAAAACTATTTTATTATATATAATAGATAATAGATTCTCGCTAACTCGTTTATTTGAGTATTTTCTTTTTATTTATAAAAGTTACAAATAAATTTTAAGAGGTACAAAAATCCAAAATTGCCTCTATATATGTTGACACACATCTTCATCTCTGCACGATGTATCACACTCATACACGTACTATATAAATTATGAAAGCTGTCCATCGAAATTCCATACCATTTTTCTTATTCTTTTTGTTATATTCATTTTGGATAATATCAAAACAAAAAGGAAAAAATAAAAAAATAAAAAATAAAAATAAAAATAAAATAGAGAAAACGTGAAATAGATTAATAGTTGAAAAGTAAAAATAACTCACATTCATATGGGTGCACCAATATGACAAAACGATATCAAGCACCAAAACAATAAATTTCCTTTGCTTAATAAATGCTTAAACTTTGCAATCTTATATAGTAAAACTTTTCGCTACTCTATAGTGCATTATAAATCATTTGAGATTTCTTATAAAAGGAAATTTTAAAATTTTAAGATAAAAATATTACTTTAACAAAATTATAATAATAATATAAAATTTAAAAATTTAAGTCTTATTTAAATTATATAGTAACCCTTTTCAATAATAATATATTTTATTATAATTTTTTATAAAAAAAATTCGCTAAACTTATAAACACCAATTTAATGCTAAAATTAAAAAAATTAAAGTGACAACTATTTACACTATTAATAATTTATACGTTCTACTTTTAAAAAATATATATTCAGCACGTCATAAAGTATTTAGGACATGCTAAATAAGAAAAATTTAAAATAAAAAACATTTGCTCGCCAAAAAGATAGTAACATTACCTACCGCCATATTACGCGAGTACCTTTCTAGTAATATGAAACACGTACACTCTTTAGAAGCAAAAGGCATGCTGTTGGATGTAAACGTAGAATTTTAACGACAAATGTTTATGTTTTTGCTTTATTAAAACAAATTTATGATTTTACTTGTCTTTTATTAGTTGTTCTATACTAATTGTTCTACTTTTCAAGTGTCATTATTTAAACGCTTATGAAATTTATAATATAGTCATAAAAACTACTCATACTAATTTTTGATGTGATTTATATAAAAGGTTTTGCTAATCTCTGCTCATTGGAGATTTTATTTATGCATATAAATATATAAGAAATGTTGTAGTAAATTAGTATCAAAATGATTAATTACGGCAATTTTAGTGATTAATACATGCTCATTAAATGCATTTGTGATTTAAAAGGAAATTTTATCTTCATTAATTCAGCGACTCGACGTTTTGGGTTAAGCGAAGATTAAAACCTAATATAAAGCGGGTAAAGTGGTGGCTTTCCATGATCAAGTTTCGGTGAGGCCGAATATTGATTCGGAGATGTCGCGGTTTAACCGAGATATTTTCGTAGTCGTTTCGACTTTTTGTTAACAACTTTTAATAATTTTTATTAGAGTACTTGACGAGTGATGACAAAGAAACAAGAGGACAAGTATAAAATAAGTTGAAGAAATACAACAATGTTAATTAAAACCTTTTTTACATCATTAAAACACTAACCTAATTGTCATGTGTCACTTGTCTTCATGTATATAAATATATAATCAACAACTTCAAACCCCACAAAAGGTGACCCATAACAAAACAATAACTACAAACACTTCTAGGTAGCGCGTGTCAACTAACGCGACACCCAGTGATCAAATGGACGAAGGGTTGTTATCGAAACGACGAGACGATGATAGTAATGGTAGATTAACATGGAGAGTGTTTGGTAACGAGGCTAAGAAATTTGGCTACATAGCAGGACCTATGGTGGCAGTTACGTTGTCACAATATTTGTTGCAAGTTATATCGGTTATGATGGTTGGTCATTTAGGAGAGCTTGCTCTTTCGAGTACTGCTATCGCAATTTCGATTTCCAGTGTTACTGGTTTTAGTTTCATCGTAAGTGATCTTATCTTATGTTTTGACAGTTTGCAGCTACATCTAACAGTTTACGCTATGTTTGGCGACACGAAGCAGTAAGCAGTAGCATTATTTGTTTAAAAAACGTGTTTGGTAAAGCAGCTGTAGCTGTAATTATAAAATATAAAATTACGAAAAAGGCATATATAAATCTGTTATATACCTATGAATGTTATTTTTATTTTTGAGGGTAAATTGATAATATTAAAAATAAAATGCTAGAAGTATATTGGAATGCTTCCTTAGGAAGCATTAAGATTAGAAGCAGTTGAGGTGTTGCTAAATGCTAGCAACAGCGTTTCCAAACAAGCATTAAGACTGGAACGCTTGTCGCTTAACTAAGCGTTTTGAAGCAACTAGCAACTGACAGTTAGCATTTTTTATGCTTGTTTGGAAACAAGCAACTAGCGTTCCTATTTTTTCTAAACGCTACAAATCAAAATGCTGCATCTAATAGCATTTACAAGCAACTAATGTTTCCATTTACAATTTATGACTATACAGCTAGGTTACCAAACGCTTTATCAAAACAAACAACTACTCCTCTGCTAATACGTGGTGTTCAGTGTTCACTACTATATTTGCTGTCAAAAGTAGTAACATAAGTTCAATTTACAACAACACATGACTATGAAATACGTATATAAATCAAGAGGATTTTTGTTAGATTTGAACATTCACTAGATATTGTGTCGAAAACTGAAATTGTGTCATCTAAACGGAAAAACTAGTGGATACTCTACTAATTACATAATTTCTGTGCTGTAATACTTAATTAACTTGTTACAGTTTAACTTAGGATGTTGACACCGGTTTAACGTTGTATATAAACTGACTGGAGTAGTTAAAAACCAAGATACTTGAAATGCAAGATTTTATTTGGCGCTTAATTGATTATATTTTTCGACAGTTGGGGATGTCAAGTGCACTCGAAACTTTATGTGGACAAGCTTACGGAGCAAAACAATACAAAAAGTTCGGCACTCAAACATACACCGCCATTTTCTCACTACTAATCGTGTGCATTCCTCTTTCTGTTTTATGGAAATACACGAAAAATATACTCATAATCACTGGTCAGAGTCCTTCAATTGCACATGAAGCAGGAAGATTCATAACATGGCTTATTCCTTCACTTTTTGCTTATGCGACACTTCAACCACTTGTTCGGTATTTCCAAATGCAAAGCATGCTGTATCCTATGCTTATTAGCTCGACGCTTGCTTTATGTATGCATATTCCTCTTTGTTGGGTTCTTGTATATAAGACGGGATTAGCAAATATTGGAGCAGCAATATCTATGGATGTTGCAATGTGGTTGAATGCAATCTTTCTCTTTTTTTATATGAAATATGCTGCCTCGTGTGAAAAAACTCGTGCTCCTATAACCGTTGAGGTGTTGCACGGGGTGAAAGAGTTCTTTAGCTATGCTATCCCATCGGCTATCATGATTTGGTAATCCTCTATCTCTTATGATTTGGTAAAAAAAAATGTCTGCAGTTTAAGTTTTAAAGAATCGTCATATTTGTTTTTTTGTTAGTTATTGTTTTCCCCAAAACACTCATTTTTTTCAAGCTTTTCTTTGTAACAAAAGATCGATTATAGTGGCTTAAAGGATCAATTATCGAGTAGTTAAGGCGTTAACATATCTAACATTTTCTTACACACTCTAAACATCACTTGCAGCCTTGAATGGTGGTCATATGAGTTTCTAATATTGCTGTCAGGTCTTCTGCCAAATCCGGAGCTTGAAACTTCAGTTCTTTCTGTATGGTAAGGATCTATAATCGGCATGTGTTTCTCATTGTTCTGTTTTTCTTTTCTTCTAAGAACGACAGTTTGTTTACACATAATTTATTGTGCATCTTTTTTAACAGTCTTAACACTATTGCTACACTCTACGCCATAGCATACGGATTTGGAGCTGGCATCAGGTTAGTAAACTCTTGCCCTTTTGCTTTATTGCTACAATGCAAATATAATATATGCATCTAATTTTAATGACTCATAGTTTGTGTCTGACTTTGTTTTTTCAGCACTAGAGTTTCGAATGAACTAGGAGCCGGAAACCCACAAGGTGCTCGTGTGGCTGTCTATGTTGTCCTAATCATTGCCATTGTTGAGACGAGTATAGTTAGTTCAAGTGTTTTTTTCAGCCGGCACGTTTTCGGGTACATTTTCACCAATGAGAAGGAAGTTGTCGATTATGTCACAAGAATGGCACCTCTTCTATGCCTAAACATTCTTATGGATAGTTTACAGGGAACCCTTTCAGGTAATAAAGCTTATGTTTTGGGTCTTAATGCATCTTTTAACATGTCAAAATGGGCAATTTTTGGTATAAGTCTTTACAGAGTTGAAGTTATCGGCTCTATGTTTTATGTGAAAATTTGAAGACTTGTTGCTTATGTGATCAAATAGGTGTTGCGAGGGGCGTTGGATGGCAACATTTAGGGCATACATTAATCTTGCTGCATTTTATCTTGCTGGGATTCCGGTTGCTGCTTTTTTGGGGTTCTGGACTTCGTTACGAGGAGTGGGTCTATGGATCGGGATACTTGTGGGAGCCAGTATACAGCTTACCCTACTTAGTGTTGTAACAATCTGCACAAACTACGAAAAACAGGTCTACTATACCTCTACCTTATTTCTTTTCTTATGACCTCTGACAAGTGTGGCGAAAAGTTTATCTTTTCAAGCTTGTATGAGAAATATGCAAGCAATTAGCCATATTATCTGATATTTATGATGTGCTTTTATGGTGCAGGCGACAAAGGTGAGGGAGAGGTTATTTAAGGAAGAATCGGCGATAGAGAGATTAATGTAAACTTATAAACCATATCGCCATGTTTTGTACGTTAGTAGAAAGTTTGTAACTATCACTTCGTTTCGTTGGCACGTAGCTTAAATGTGGACTTAAATTTGTATAAATGTTGGATTACAATTTCAATGAGATGTGCATATTTTAAGCTATAATTGCAGATTCAGAAGTGCTAACAGTATAGAAAGGAAAGTTTTGTTCTTACATTTGCAATACAAGAGCTAAACTTAATGTTACAAGAATCAAAATTCGAATTGCCGAATCTCATACTAATAACATACATGATACAATCTCATACTAATAATATAAAATCTTCTACATTATAACATCCTTTCCCCTAAAATTCTACTCGTATTAAGACCATCGTCCTCCTTCCAATGAGTTTACGATTTGTTCATCTTCAAGACTGATCACTTGCCTATGAACTTAACGGTATATGCACCGCCAAAGTAAAGGCCCATAAGGGGTCCCGCCAGAAGCAACTGAGTAAGTGGATCAGTCGACGGAGTAACAATAGCGGCCGCAATAACAGCACCAACAACCACATATCTCCATATCGACAACATCTGATCTCCCGACACCAAACCAACTTGTCCTAGTAGCAATTGTATCACCGGAACCTGCATATGGATATTGATATCAAAACTGGGTTGGCTTTAGAAACTCAAAACTAAAATTTTCGACGATTAATAAAACAATAAGTACCTGGAAAGACAATCCTGTACTGAACATAAGCACGAGTACAAACTCAAAGTATTGATCAATTGACCACAGAGATTCCACAACCCCTTCTGCATAAGTAACAAAGAAGTTCAAGGCAGCCGGAGTGAGTACGGAGTATGAAAACGCAATCCCGGCATAAAACAGTATTGAGGATCCAAGAACGATCGGTGCCAAGAATTTTCTTTCAGATTTTGTTAGTCCCGGCAGAATAAATGCTATGATCTCATAGAGAATCACAGGACTTCCTAAAAGAATGCCACAGTACCCGGATACCTACAAACATAGATTAAAATTCCAGATTTCATTAACTTATCCTAAAATTTTGTTAGAAATCAACTATAAAACAAAGTCAGGAAATGGAAATCATTTAGCTACCTAAAACACAAATTAACATTCTTGATTTCATCAAGTTTTTCACGAGATTTTGAAGAAAAGTCGAACATTTATAACGAAGTCAACATGTGGAAAACAAGCATATACTGCAAACACATTTTTAACATTCTTGATTCTATCAAGTTATTTAAAAAGTATTTCACAAAAAATTCGTACTTTTTAACAAAGTCAACGAATAGAAAACAGTAAGGCTTAGATTTGCAATAAGTAGGGTGCTCTATAATGATAAAATTGAATAAGTAGAGTCTAAATACAACTAAGTTTGAGACGACTTCAACAATTTCTTGATAAAAGGCAACTGCATAGCAAATGCTACAAATGGAAAAGGGTAGCTTTGTGACAAGATCAATATAAATTTGGATTTATATGTAAAGGCTTGACCACAAAATTCAATGGCTACATTCTTGCGCAACGTGCAAAGAGAATATATGAGAGAATTGATGCGGACCTTTATGGTGGTGAAGAAAAACTCCCCAGGAGCTAATTGCAAGAATCTAACACCCTGAGAACTAACGGGAGCTTCAAGAAGCATTATGAGTTCCTTCGAGTATATAAAGCATCCCATGATGGCAGCTCCAACAGCTAATATTGATATAAAAAGCCGTTCCCGCAACTCTTCCAGATGATCAAAGAGACTCATTTCTTTATCTTCTGGTAAAAGATCTTTATCTGGATAGAAGAAATTATATATTTTGCCTTTGTTTTCTGAAACTGCAATCGCTTCTTCTTTAATCTCCTCAACCACCGCTATAAGCATAGAAGGGAGAAATGGTAAGTTTACTCAAAATAGGAATTTCCGTGTAAGCCGAGTTAGAATGTAAAATGGTATATCTTAGTTTGCTCAAATGTGCTGTAAACAGAATATTTATGTATTAGAACTAGAGCACTGCATAGAAGGTTTAGATGCTGGTTTCGTATAATATACCAGATTTGATATTTTATGATCAGTTATATCATGTACACACAAAAGCGGAGTAGTTCCCTAGGCTCATAATATAGGCAATGAGCCTATGGCGATATGAGGAGGTAAAGAGTGATTCACGTACTACTGGTTGACCGTTTAAGCTTTTGGATCATGCTCTACAGAGATAAAATCACTGTGTAATCAGTGTCTAGAAATTACTAAACTAAGCAAAAGGTATCATTCACGAGTCTTGATTTCCGTAAGGGGTCTCAAGTCTCAACAGTTTAAATAGGATTAACTATGAGTTCCAACTGATTTGGGTTCACCTCCACAGCAAACATTAAATGAGCTTCGAGTGTTATCCATTCTAGTTCTTGCTTTACCAAAGAAAGTGGTGTATTTAACTCGAAAAGCTTCGATTATGATTCAAACTGACATTAAGACATATGTAATTTCTTAAGGAAATGAAATCTTGAGATAAAATGAAAATCAACAAAAAAGATGTCTGCATTCAAATTACTTCAAAAGTTCAAATTAATATCAAAATCCTGAAATTTTGAATGAGTTAAAACAGTCTTTCTAGGCGCATAACAATCACAAATGAATCATTGCAATGATGAATGATTGAGCAGTTGACTTCTAGATATTTGAAACTTAAAAACCATGAATCACTTATCACTCTATAAACTAAGTTTAACTTCACAAAATTTCCTGAATATCATCCAACATTTTCATCAATCAAAGTACTAATGACTTAGCATACTTTTAGCAAAATACATGAACCGATTAAAAAGTTCTTCAAGTATGCAAAATAACCCAAAAAAATCCAACCTTTGCATGATACCATCCAACTTATTTCACAAAACAAGATCAAACATATTGCTATTAAATTAGCCTACATTTAGCATAATACACAGAACCCATATAACTCCTCTTCAAATATGTGAAACTTAGTGAGTGTTTGGCTAAGCTTGTCGAAAGAAACACACCTTCTAAGGTGTCTTATCAAAACACACTTCTTAAGCATTCAAATAGCCACTAATCACTTATTTGGGATGTGTTTGAATAACCTTCTCAAAACACGATAAGCTAATAAGCGCCTAAATAAGCTAATCCAAACATCCTTTTAAACCAAAAAGCTCAAAATTTCTAATTTTCTATGCAACAACAACAAACCCAATCCCGCCAGGGCGAGGTATGGGGGAGACCTCCGGCAAGTGCAAATGTGCGGGTGAGAGAGAACAGAAATAAGTGCAAGGAGCAAGAGAGCAAACGAGAAAATTTCTAATTTTCTATAATTTAACTAAACGCGATCAAACATTCTTTTAGGGGTAACCATGGTTTCCAAACTTTTGACCGACTGATCCACAGGTTTTGAGCCCACCACCACACACTACAGACAGACACAAATGAAGTACACCCCTTCCATTTTTGGGAAGGTTGACGTGGGCACATCAGAATCAAACTCGAGACCTCGTAACATTTTACTAACAAATTTAGCCTACTTATAGCAAAATACACAAACCCATCAAACAATTAATCAACTTTATAACGAATCAACACTAAACATAACCAATTAAACAAACTTACAAATTTGATCTTCAACAACAAGTGGTGGTGGTGGGCCACCACCAATACCAAGTTTTCTTTGCATATCTCTAATTTCATCAATGGGATATCTAGCATAACAAATGTTACCCTTTTTGACCCTTTTTGACCCAGCACTTAAAAAGGTCAAATTTTTATTGATCTGTACAAAACTTGATCTTGATTTGCCACAGCTGATGCAACTGTTTGTGTTGAGCTTAAGATTCATGGTTGACATTTTTTAAGGTTTGGTTTTGTGGGTTTTACTGTAAATTTGATTTTTGGTGTTCTTATTTTAATATAAGGGGAATTGCATATATATATATATATATATACCCACTAAAACTTAAAAAGCTGCATATTCCATGTCTGAGTTTTTATTCGTAATAACTGATAAATTTTTTAAGCGTGTTTTGGGTATATATGCAAATATGCATGTTTTAATGGATGTGGCAGGATGCCCAGCGTTGCATGGCATGCGTGTGATTATATTTTCCGGCAAGAATCGTTTCGAAGTACTTGATATTTCACGGTTTTCGGTTACATAATCAGTTAAGATTGAATTAATGATAAGATGTGTTCTTATATGGTACATGCTCGGGTGTGTAATGCTTAATTGTAGGTTCGAAATTCAAACAACGATGAATCCAACTTTGAATCATTCTTACAACTCTATCCATGTATACTATACTAACTAATACAACCTAAATGAACCAATAACCGATCGTTACAGATCACAGACTAACCAAGCAAGATCAAATCAAGTAGTCAACCAAAAGTTATGTTGTCTCTCTAAATAAATTTGATAAAATTTCCATGTCTGATGTTGAACCCACAAATTACAAAAGTAGGAAAGTTGCAGATAAAGAATTCTCATGCAAAATAAATTATTCAGTGCATTAACCTGTTCATAAAATGCAATTAATTCTATTAACCAAACTTATGTAATTAATTTCATTTGGTTACTTACTTTTTTGGTTGGGTTTACGATCGGATGTAAGGTGTGTTTTTATATGGTACAAGTCGGGTATGTAATGCTTAATTTTAGGTTCGGAATTAAGATTGGAGTTCAGAATAATGTATTCATCCTTTATATAGGATAGTTTTAACAAAATTTCGATGGCGCATGTTTCTTGTTTTGACAAACAGTATTTGCAGCGTTAAGGAATCCTTTCAAAGTTAAATTGTTTTTCTGACAGCACCGATATATGTATTAGAGAGTGTTTTTCTTCCGATAACATTGTTTTAAGTTGAATTAATCAATTAAGATTATAATAATAATGATACAAACTGAAAATATAACTTCACTGGTCAAGCATTTTTTGCGATTGTTCACCATTAGTTACGTCAAGTAGTTTTTGTTACCCTTTCAAATATTTGTCAATCATTCAATCAATATTTGTAGTTTTCCACACCAAATAAAAAAATACAAACACTAAATTGAGATGGTTAATTGGCACGTGAAGAGTGTAGTACAACTTTTTGATTAATTGTCAACAACTGATTGAGAAGTCTCAATCTTTTCGGTTTTCAAACAATCGTAGCGACGCACATCGATCATTCGCACCAAAATATTATTGACAATATTTAGTACTAAAATACAAAAAAAAAAAAAAAAAAAATCAAAATTCAAAAGAAACCATATAGATGAACAATTTTATTTTTTTAAAAAGTTTCATGCATATCTAACCTCATAACTGCAAAAAAATAAAAATCAAATATCCAGTAGTAGCAACACAACAAAAACACAACAAAAACCACTGATACACTACCGAAACCACCAAAACTAAACCAAAAATACCAAACCACAGTTCACATATTCAATATATAGTTGTGATTTTTTTGGCAGCGAAAAAACCAAACATAATCGAAACACCATCTACAACTGAAAGCACCGAACCTATAACCAAACCAACCAAATATGTCACCAAGTCCACCAGATCTACCACCAAAACCACCAATACACAACAATTTGTGTGATTGTTGCGGTGATGGTGGCGAAAGTGGTGGCGGCAACAAAGGTAGCGAAGGTGGTGGTGAGGCGCAGACGAGATGAGGTAAAGGTTTGTTTTGATATTATGAGATAATGAGGAAGACTGTGGTAGTGTGTCATTTTATAGTGAGAAAATACGTTAAGTAATGTTACTATAATGATTTAATGGGCTGTTACAAAAAAAAAAAAAAATGGGTTGAAATGTTGTATCATTATGGGCTCTTAATGTTAGCTGTTATGGATGTTTTGAATGAAAGTTACATGTTTCAAATATTTTGGCTGTTACAAGATGTTGAATAATATTTGACTAATTAGATTGTTATTTCTTAATAAAGAAATGTTTTTGGTCTTACATATTTTAAGACTACTTTATTTAGCAAGTCCCAAACCTTTTATAAAGTAGTATAGATATATCACCCTTAATATTACTGGTATGGTGCATGTTAGCAAGATTGTAGTAACGGTGACTTATCTTGCGCTCTATGATTCATTAACCTAAAGGGACCGGTGGGAGCGCTAGATACAGTTGGTGCCGTGAGGTGGTGCCATAGAAAAAGGTTGTGCCACCTTAGCATTTTTTGTCCATGGCACCAAAACCACCCTCCTTAGCATAACACTAGCTTTTGTGGTGCCGTACCTTTTTTTTTTTTTTTGTTAATAAAGAATATATATAACTAAAATTAATTTCATTAATAAAAATACATTACATAAATAAAGAAAGACATCAAATTAAAAAGTACATTAAATGGAAAAATAAGTAAACTAGTTTAGAACAATATAAGGCTGAATTTTTTTTTTTTTGCGTAAAAAATACAATTTACTAGTGATTAAGGTTTCATAATTGCTCAACGAGGCAACACAAAATTTTCAACCCAAATTTATAACCATTCTTGTATTTTGAAGCCCAAATAAAAAACGTAGGCCAAATAAAATTCAATTAAAAACACCTATCAAGTATAAAAGAATAAAAGTGTTGTTGTGGGCTTTAATTATTTATTTAAAAAAGAAATAAAAGAAAAGGAATCTACTTTATATATTTAGATAATCACAGCAACTAGCCAACTAGTTTCTATTCACTCCCATCTTTTATTATTTTATACTCTGTTGAAAGTTTGGGTCGTCTTCTTCATATATCAAACCTGCAAATCCAAAAAAAAAAAATCTCACAAACACATCAGAAACACAACACACAAATAAACACATAAGCACAAAACCCAAAAGAAAACAAAAATAAGATAAAAAAAATCCCACCGCGTGAGCTGGTGGTGGTGGCGCGAGAGGCTAACAGCCGAGGTCCGGTATGGTTTGTGGAGCCGTCGATTGGTGCCGTTGGCTATGGCTTGAGCCATCAGCCACTATACCTAAAGCTCTTAGAGGGGAAAAAATGCAAAAAAATTTGTCTTATCTTTGATGGGTATTGAACCTGTGACCTATATGGTAATAGGTGGTCGTATAACCATCAAAGCTAATAACAAATTTAATTATTAGATCTCATGGATATTCTCTTATATGTGGGAAGTTTGGTGAAATTTATCAATAAGAGCTTAGTTTCGTATAATCCTAAAACTTTAAGATATAACTTTGATGCTTTCATTTAGACTTTTGATAAAACTTATTAGGTTGAGCGAATTTCGATAAACCTAATTGTTCACTGTTTATTCACTTACTCGTATTTGTTGTTGACATTTTTAAAATACATTTTATCATGCTTTTCTACAATTTTAAGAAGTTCAACTTAAATATCTAACAGATATTCCAAGCTAAGCTATGTTGGTTGAATCAGAGAGCTGATAGGCTCATCAGAGCACTGTTGATCTGTGATGAACCTTTGTCCTTCAGCTTTTAGTTCTTATACATACTAGCTAACTCCACATCAGCTAAAGAGTATATCTTCAAGTTATTTCGACTCATTGACGATGTTCCTTACTTGAACCTTGTTGAGGTTGTTTGAGGATTTCATTATCATCGAGTCTTCTTATACTTTATCTAATTTATGCTAAAATCTAACTAGAGACTGTTGAGCACTGAATTAGCCCAACAAAATCATAATCATATTCCAAATCCTTCATCAAAATAAACGCACCATTAAATAATTTTTGATAAAAACAATAAAGAATTGTATATTAAAACTATCAACTTAGTGAGAAGGTTAGCTAAATACTATCTTAATATGTATTTAATTATGATTACTCGTGTGCGTCAGGGGTTTTTGACTTTGCTTAAAACAATATATACATACATTCACTTTTAGGGTGGTGGCAATGGGGCGCGGTATGACTTGGTATGAAGCCAAACCAATCGGCAACATCGTTGCCACCATTGAGGTATCAATCGGTATGAAAGGCTTTCGGCAATCTATGCCGAAATGGTATGGAAGGAGCGTGTGTTTGTGTTTCAAAAATAAAAAAATAAAATTAAGTGAAGTATGAATCATGGTTGTCACTAGAAAAGTATGGTGAGGTATGAGATTAGGTGGAATGATATTATTGGTGGGTGGTGAGATATGGGTGAGGTATGAATGGCATGAATGCCACCACCCTTAGGTATTTACATTTTTTGGATCTGCCAAATCTTGCCACTAGAAAAGTATGGTGAGGTATGAGTGAGGTATAAGATTAGATGAAATGATATTATTGGTGGGTGGTGAGGTATGAATGGCATGAATGCCACCACCTTAGGTATTTACATTTTTTGGATATGCCAAATCTCTTTTATGGAACATCGTATTAACCGTTTATGAATTTTCATTTTTCGTTAATGTTGCGAATAACCCTAACATAAAATCAACTGATGAAAATATTGTGTAAGAATGTATGTGAAATATAAGAACTTTAAGCTTTTATACAACTTAAGGTAACTTGTATAAAACTACTTTATTTTTAGACTATTTTCAACTTCTGAAAAGATGTTAAAAATCCGAAAAAGATATGTGGGAGGCGGGAATCGTCCCTCGATTGGGGAAGTTTCCAGCCATTTAAGAAAGGATGAATAAACACCGGATTAAGAGTGTTTTGATCGGAACAAAAGTCTAATTTCGCAATATAACAAAAATGGTATGAATTGCGCAAAGTAGGTTGTTATCAAAGTTAACTTCAAGATCATCGAGCAAAAACAAACTTTTCTATATTGTTTGCATGCGTGTAGGTAAAAAAAAGACATTAATTTTAATGTCAGAAAAGTAAATCTAACAAACCATTTACAAAAGTCTTAAAACCAATACCAAAGTGTTTGTGTTTTAATGGTAACTCTTGTTGTGTGAGAAGCTCTGTAACCAAAATGGTTGTGATGTGTATATTTGAGTCAGTAGTTGTCGTTTAAAAAAAAAAAAACGAATCTCATACACATAATGCACAAAATGTAACATAAATGAAACATATCATTTAAAATTAAAACTCAAATAACTTAAATACAAACGTGATATACAACAAAAAGTCATAACCAATATCTTGTTTGAGAGGAGATATTCTTTGTAATCCCATCTTTTTTTTTTGGGAACATCACTATAAACTAGATAAATTTGTAGCATGATAGTAAATAACATGTATATATTTCAGCAACACAAATTAACGATCACAAAACATTGGTTAATTCTTCGACATCATTTTCCTAAATTCTTCAAAATCAACGAATCCATCACCATCTAAATCCACTGAATTAATCATATTCTCGCAATACTTAAGCGTGTAATTCAACCCTATTCCACTCAATATTTGATGCAACTCGCTAGCTGAAATGACTCCATAATTATTTTGATCATATAGCTTAAACGCTTCCTTAAGATCATTAAGCCAGTCACCATCATCACTTTCACCCGCAATTCCTTTGCAAAATACAACAAATTACTTATATTTTATGATTCATGATTGACATCTTCTTAAGGATGTTTTATTTTATGTTTTTCATGGTATGGTGCATCCGTGCATGTCAGCAAGATCGTTGTAATGAAGATCACGCTCTATGATTCAATTAGAAAAGGGACTTGTGGGTAAGAGTTTAAAGATAAAAAAGTTTGCAAAAGAGGTTCTTACTCAGGATGGGTATCAGATCGGTGACCTATTGAGTAATAGGTGCTAGTATAACCATCAAAGCCAAGAACCAATTCAGTTATTAAATGCTATGGATATTATTATATCTTATAACTTTGGTCAACTTATCAATAAAAGTTGAAATTTGTTTAATTGGAGAGAAATCTCAATTTTTAGAAAATTTTTCATATGAAAAGGGAAAAAGCGAAAATCCGTTTAGTCATACTTTTTCCAATAATTTTCCAAAATATGAAATTTCATTTTCCATTTGTAATGAAAAATGAAAATACCATTTCACCTTACTCACTTTTTAATTTACAAAATAATAACACAATTTCCTTTCACCCTACACTTTTATCACGCCTCTTCCATCCTCCACCTTCACCTTCCATCGCCCACCTCTCCGCCCACCGTCAAGTTTTCAACTAAACGACTTTTCATTTTTAAAAAAAGAAAAATATAACTCCAACTAAACGGATTTTCAGATTTCTCAACTCTTCTCTAGAGGAGAAAAACCGTTTCCTTCTCCAGGAATTTAGAAACGGAAAAACAGGAAAAATTTTCACCAACTAAACGGCCCCTTAGTTTGGTATGATCGTAAAACTTTAGGATTTAACTTTGATAAAACCCATTGATTGAGTGACTTTTGAGACAGATTACACATATATCCTCCAAGATAATTTATTTGCACATATGTTTTTAAAGATGATATATTAAAACAATAAAATATCATACAGTATATTAAAACTATCAGCTTATTGAGGATGTTAGCTAAACATCATCTATATATGTATTTAAAGATGATTAGTCGTGCTGGGTCGGGGTTCGTCTTGGCTTAAAACAATATGAGTTAGTGATATTTCTTTGTACAAGAGTTGTCCTATTTAGACCTAACAATGAGACCTACTAATAGACCTAACCAGGTTAAATAGGCTTCCTACAAGTTTAAGTTGATTTGGGTATATTTCTATAGCAAACAATAAATGAGCTTCGAGTGTTATCCATCCTAGTTCTTGCTTTACAAAAAGCAAGTGGCGGATTTAACTCGAAAAGCTTTGATTATTATTCAAACTGACATTAAGACATACGTAAATTCTTAAGGAAATGAAATCTTGAGATAAAATGAAAATCAACAGAACAGATGCTTACGTTTAAATTACTTCAAATCTGAAATTGCAAATGAATTAAAACAGTCTTGCTAGGCGAGTAGCAACCAGAAATCAATCATTCTTAATCTGAACCGTTCAGATGCGGTCAGACATTTTGGTCGTTTAGATCGTTTGTTTTTTTTTCGTTCGGGCGCGTTCGAGTCAAACAAAAACAAAAATTTCATATGAAAAGGAAAAACATGAGTATGAGCAAAAAAAAAAAAAAAAGATCTTAATAGTGCAGAGATTGAGAGGGGTGTCTGAATCTTCTTGTTGCCTCACGACAAAAACAAAAACAAAAAAATTAGTACGAAGCAAGCAAATGTGCGGTTCAAACACGAGTTTTTTTCCTGCTCGAGATGCGTCGATTGAGACATTTACGCCAATTGATTCGGATGTCGGTTCAAATTTAGATTAAGCGTCTTAAAAAGCAAACGCCACCTACTCTTTAAACTAAGTTCAAATTTCCAAAATTTATTTAACATCAACATTTTCGTAGATACATCCAACAAAATGTGTAACTTATTCCATCATAAGCCCACAAAAAAAATAACAAATAAACCCGTTATATAGTTCTTCAAGTATGGAAAACCAGATCCAAAAATCAAACATTTTCATAATTTCATCCAACAAAGCACACAACGTATTTACAAAAAGATCAAACATATTACTAACAAATTAGCCTACTTTTAGCATAACACACAATTCCCATATAAGAACTCATCTAATATGCAAAACTTAAGGGGTATTTAGCTAAGCTTGTCGAAAGAAACACATCTTCATCTCCTGTTTGGCTAAGCTTATTTAACATAAGCTGATTTGGGCTTATTTTTTATACGCTCCGATTTTGTGGCTTATTTTGAGACTTCTCGGCTTATATAAGTTTATTATGATATGATAAACTTAAAAACCGACAAGTCTCAAAATAAGCGATAAATGGGGCTTATGAAAATAAGCGGCCAAATTTCATGAAATTTCGACATTTTTCATAAGCCTCAATTTTACGACTTATTTTGAGACTTGTCGGCTTTTATAAGTTTATGAAATTTCGGCTTATTTTTCATAAGCCTCAATTTTACAGCTTATTTTGAGACTTGTCGGCTTTTATAAGTTTATCATATCATAATAAACTTATATAAGCCGACAAGTCTCAAAATAAGCCACAAAATCGGAGCTTATCGAAAATAAGTCCAAATCAGCTTATGTTAAATAAGCTTAGCCAAATAGGGCTGTGCGATTTAAACACACTTTCTAAGCCTTCCAAAAGCTGCTCAACACTTTTTTGGGATGTGTTTGAATAAGCTTATCAACACATAATAACCTAATCTAAACGCCCCCTCAAACCCAAAAAGCCCATCATTTCTATGATCATTAAACAAGATCAAACATCTTGTATTGGGTTAATTATGGGTTCGGACTTTTTGACCGACTAATTCACGGGTTCGAGCCCACCGCCACACATACAAATAAAGCCCTCCCCTTTTTAGGAAGGTTGTCGTGGCCACATCGCGGTTATTTGTTCCAAGCACGAATAAAATTTGAGACCTCCATCATTTTACAGTAGTAAACATCAGAGTTTAAAGCAAAAAAATATGCAAAATGACAGGTCCTTATCTTTTATGGGTATTGAACTTGTGACCTATTAGATGTTAGGTAGTCATATAACCATCAAAGCTAAGAACCCATTCAGTTATTGAATGCCATGGATAATATTATTCTTAGGGAAATTTGGTCAATCAATAAAAGCTTAGCCTGGTATGAACGTAAAACTTTAGAATTTAACTTCGACGCTTTTATTCTAGACTTTTGATAAAACCCATTACGTCGAGTGGCTTTTGGGACAGATTACACATATATTCTCAAAGGGATTTTATTTGCACACATGTGTTTTTAAGGATGATATAGGATATGTTTAGCACGGAGCGGTGGTGAGCAATGAACATTTTGATTTTTATTAAATTTGTTTAGCGAAGGAGCGGTGATCTTTCTTATTTTTAGGAATCTTCGATTTTCCAATCTTTTTAAAGGCGTGAAGCGATGAATTTGCTTTCTTCTTCACTCTTCAAAATTTCATTCTTTTCGCTAAACACATCCATAATAAAACAATAAAGAATCATATATTAAAACTATCTGCTTATTGAGAAGGTTAGCTAAACATCATCTTAATATGTATTTAAGGATGATTAGTCGTGTTGTCTCTGAGTTTTTCGTCTTTGCTTAAAACAATATATACATACGTTTGAATCCGACATGTTTCCTTTATAGAACACCGTATTCATTCGTTTATGAATTTTGATTTTGTAACTCTATTGTGTGAGAATATAATGTGAAATGTAAGAATTTTAAGCTTTTATAAAATAAAAGTTATTTTTGTAAACTACTTTGTTTTTGGTCTATTTTGAGCTTTCGAAAAGATGTTAAAAATCCGAAAAAGATATGTGGGAGTTGGGAATCGTCCTCTTGATTGGGGAAGCTCCGAGCCATTTGAGAAAGGCTGAATAAACACCGGATAAAGAGTGTTTTGAAGCTGAATAAAAGTCTAATTTTGCAATATAACAAAAATGGTCTGAACCGTGCAAAGTGACAAATTTTGTCTTTGAAGAAGTGAGTTCTTATCAAAGTTAACTTTAAGATCATCGAGCATAAAAAAAAAAAAAAAAAAAAAAAAAAAAACTTTCTATCTATATTGCATGCATGCATGTAGGTAAAATACAACACTAATTTATCCCAGAAAAGTAGATCTACAAAATCACTAACAAAAAATCTTAAAACCAATTTCATACACATAATGCACAAAAATGTAACATATTATAAAGCAAATAACTTAATTACAAACTTGATATACAACAAAAAGTCATAACCAATATCTTGTTTGAGAGGAGATATTCATTGTAATCCCATCTATTATAAACTAGATAAATTTGTAACATGATAGTAAATAACATGTATATATTTTAGCAACACAAATACTAACGTTCACAAAACATTGATTAATTCTTCGACATCATTTTCCTAAATTCTTCAAAATCGACGCAACCATCACCATCTGAATCAACCGAGTTAATCATATTCTCGCAATCCTTAAGCGTGTAATTCAACCCCATTCCGCTCAATATTTGATGCAACTCGCTAGCCGAAATGACTCCATTATTATCTTGATCATATAGCTTAAATGCTTCCTTAAGATCATTAAGCCCGTCACCATCACATTCACCCGCAATTCCTTTGCAAAATACAACAAACTCGTCTAGGCTAATGAAACCATCAGAATTGGTATCAGTTTCTGTCAATATGCGCTTGACCTCTTCAGGAGACGTGTCGGATCCTAGTGATTTCAAGACATTGATTAGCTCGTCCTCAGAGATCTTTCCATCACCATTTGTGTCGAAACGGTTAAAGATGGTCTTGATTTCTTCTTTGTCCGTTGGGAATACGGATGGCGATTGGTTGGATGTTTCGGGTGACATTTTGGGAAATTTTACGATATTGTTTTTGGTTTGGTTTTGTTGGGATGTTTATGATGAATATGGAAGAAAACTTGAGGTAGAAATGCATGGGAATTCATGTTTGCATATTACGTGGATGCAAAAGAAATAATTGGTTGAAATAAATCGAGTTAGTATTTTGGATTTCTTAAAAAGTAATCGTGCTGTTAAGTGCTTTTATGGGCTTAGTCTAGTTAAGATGGGTCTAATTCTTTTGGGCCTATAACTTTTTTAGAGCACATAGTTTTGTTAACTTATATGTATAGGTTTTGTGGTATATATTTTAAAATACACGTGAAGAAAATTAGGAGTATAAAGATAAATAAAAAAATCAAAAAGACATTTAAGAAACAAGAAATAGATTAAACATCTTGAATGAATTTAAAGTGTTACTTAATATAATATAAGGGTAAAAATGTAATGCTTACAAATATTATACGGAGTAAGTAAAAACAATGTGTCGTTCTGGAAATTGAGCCAAATGAGACTTACAGCATCTTCAATGCTATCTTGAAGAATGACTTGGTACTATTTGTAAAAGTCATTTACACCATTTTTTGCATTGCATTCATAACTTGGTAAAAGACTTTTTATCCAAAGAATTGATAAACTTCAAGTGGTTGACGCAAAAGCTTTTCATCTTCTAAAGCATAGATTTGATCATAATTTATTATATAAAATATTTGAAAAGCTTTTGATACAACATTTGCATTGTAGTAAATTCTCGAATGACTTTTAATTTGAAGAGTACACTTAAATATTAATTCGTTAAATCGTCAGTCTTTTATAACTCGATGCATTCTTCACGCCTTAGAGGGGCGTGTCGTGATGGACCATCATCACTTTATCAGACTCTGCGCCACACTCCAGCGTCTCACTTCTCACAACTAACTACAACAAACCCCCCCCCACTCATAACAAACCCCAACATCTTCATTTGGGGTCCACCACTACCATTTTATTTTTTTTATTCAATTTCCCAAATAAACTAAATTCATTTCATTCAAAATAAAAATACAATACATAACACAATAATAATAAAAAAACACGATACGGGAAAAAAAAAACGGCACGAGTAAAAAAAAATACAACACATACTAATGGATCGGATCTTCGACATCCCACTTCGGGCAATTTTTCAAAATCTCCCAAACGTGAACATATTTGAACTCCTTTCCACCAAATTGTTGCTTAAAGTATAGTTTCGCATTTTCGAGATGAGTGCGGTCATTTTGACCACTTCGACGCTGCAAATGTTTGTAAATTGCATTGAACTTTTTGCAATCGACGTTAATCCTCGTCCATTTACCCGTGATTGAATTTTTTGTACGATGGTCATCGGTAGTCTAATCATTGAACATCTCCATAACGTCGTTCCAAAAAATATTTTCGGAACGGTTATTTTCCATATCTATAGCTTGCGAAATTTCTATCCAAACTTGCGCAAGCAACATTTCTTCAGACTTGTTCCACTTCGGATTTTGAGATATTTGTGTTTTTTTTTTTTTAATTAATGTAGATGTGGGAAAACGGTGGTTATAAATTGTTATTTAAAGGGGTGGTTTTGAAATTCAAATTCAAATTCAAAAAATCAGATTCAAATTTCAAATTCAAATTTAAAATTCAAATTCAAATTCAAAACCGTATACTTTTGAGCGGGGTAATTCAAATTCAAATAGGAGCGGGCTAATTCAAATTCAAATAGGAGCGGGGTACTTTAAAATTCAAATTCAAATTTTAAATTCAAACGGTATAGTTTTGAGCGGGATTATATGAGCCTATATATACAACCCTACCAGTCACAAGTTACACACGCTAACTCACACACAAAATATCTCGCAAAGATTTTTCTCAAGAATTCCCAAGTCCGGAAAAGCTGCGGAAACAAGCTTTTCAACTTCACCATTTCCTCCAACTAGCTTTTCAACTTCACCACAGTTTCCTCCAACTCGCTTTCCACCGAACTTGAAGTTTACTCAACACCACCGGAAAATGTCTTCCTGGTGGGTCTTGAAAACATCCCAATTGTTCCAACTCCACCGTGAATAGTCCAAAGGTGGATCTTCAAACAACCCCAGTAGTTAAGTGAGGCTTCCTCCGTCAACTAGAACAAGATATTGAAAACGGTAGGAGATTATGGAAGAAGCGAGCACGTGAGGAAGGCTGCTCGTCGTGAGCAAGAAGCACGAGAAGCTCGATCTTCAAGACAACTACTTGACATAATGGGCGTCGACTCTTTAATGGGAGTTTGATTCCCTTCAGTTCGAGGTTGGGTCTCGGATGATTCGTTTTTATTTCCATCGTTATGCGTTGTAGTTTTTATGTTTAAGCGTATTATGTATTTCAAGTTTTCAGTTAATTGTTCAAGTTTCAGTTTAAGGTTTTCATCATTATGCGTTTATGTTTGCATTTTTTTTCCTCCACGAACCTTTCAATCTATTCAAAAAAACACTTAACCTTATAAAAACTCAACTTATTAAATATCAGTTTATAAAAAGAAAAGAGAAAAAAAAAAGAAAAAAAAGTACAAGTCTCAACCTCGTCGTGCAGACGGCGAGCCATCCCACGACGAAGGGTGCCGGTGTGGCGGCGGCCCACGGCGACCCTCCATGTAAGACCACGACGAAGTATGGCGAACCCATACCTTCCGCTCTTACTTAAGTGATAGGTGTTTACCATCTCTACTACACAAAAATGTTTTTACTTAAAACTTAAAAAATTTTAACATTGGTAATGTTTAATTCATAATGTACCTTTTTATAACATAAATTTAAATTTTTTTTATTTACTAAAAAAATTTTAAATAATATTGCCTTAATGAAATATTTGTCTTATAAAAATGTTCTCACGCAAAATTTAAAAGTGAGCATTAAGAATATACATTAAAAATATATCATAAATGCTTCACACAATATTTGAACTCACAACTACTCAATTTGTGATCATTTACTGATAGCATGGGTTGTCACTATATTACAAGTCTTTTGGTATTAAATATTAGGCTCGAATATTTATATGCCGAAAATTTTGAAAATGAATAAAAAGCTTAAAATTGAAAATTTTAAGTTTTAGAATCTAAAAGGCATAATTGTTTGAATCTAAAAAAGTATACTTATCACTTCTTTTAGTTGTATGTAGCATCATTTGAATCAGATTATCTTTTATATAATAAAACAAAACCTTTAGTCGGAATTTTTCATTTAAAAAAACTCAATTCATACCTTATTTGGTAATATTTTATTAATTTATTATTATTTTAATTTTAAAATATATGCTAAAAACTCAAATATTTTGGATTTGACAATAGTTAAAAAACGTTCTTATATATAGTTAAGAAAAAAAACAAACATAAAAGTTTAAGTGTCAAAAGTATAAAGAAAAAAAACTTAATAAAAAGAGGGAGTGATTTTAAAAATATTTGTGTCTAATGTAAAGAAATAAATTGGTATCGATTTTTAAAAAAACATAGTATGTAAAAACCCGCACTTGCGCGGGTATTATAACTAGTTTAATAAATGGCAAAAGTTCAATATAGATCTCAAATTTACCATAGATCCAATGAACCAATCATACTCAATCATTTTTCTAATCAAAACAAAAAAGTAAACTTTCACTTTTTTTATAAAAAAAAAATCTCGCAAACCGTTAATTGTTACGAGAAAAAAATCATACCATCGCGACGAGAATTAAATTATCTTTCTATAGATATGCACTTCTATATACTTTTAACATTTTTTTTTCAAAATTTCAGCCGAGAAAAGTCATATGTGATTTGTGAAAAGCACATGTGATTCGATTTTTATAAATCACATATTTTTTTTGAAAGGCAAAATATATAAACAAGCGAAAAATTGCAACCAAATACAAATAAAGACATCCACTTACCAACAAGATGATTAAAAAGTGGACCCGAAAGAAAGCAAAACAAAAGAAAAGCTACAAACGCAAAACTAAACAAAAGAAGGCAAAAGCCACGACGCCCAAACCAAAAACTCAACCCAGCACAACCAAAACCTTAACTTGCAGACCAAATGCACATCTGCCATAACCTTACAAATCATATGTGATTTGTAAAAATCATATATGATTTGAAAAAATCATATGCGATTTGTAAAATCCTAATCACATGTGATTTTGAAAATCATATATGATTTTACAAATCATATGTGATTTTTCTAGGCGGAATTTATGAAAAATAAAAGTTTGTCGAAAATGTAGAGAAGTGCATATCTATAGAAAGATAATTTAATTTTCGCCGCGATTGTGTATTTTTTAGAGTTTGAAGATTTACCGTTTACAAGATATGTTGTTTTTTTAAAAAAAGTGAAAATGATTTTTTTATTAATTTTGATAAAAATTGGATGGCTAAAATTAATTTATTGGATTTATGGTAAATATGCGATTTATATTGATCTCAGCTCTTTAATAAATATTATTTTAAATTTTGATTATTCTGTGTAGCGAGTGACCTCTTTGATAAGTTACATGTTATTAGTTTTTTTACCCTTTCATAATCCATGTCATCTTATTAAGCCAGTCAATTATTTAAACTTAAAAACAAACACTCCCTTCTCCTCATACAACCCATCACCACTTCTCCCTCATAAAATTTAAAAACTGATGTTTTGTATCCGATAATGACTTAGTTAATTACCCGTTTTCTTGAAAGTTTGCAGTTAGAAGAGAATCACCAAACACGGGATTTCAGGAACTTTAAGTTGAAATCTTTGTCACATGTCAAGTGTACGGGGATCAAACATTTATCCAATGTTTATTTAAGAGAGAAAAATAAATAAATAAATAAAAATAAAAAATAAATCTTATTTTCACTTTTGTCTGCAAGCGCGAAAAGAAAATGAAAAAAGCGTGTTTATCTTTTCCTCTTGTGTCCGCAGGCGAGGAGATGAAATGAAACAAGTTCATTTGTTTTTTAACGGAAGAGGAAATGAAAAAAGTGTGTTTGTTTATTTTTAGACACAAGAGGCAAAAATAACTTTTTTCCTCTTCAATTTTTTAGAGATCTTTTTTGTCTGACTATCAATTCTTATATCTTAAAGATTTAGATCTACCTCTTTTCTTGTAGACATGGTTTTGCAGACCCGACCAAAAACATCTGAAAAAACAAACGCTACCTTAGTCCAATTGACTTTTCTGAAATTCAATATCTTTATGATCATTAACAATCAAGAACTACATTGGTTTCGGTAACAAAAACTTGGAAATGCTCGAAAAAATTATGTCCACATTTGCATTTTTTTGTTCAAAGGGTAAATTTGTATTAATGAAACACCATGAACATCATAACATAACTGAGATTTGGATATACCCAAACTCAGACAAAACAAATTCAGTATCATCCGATATCGGATACCTCTATACTTTCTCAGACAAAGATACATCTAACATATCTGACCAAACATTAATTAAATCAATATTGCAACCTGCACATAGTCTTCTGCAAGCTTCTTGTCCAAACAGCATACTGCATAATGTGGACTATTATACCCTTAATGCACCAAGACCATACCTTCTCAATTACATTTCCGTCTCAACTGCTCATCAAGCTCAGTCAATCAACATCCACACAGAGACAAGAGAAACAGGAGAGAGGCATCATTGAGTAAGGTATAGCCACTCATAACCCCTCCAGTTAAGGGCTCTACCAAAGGTCCTACATTTCCATCTCTTAAAAATGGTTTCACACATTTGCATAATCTTTATATGACAAGTCTTTTGGAATAAATGATGCAAACCTATTCGAAATCCTCAAAACCTGCAACGTTGGAGTTAAGTGTGACTGCATAAATCTAACATATATGGATTCAAATTTTATTGTTGTTGATTAGGTTGATTTTGGTATTGATAATTTTAAATAAACAAGAATAGTTGTCTGTGTGATAAGATGAGGTGAAAACAAACATTAAGATTAAGGGGAAAAAATAGGTAAAGAGAATACAAATGACATGACAATTGACATGGTGATGACTTTCTCCACATGGGATGGGCGGTTTATGCACGTAAAATGCTACACAAAATAATCAAACTTCAAAAAGATAAGTATTAAATAGTTCAGTCCAAACGATATCACATGAAACTAAAAAAATGACGAAATGTATATTTTGATAATTACCTAATCTAAGACTGGGAGGCAAGGGCGTGAGCCCTCACCATAAACCCCACTTCACCTTAGTGAGACCCATATACATCACCAAGTTAGGAAGAAAAAAATGAAGTTAAGGGTAAAAGTGAGGGTGTGCGGAGTATTTAGTGAGATATATTTGTATACAATGAGTATTTGAATGAAATGTGAGGGTAAGGTGACCATGTCCTGGGAAAAGGTGAGAGGGAGTAAAGGGAAGTGAAAGAAAATAGAAAGAGCTGAAACTGATGTGTAAGATGAGTGGATAGTAACTATGGCCTTTAGCCTAAACCAATAACAAATCTGTGTTATTTTACATGGTCTTATTGGGCTAACACAAATTAAATACCGATTTCACCACCCCTTTTAATATCTTGAAATTGTATATCCTAAATTGCATGACATGTGTGTATCTTTTGTGTGATGTAGAGAGATCTTTTGGTGGCTATGATTGTGCATGTGGTGTTCGATGTGAACATTGCCCATGACATCTATGTATAATCGAATCATGCTCGACCTTGATTCAAAGCTGGGTCACCCTACTATAGGAAATTGACCTTTCATGACTCTCATCAATCGATTACTCTGGCAAAATAAGAGATATAAATCGCATACCACCATGATTAAATAGACATAAAAATATGATCTAAACTCGTAACCTTCGCTTTACATGCACGTTTCTCATCATTGGTCTATTATCACTACTACTCAATCACAAAAAATAAGAAAAACTATCAACAACAATACTCAATCTCGCCTAAGCGGGGGTATAGGAGGTAAGAGATAGATAGTCATATCCCTACCCGAGAGTGGAAAGACTAGTTTTGTAACACCCCAACCCGACAAGGGTAAAGATATCACAAATACGGTTTCATATCGTAACCTTAAGTACTATACAAAAAGCGGAAGCCTTTACAAAACTTACAAAAGAAAATATAAATATCTTAATAATCAAAATAAATCTAAGATCCCTATTTTCAAATCTTGCTCGCTCTACTCTCAACCCGGATCGGCTATCCCATAAGCTCATCTTGAATGCTTAAAACCGCCGCAGGGAAAAGAAAATGCGGTGAGCTTACAAAGCCCAAAGCAATGATATAACGAAACAAAAGCTAAACAAAACAAATATACAAATAACGAAATCACAACGGAATGAGAATCTTGAATCATTGAGGATTTCATGAAGCACAACTATCTGAAATCGTAAGAAAAAATAGCAATCAAGAACAAACACATAGCACATTGACCAGACGTACTCAAACACATCAAAATAACCGGACATTCAATACATTCGAGATAGTAGAGCTCATATAAGCCAAACGGAATGTCTAAAGGCTAACGGAAACACTTTCTAAAAAAAATAATCATGGCATTCATACAAATTAATCAACCTACATTTAACACACTTAATTCAATATTGTAGCAGTGGAAATAGCAGTCAAATCATGGCAGTCTCACATACAGATAGAAAACACGATGAGACAACTATAACTAAATAGACAAAGACATAACATAGCCATTAGCAATTATCGAGCAGATATCATAAGCTAAACCGGTTCTCGGATCGAATCTTAACATCGTGAGTTTTAAAATAGCGGATCAAATAATAAGCGACGAGATAACTAACGGATAGGCAAAGTTTACAAAATTAACGAACAATCATGCACACTAAACTTTCGGATACCTAATTTCACACTAGCACATTTATCTCACGGATCAACGAATTTCACCTAACGATAAACTAACGTAACATCAGATGACAACATACGAATCATATTTAAACATATTATCATATCCTAGCATAACAGATGGTAGTCACTTAAACATACAAAAGCATAACCACATATAATAACATATAATAAGCCTAGCACATAATTATAAACACTTGAACATACCGAATCAAAATCAGAATACTTAATACAGATACAACAGATAAAGATTTAGTTAACTACCACGAGCCCAGAACTTATCATATCAGAAACATCATACTTATTCAGAAAGTAACCTCAGAAAATAATTTGGAGTAGCTAGCTCCCGAATTTTGTGAAGACAGCGTATTGCACACGACATCATTCACCGACAAATCATATCGGATAACGGATCGGATCTAGGATGCATCCATACGCCCAGCAGACGGATAGTGGCCATACTATCAATAAACGAGATAACGGAAAGGGCGTGGCGGAACATCACTCTCGCCTAGAGTCATGTCGAGTGCATCATCGACACGGACATGGAACCCCATGACTAGTGAAATATTTGGCTCGGGTGTCAAACTAACTCAGGTCAAACAGATTGTCATACATGACACAGATCATGATCAAATACAAAGGTTACAGATAATATATCAAATAACTCACATCATAAGGTTCATATTCAGATATTCAGAAGTCAGAGGTTCATATCACAATCACAAATCATACATTCATAATTAGAAGTTCATAATTAAACTTAGTGAGGTTCAACAAATGTGCATGTCAGAGTCTTCATAACACAAGTTCAAAACAGATATTGCATGGTTCAATAAAACAGAAGTTCAGATAAACAACAAATCAAACAATCAGGAAAGGGTTCATAGCAATGGCATCGGAAACCCTAATAAGCATAAGAAAGTGACAAGAAAAGGAGATCATGAGAAAACCTTTACTAAAAAGGTCAGAATATCTGTACCTTAAAGCAAATGAGAGAAAAGCAAACGAACGAGTGAATCACGAAGATATAACGTCGCGTCTCCTTCAACGAATCTACACGGATTATGATTTATTTAATACTTATTAGCATCCTTAAGTTATAACGGATTCATCGCATTAACATTCTTAGAGTTGTAAGCATATTCTTATTCTTAGTGACGGACGACATTACGACATTTTAGAGTCTTAATCATTAATTAGTCAAACTTATGGATTACAAATGATAAATGGTAAACTTAAGGGTTTAATATGACAAACATCTTATTTGAGGACTTATATGGTCATCATTCAAAGTATAGGGTTTACAAATGTCAAGAGCGGATTTTAGGACTCTCTTTCATAATAGTTTACACAAGCCTTTATACCTTACATGATTAACCACGACTCACATGTAACATTTGTTCGAACGCAACCTAAATGAGACCATGCATACAATACTTTCAATTCATGACACTTAGTTCCTTACATAAAATCATAACTCACGCATGTTTACATCACGCTTAGTACTAGCTCATTATACTCTTAATCAATAGTTATTAATGATTCCAAGACTTACCATTCTCACATGAAATAACGAATTTACACACTTAGCTTTTAACCCTAATCGACCTCCTATTTATGTTCTAGGGTTTTTCCCGTACTTTTAATATCATTTAATACGCTTTAATTGACAGGTTACGTCTTTTAATAACCCATAACCTTGACCTAGGACTTATGAAAACTCAAACGGAAGTTAACTCAGACTCATGCATGCATTACCAAATTAACTCACATTATATTGACTTACTTAGATCATGATTTATGTAACATGCCTTAACACTTATTTTAATTAGCTTATTATAATCTTTTCATGTGACATCTAATTTCGTACAACCATGCGCACAAGGGAACATCTACACGACCAGATTCAATAGGACTAAAAGCGGTTGTATACACCTTTAATGCCACACGTATAAGGTTTTAAGACCGATTTCATGTGATAATATTTAGGTTATCATGACTTAGGTTTAGCAAGTCTAATACACATGATTTACGGTTCCAAAATGGGCGATGCTTGTCAAAACTCCACGACCGGAAAACATACATATAATCGATTATAGAGGTTCATGTCGACATGAATATAGGTTTGTTTCATGATTTTATGTAGCCTTTTTGTTAGGTTTATAAGTCCCTTTATCTCTTGCATACAATGGACATGATTTCAGGTCTTTTTAAAAGTGCACATAAGGGTCATAGCCCACGACCAGAAAACAAGGAAAAACAACCGAGTCATACGAGTACCTTTGTAGCGTACGATAGGAGTAGAAAATAAGGACCAAACGATTAAACCAAAGCACCCTTGTGCTTCTAACAGTCACGGTAGCAGCAACCCTCCAAACCCACGAGACTAAGCCAAGTCACCCTCGTAACAACACGTGATTCCAGCCTTACACGAACCTTGTGCACCCTTCCTTGGACCTCTCCTTTGTCGACAGAAAATAGAGGAGGGAAAACCCTTGTTGGCCTTCACTTTTCTTTGGGAATACTAGGGTTTTTGTGATGTTATATTGGGAGAGATATATGGGCTTTAATGTGATATGGATGAGTTATATTTGGCAAAATTATGGGGGATCTTGAGCGTTGGGATTAGGCCGAACAAAAGGAATCACCAAGACCAAATCACATCTCTAATTTACTTACCATATTAACCTTTGTACATTTATTTAAATTACCTAGCATAGTTATTAAGTGAGGTCCATGAAATGATTTAATGTGTTATATGTATAATTGTCATTTAAATGTAGCTTTTATTTCCCATGTGACCATCACAGTTAAATGTCCAACGAAATTTACGAACACATCTTTTTATTTTACGGATTATAGGTTTAGGGGTATTATAGTCATTAAACGCATTTACGATTTTAGGGTTTTACAAGTTTAAAAAATACCTCCGACAAATATATGTGCGAGTATATATGTGCACGTAAATGACATATATATTTATGCGTGTCTTGGTGTAATTACAAGAGTACTCACCATATCATCACATGTACAAATATTAGCAAATAATTAAAAAAGAAGAAGAAGCATGTTTAAGCATAAACACGAAAGAGCCATGAACAAGTTGAAACACAAAAATATGAATAACTAATATGAGAAAAGTTCAATACTTACTCTTATTTTGGTGCTTACCAAGGAATAAATCCCCACCATCTATATAGTTTGATCTAATGGTGGGGGTTAACCTAAGGATTTAGTATGTCAACATAAGTCCATGTTTTTTTTTGTTTTGTTTTTTTTTTTTGAGTAAATTCCAAAATACATCCCTGTGGTTTGTCCTGTGTCTCGCTTTACATCCCTAAACTTTTTTTTGGCACAAAACCATCCCTGCGTTAGTAAAGTTGGCACAAATACATCCCTCTGTTAGTAAAATCAGCTAAAGAGGACTAATGGTGCAAATATTTCTCCGTTATCTCCTAACGGAAGAGAAGATTTGCACCGTTAGTCCTAGGACTAACGATGCAATAATAAACACTTGGGATGAGCGATGTATCTTTGCCAAACAAGGCACTAAGACTTTGAAGTTCAAAGCAAGGCTACTTCTAAGCTTTTCCAAATTAAGCCCACATGTAAACAATCAAATACTGAAATTGGTTTGCTAATAAATGTATATCTTACAAAAAGTAAAGGCAAGAGATGCATACAAATATTTCATCTGAATAACCAAATTACAACAACAAACCCTAATTCCATCAAACCCCCCAAAAGTAACCCTCAATAACCCAATCAAAACCCAATTAACCCATAGATCATTCATCTCCATAACCAAACACACAAAACCCACTTTTCAATTTCGAAATCCATCCACCCAGTAAAAAACGCCCAATTCTTTTAACATAATTGTACAAGGGTAAATACAGACATGGGGAAGTCAAATTCGTCGGTTACGTCATCAGTGACATAAAAAACGTGCTCACAACGGACTCGCGCATGGTCATCAATGACGTAAAAAACGTGCTCAAAAACGTGCTCACAACAGTGGTGGCGCATGGTACACGGAGTAGAGTGGAGGCGGGGAGGTGGTGTTTTGGTCGTGGTGGTGGTCTTCAAAAACGTGCTCACAACGGTGCTCACAACGCGAGGTCTTCAAAAACGTGCTCACAATACAATAGTAGAGGCGGGGAGGTGGTGTTTTGGTCGTGGTGGAGGCGGTGTACAGTGGCGATGGTGGTGGTGGCTTGGTTTTCCGACGGCTGCACAAAGAGAGGAGGGAGAGAAGAAAATGGGGAGAAAGAGAAGTAAAATGGTGGTGTTATGGTTTCCAAATGAGAGTTAACCCCTCATATACCACTGTTTTGGCAACATACATCAGTCATCCCAAATGTTTATTATTGCATCGTTAGTCCTAAGGACTAACGGTGCAAATACTTTCTCTTCTGTTAGGAGATAACGGAGAAATATTTGCACCATTAGTCCTCATTAACTGATTTTACTAACGAGGGATGTATTGTGCCAACTTTACTAACGGAGGATGGTTTGTGCCAAAAAAGTTTAGGGATGCAAAGCGAGACACAGGACAAACCACAGGGATGTATTTTGGACTTTATTTATTTATTTATTTATTTTTTACTTTTTTTTAATTCACGTTTTTTTTCCTTCGCTTTCATACGTTTAGTCTGTTTTCATACGTTTTCATCTATTTTCGTCATTTTTCATACGTTTTCCTCCGTTTTGCTCGTTTTTGTTCGTTTTCGTCTGTTTTCGTTCGTTTTCGTCCGTTTTCACCCCGTTTTCTTTCATTTTCGTCCATTTTTCATACGTTTTCGTCCGTTTTCATACATGTTTTTACGCTTTCATATGTTTTCGTCTGTTTTCATACGTATTCGTTGTTTTCTTACGTTTTCATCCATTTACTTACGTTTTCGTCCGTTTTCATACGTTTCTGAAGATCATAAGTGATATGCAGTGATATTCGTAATATCACTTGTGATATTCGAATATCACATAATATCACTTGTGATATTCGAATATCATTGTGATATTCAATATCATCGCGTGATATTCGAATATCACTCGCGATGTCGTAAACGTGTAAAACGTCCGAAACGGCGAAACATATAAAACGTGAAATGTATCAATATTTATGAAAACGGACGAATATTTATGAAAACGGACGAAAAATATGAAAGCGTAAAACACGATGAAACCGGACGAAACGTATGAAAATGGGACGAAAATGAAAGAAACGGACGAAAACATACGAAACGAACGAAAACGACAAAACGTCGAAAAAATACGAAATGTAAGAAACGTGTGAAAGCGAAGAGAAAAACGTGAATTAAAAAATATATAAATAAATTAAAAAACGGAAATGAAAAAAAACGTGAATTAAAAAAAAAGAAAAAAAGAAAGAATTAATAAGAAAGAAAGAAAAAAACATGAATGCACTTAAAAACAAAAGTATGAAAAATTAGAATAAGCAAACATTTGAAAGAACCAAAACTTTAGTTCCAAAAATAACAAAACACAAAGAAGCAGTAAAATTGTGGGGGTAAGGCAAGAAAAAAAAGAATAGGCCAACAACACTCTAACCAGCCGCCGTCCACTAGAGCTGCTGGTGGCAATGGATTCATCTACGTCTTCCTCATCTCCATCTCCATCTTTATAAAAGAAATAAAAAATAAACCCAACCCATTTTTTTATAAATAAAACCCATTTTTATAACCTATGAATCTTTATTCAAATGACCCTCCTTCATGTTAGATCTTCAAAAACCATCTTCTCTTCAGGTACTAATCACATCAAGATTCACTTAACAACATTGCTTTTTAAATCATCATTTCATCATAATAACAAGTTTCTTACAAAACCCATTATTGATAATACTAACTATTTCCCTGAATACCATTTTAAAAATCTAATCTTTAGTGCTATTGATAGAAATTATTGGGCTTTTTGTTATAATAGTACTAGTGCTAAAAACCCTTTTCAAGAAAGGTTTAAGGAAGTCATTCTTGAACCTAGGTTGTTTGTTAAGGTTCTTGATACTATTCAAGACAACCCTTTGTTGCTTTAAGGTTTTCCATTGGGTTGAGAAGCAACCTGGTTTTAGTCCTGAACCTAGGTCGTTTGTCGCGATTTTAGGGATTCTAGCTAAGTGTGGTTTGGTTAATCGTGCGGGTGGTACGGTTATGGAGAGGGTGGTGTGTTGTGGGAGTTTGGATGGGGTTGTCGATGTTTTGGTTGATGGGGGTTTGAGTATGAATGAGAATGTTGCGCGCAAAGTTTTGGACTTTATGCTTGTGTATTTAGCGAGGAATGTGATGGTTGAGCAATGCTTGTTGGTTTTCGATAAGATGATTAGAGGAAAGTTTTTGCCGGATGTGAAGAATTGTAATAGGATACTTAAGATGCTACGAGATATGAAGATGGTTAAAAGTAGAGAGCAAGTGTATAGTATGATGAACGAGTATGATATTAAGCCGAATATTATAACGTACAATACTTTGTTGGATTCGTATTGCAAAGAAGGGAATATTGCACAAGCGTTAGTACTTTTAGAAGAGATGCAATCAAGGGGTTGTGAGCCTAATGATGTTACATATAATGCGTTGATTAGTGGGTTGGTGAGAAAAGGTGATTTTGAGCAAGCGAAAAAGATGATTACCAAAATATCGGTTTTGGGTTTGAAGGTATCGTCGTATAGTTTTAATCCCTTAATTCGTGGGTATTGTGAAAAAGGTTTGATTTTGGAAGCGTTTAATCTTGCTGAAGAAATGGTAGAAGCCGGAGCCTCACCGAGTGTGTATACATACAATATTCTTATGTATGGTTTATGCAAACAAGGCCGAGTTTTTTATGCGAGGCAACAACATTCCGACATGCTTAAGAAAAACTTGATGCCGGATATAGTTTCTTACAATATTTTGATTTATGGGTACAGTCTTTTGGGGCGGGTAACGGAGGCCTTTTCTTTGTTATATGAATTAAGACGGATGGATCTTTTCCCTACAATGATTACTTATAATACCCTTATGCAAGGGTTATGCATGAATGGCAATTTAAACAAGGCGAGGCAGTTGAAGAGTGAAATGGTAAATCTTGGTTTTCCACCCGACGTAATGACGTACACCATATTGGTAAACGGTTCTTATAAAGTGGGTGATTTGAGTATGGCTAAAGAAATGTTTGATGAGATGATTAGCAATGGCTTGCAGCCTGATCATCACGCGTACACATCTCGAATAATGGGTGGATTAAGATATGGTGATTCATCATCTTTTAAATTATTAGAAGAAATGGAAAAACGTATTACGCCTAATTTAGTCACATATAATGTCTTTGTTTATGGTCTTTGTAAGACTGCAAATGTTGAAGAAGCGGCTAAGTTATTAAGAGAAATGGTTAGTCAAGATTTTGTTCCTGATCATGTCACATATACAAGCATAATTTGTTCGTATTTAGAGTCTAGGAATATTAAAAAAGCTACAGACTTGTTTCTTGAGATGCAAAGCAAAGGGGTAAAACCGACAATTGTGACTTACACTGTGTTGATCCATGCTCATGCTGTTACCTGGAGGATAGATACGGCATATAACTATTTTGTTGAGATGCAAAAGGAGGGCATTATGCCGAATGTGATTGCATACAATGTTTTGATCAATGGGTACTGCAAATCAAGAAAAATGGCTCAAGCGTATGGATGTTTTGCCGAAATGGAAGCAAGAGGTTTAGTTGCTAATAAGTATACTTACACAATTTTGATAAATGGGAATTGTAATTTGGGTAATTGGAATGAGGCTTTGCGGTTATATATAGAGATGGTGGATAGAGGCATTGAGCCTGATGCGTGGACACATACTACACTTTTAAAGCGTGTAGGGTTTGAAACCAAGGCACATGCGGTTTTGTATCTTGAACATGTGGTTCTTGGTAATGAGGAGACTGATGAAGCAAAAAGTGTTCGGTCTTTATAGTGATCATTGAAGATGCAAAGTTTCTTCAAGTTATGTGGCTCATCAGCTGTGCAATGACTATGGTGGACACATTGGTGGATCACCTGGACGGCTTTTTAGGTTTGTTTTATTAATAATCTATGAAGTTGTGGAAGAAACATAAATCGCTAGTTAGTTTTTCCAATTTTTCTTGGATTGTTGTATTAATTAGAAACTTGGAACAATAGAATACATCATTTACAGTATAGCATTATTGACATTTTTATATTTGAAGCAATTATGCTCGCGAGATCTATAGTCTTGCATAGGCTATTAAGCATAGGTTGGGCATGGCAATTTGACCCAGTTACAAAGTTAAATCGGGTTACTAAATTAAATCTAGCTAATAGGGGAACGGGTCAAATGGCTTGAGCTGGTTGAAAACCCACCTAAAGTCTCATTTCAGTGCATACTACCTCCTAAATCATTTTATTCCACGATTGGATAATTTGTTTGCTTGAACATAATTAACTCAAATGTTATATCTAATTTATATAGTCCCTTCGGCAACATCCACCATCTAATTTTTAGACATGGACAAAATAATATTTATGGGTCAAGACTCTAAACCTGACTTGGCCCATTTTTACCCTTTAAAAATTTACCCATTTAACCGGAATTCTTTACCCATCCTGCCCATCTTGCCACCTCTAGCATAGAAGGTCACTCGATTATTTATGTCGTGCTTAAACATTTTTATATCACTTGTTGCCTTACATTTCATCATTTCTGTCTTTTATTTACAGTGATATTAATTCGGATGTTTAAAACATTTTTATATCACTTGTTGCCTTACATTTCATCATTTCTGTCTTTTATTTACAGTGATATTAATTCAGATGTTTACACACAAGACAGAGATTTGACACACAACAGCGCATAATGAAAAAGCGATATTTTTGCCATAGGACAGGATGCTTAACAGGTATGTAGATGAGATAAATGTCTGATAAGTTAAAAATGTATTCTTTCAATTTTTTACCAGATGAAACTTGATGTTGATGATTATGTCAACCATAAAGCCATGCCTTGTTTTTTCCCCATGGGACAATCTACTTGTACAGATTATTCATAAGCAATTGAATTCCCATATCTTTTTTTTTAACTCAACGAGAGTTTACACTTACAGTAAACATGTATTGATAGTATGGTTCTTGACAATATTGGTTTAAAACTATTGCATGACTTGTTCATGATTAGTCTTTTAATAAAAAAAATACGAAACAAGATATTAAACATGCACTCATGCACACAACATGGATACTATGTTTCATACACACACACATGTATATTAAGTTGGACAAATGCACCTGTAGCACAACAAATGTTAAAGGATTCGGTCATCTGATCTGATTCTATCGATCAAGGCACTACAAGGTTTCTTAAAATAGAAATGTACACATGGTTATGTATGAAGAAAAGCACTGCAAAATAGTAGTAATAAAAAGTTTTAGGAGAATAAAAGCATCGGAAATGGCAAAAAATTAAAGTTATTTGCAGGAAACCGAGAAGTAGTGCAATTTGCAAGAATGGTCTTTTTTGAACAGAGTCTGAAAATAAAACTCAAGTAGACTTGTTTTGAAAATCAGTCGAGCTTTGGTAAAAAAAAATCTCGATTATCTTCACATAAAACTTTTGGTTTCAACCCTGATGAGAAATGCTCAATGACTATTTCAACTTGCAACTCAACGGTTAACTGTTCTCTTACCAGTCCATTTGCTACCATCGACTTCCTCCAGAGATCATAAAAACAGGTATGAATCATCGTCTATCATGGATCGATATAATGCTCGTGGTATTCTTAGCTTCAAATGTTAATTTCCAACGACTTAAGATAACTTTTTTGAAACGAGGCATGATACTGATTTAATAACCTTCATAAGCTCATGTGCTTATTGTTCTAGATATGTGCGCTGCTACTAATGTACAATCACACATTTACGCACTTATATATTGCAATAGTAAAATGATAAGCTATAAATTTACAATCGCTGCAACCTGGTAGAGTGACCTTTTTTTTAGTAAAGGTTAGGGTGACTTGAATCCCCTTTCATCAAAGGAAATCTGATAGAAAATGAATAAGACAAGATGATTTTTAGCTTATAGCTCAAATAAAGACGTGCTTGACAACTATGTTCATTTACCTTTTTTGAAACCTCTTGACTAAACTTTGTTGTTGTTCGTGTGCATAGAATATTGTCACAAGTGTAATTATGCATATCATTTTTTTGTCGTGGAATGTTATTTGGAAAACTAACATAGTATCATACGTGTTATTGGAGCAGGCTGAGGGCTGACATCCAAGATGCTTTATTTGACACCCTGTGTACAGTCTTAAAGCACGATTTGAATCTCTGCTGCAAGTATCATGCAATGCCCTACTGCTGATAGTGTGGAAACTATCAACCATCATTCTATAAAAGATGTGTTGAAGCAAACTCTTAATATGCAGTTTTGAGAATAGGGGCCATATTTGCACCGAAAGCTGCTGCAAAGCTGAAAGCAACCTGATCTGAGGACAAAGATATATGCTTCACTTTATACTGAAAAGTCACAAACATAGTCATGCCATTTTGTTAGAGCATGCCGTTTTTGTTGGGAACATTGTTTTCTCATGTCCCTATGTCATTATTTGGCAAATGCATACTTACTTTTCGGGCAGTGGTAAACCCTTACAGTAATCTGCTTGTTACAGATTTTCCGTTTGTATTATACACGCGAGTAGTACACTCCTGCTGACATTAAATAACGAACAATTCCGAGTATTTAACTCTGTAGCTGTTATATACACACACATTACTGGTCTGGTGTGTTTGTAAGAAAGTGGTTGAGGGAAATTTCAGGTAGTGTCTGGACATTGCAATGTTTATTATCTTCAATTACTGGCACATGATGTAGTAACACCAAAGTTGTCGAAAAGTGTTGTGACATCAGCATAACATTGAAACTATTTTTATCTGCAGTGTGAAAAGTAGGACCCATCAAAATCACACATACACAACCATATGATACAGCATTATCCGAAAAACTTTGGCCATTAACTTTGAGAACACCGACGCTGGGGTGGTAACTTTATGCAACGCTGAAAATACGTTGCTGCACCCCTTGCTTTGTTCCATATTGTACGTGCAAGATGTCTATTTAGCATGAGTGGCTAATGATGAAATTGTTTTATCTATGATTTTATGTTGAAATTACAAAACAACACTATGTATAACACAAATGGATAGAGCGATAACCGTTGACCTCTCTGTGGCTCTATCGCATTGATTCAAACATGACGTTGACTAGTAGAAATCTTCTTAGAGCAGAGATTACTGTAGTGGTGGTAGAAATCTTCTTAGAGTCTGCTGATAGTGTGGAAACTATCAACCATCTTCTTAAGCGATAGTGTGGAAACTATCAACCAGCTTGGCTCATCTTATAAGTCATACCATTTGGCTTTCAGTACAAATATATGTAAAAACTATATCTTATTACTACAATACTACCACATCGACCAGATTCTAGGGTTATTTCCTGAATAAAATTTACAGAATTCAGCACATTAAAATACAACATATTAGAGACCAATTCAGCACATTAAAATACAACATCATTTGCTCTACAAAGCGAGGAGAAACAAAATTTATCAAGAAATCTGTAAGATCTTAAAAACCATAAACTTGAAACAAAAAGAACATCAAAATGTCTTCATTAAACCTGTAAGAACCACTTCACGCGACTTTCTTGTTAATGTTTGTAACAAGTTGACGCACTTGAAACCTCCAAATCCAGAAGTAAACTAAACCAACCCCGATCAATATATAAACCCAAACAGCCTCAATCCCACTCTCATCAGCCAATCTAACCTCCAATATAGTAAACCTCCTCCTTTGCGAATTCCCCAAGATGCCCTCTTTACATGACCATACAGAACATAAGCCCGGTCCTCATCTGCTACAGTCAAGAGCAGTTTCGTCATAAATCACACACCGTCACTCCAACTGTTATCACTTTTTATATAATAAAGCGTATCTTGCGACACAACCAAAAGAACCCCATCACTTCCTTGTTTAATGAAATCTTTCTTACGGTCCCGTACATCTTCATGATCAACTTTATATAAGTTACCAGTCAGTTTTGCTGCAATTGATTATAAGTGAGCTGTTAATTGAAATGAGATAACTTAACTTGAAAATGCAATGCAAAAGACCCCTTCAAATATAGAATATAATCATATATGTAAAAAAAAAAAAAGGTCAAAATGGAGAGAGATGGACATACCTTTACCATATGTGGACATGTGGGATATAGGAGATGCGGGGCCAATAGGAACCTCTTCTACTTGTCTTTTCTTTCAATTCATCTGTGCATCCAACGATAAACAAACTCAAAAGTGAAGGCAACAACTCTTCTGGTAGATCTTTCATCTTTGGGCACTCATCAATGAAGAGATGTTGGAGGGAGGTGAGGTGTTGGAGTCCCATTGAAACTGATTCCATTTTCTTAAAATTCCATAAGTGAAGTGTAGTAAGAGATGAAGGAAGCATATGAGACAATTGACTTCCACTAGTCACATCTTCTTCTTCTGCCGATCCACCATACAGGGTTAGGTCAACAAGAGAAGGTGGGAAGTTTTGTGGGCCAAACTTTGATATGGGCTTCTTCAAACCCCCTATTGCTAACAAACCCAACTTAGGAGGCCAAACCCCAAAGGAATCAACATCCATATTTGTACAATCTCTTATTGTCAGATGTTTTAACGAGGTGAGATTCGGCAAGTCGGCAGCAGGAAATGACTCTATACTCGAACAATCTTCTACTCTTAATTTGGTGAGGTGAATGAAACAAGTCAATTCATTGATTGATTTCAGATTTTCCAACTGTTCATATGTACAACCTCAAGCATCATTGGCATGCTTGTGTTGAGAAGCACCTCCTTTTCCGCTAGTTGTTCACAGTTGCCAATTACAAGGGACTTGAGCTTGTGCCCTCCTGTTGGGAAGGAGACAAATGCAATCATAGGACAATCACGAATACTCAATTCTTGAATGTTGTTTGGCAAATTGCAACGCTCAAGATTCTTACAATTCCATAATTCCAAAATCCTAAGAGATGTTAGTTGGTTGCATCCATCCTCCTCCTCTTTCTCTCCTAAACTCACCAATTTTGAACATTCCGATACTTCCAAATTCCTTAAATTCACAAGAAACTTACTTGCCTCTGCTTCTGATTCCCACAAGTATCGCATTTCATCACATCTTTCTATACTTAAATCTTCAACTGCCCCAAGATAGTCCATAACACCTCTCCACACCTCATCACTAAGTCCTGAAATACCACTTACTGTCAACCTGGTGACTGATGAAGCTACACGAATCACACTTCTCAATACACCATCACCACAGCTGTTGAGCCATAAAACCCTCAGCGAAGGTAGTGCTTCAAGTGAGACTTCAGCCAAATTAGGACAATTTGCTATATACAGCTCTTCAAGGCATGGAAACATTACTGCACCTACAACACCACTCTTGGTTGACCATACCTCCCACCCTCTCATATGTGCAAAACTTAAACTTTCAAGTTTAGGAAATGCAATACCTGTACCAAGGAACTCTGAGCCCACAACTTTCACCTCCTCCAGACTTCGAATATTCAACATCTTAAGTGATGGTAGTTGCCCAAGTGGTGGTAGAAACGTACAATTTCTACCACCCAGAATTGAAACACTAGTCAACTGATGAAATGAGGTATCCCCAATCCACTTTGGAAATACTTTACCTCCATATGACACAATTATAAGATCTTTCAAATTATCACTATGAGGCTTGAGGGCATTCAGGACCTCATTCTCAAGTGTTTCATTTTGAGCATCATTAAAATCGTGACCCCATTCCACGTGTAACTTACTAACCCTTTTTTGTGATAAGTTCCCTTGGAAATTCTTTAAATTCTTAAGCCAAGATATAAAAAAGACGTTGTTTTCAACAACAATGTTGTCGGAAAGAATTTGTAGGCTCTCCATCTCGCTAATCCCTGACGGCATCATATTCCAAAGCCGTGTATCCCGAATATCAAAATGCCGCAAGTTTTTAAGCTTTAAGAAGTTGTCGGGCAACGTGGTCAAGTTATTACAGCCGGAAACGATCAGTGTCTGCAAATTATAAAGATTGCAGACATTTTCTGGCAAATGTGTGATGCTAGTTTGAGATAAGTTAAGATACCGCAGGTGCTTCATATTGCCGACACACTCTGGTACCTCCTCTATATTCAATCTACTCAAACTTAGAACCCTTAACAATGGTAACTGAGGAAGTGTGTCAACCAGAATCTTCCTTGATAAGTTGAATTTCTGCCAGCTATTTCCCACCACATTGGGCATAGCTAAAAACGTTCTCAAACTATTAGCTCTTTCGAATGCCTTAAACTTGTTGTAAGTCATATATTTCTCACAAACAAATGACATATGGCGGTACTTTTTAAAAGCTTCCTTCCTAACATTCTTCTCCACATCTATGTCTAACCTTGAATAAAATTCTCCAGCAACAAATGTGGCTAAGTCATTCATAAGGTCATGCATCACATACAACGATTCTTCATGAGGCACATGTTGAAAAAAAGACCTTGACAACAACTCTTGAAAATATTCCTCGCCCAAGCGTTCCATTGATTTCTTTGTAGCTGAATTGTGCAAAAACCCTTCCGCCATCCACCACAATATCAAGTCATCTTTCTCAAACACGTAGTCCTTGGGGATCAAGCAACAGTAAGCAAACAATTGCTTCATAGGTGCAGAAAGATCTTGGTAGCTTAGTCGGAGCGCTGGAACAATACTGCCTCCATCTTCTAACATCCATATCTCATTATTCAACAGCTGCCTCCAATCTTCTTCTTCTGTTTTTGTTCTGAGTAAACTTCCAAGTGCTTTTAAAGCCAAAGGCAAGCCATCACATTTTTTCACAATGCCTTCACCATGTGGTCTCAGCACCGGAAGTAAATCAAAGTTGTTTACACCAAAAGCATATTGAGCAAATAAAGATAAAGCATCCTCATGTGACAGCTTCTTCAGATCGTATGGATGATCGTAGCCCAACTTATTAAGCAATTGTTGCTTTCGAGTTGTGATGATTATCTTACTTCCATGAGCCACATCAAAGAATGGGGCCTCTAATGTTTCCCAGTCTTTCAGCTTTTCACTCCAGATATCATCCAAAACAAGGAGAAATCGTTTCCCTGTAAGTTGATTCTTAAGAGCTACTTGAAGCGAATTTAGATCTGCAAATTTCTCATTTTTTTCCCCACCTACAGATTGAAAGATGACTTTACTTATATTAAAGCTGTCAAAGTCATCCGAAACACAAACCCATGCCTTGAGCTCAAAGCGATCCTTCACTTGCTGATCGTCAAACAAAAGTCTAGCTAAAGTCGTTTTTCCTATGCCACCCATACCAACAATGGGCACGATGCTAAAGTTTCGACTACATGGTTCATCACTCAATAGCTTCAGGAGTAATTCCTTCTTATCACCTTCACGCCCAACAATACTAGGTGCATGTACCAAAGAGGTCTCCTGATCTCTATTCATATTTTTTGACCCGCTATCTTTCACAACTAAACCAAGATTATTTTTTTCATCTATGAGTTCTTGTAACCTGGTGGTAATACTATTTAATTTGCCCTCCATCCTAGTACATAGTAAGAAATTTTTGCAGCAAGTTGGAATGAGCTTTTTTACCTTGCTACTGATTCCTTGATGAGACTCGTGATGCATAGCGTCTGTGGCCAAAGCATCAAGAATATCATCTATGTCATAAGCCAAATGTTGGAGACCATTCAGCCACAGTTTAACAGCTTCATCTGTTACTTCTTTCTGAGAAGCATCATTAAGCAAGGCTCGGATCTGGGGTAACTTCATCTCCCATTTTTTCAGCTCGGAATGAATTTCTTTGGAGCGGGCAATCTTGTTCATGGCTGCAGATGTTAGCTTCTCAAAAATGACTTGGAGCAAGGGAGAAAGAACGAGTTCAGCCATTGTTGGTTTATGGTGCAAGCACAGAAGAAAGTATGAATGTGGATGGATTAGGGTGCATAGAATGGAAGGGTATGAGATACTAGTAATATACTTGCATTATTGTCAAAGTCTTTGTTTATGGTCAATGCTTCTATTATTGTTTTACTGTTTTCACATTCAATTCATCCACCTAACACGATGTGAATGAATGGCTATGAATTAGAAAACAAAATATTTACTGTACAACTAACTAGTTTAAGACAAGCAAGAGTTGAAAATTTGACAATTACTATCATATGTATAGGAGCTTTGCTACAACCTCCTACTAAATCTTTTTACTAAATCCTCTTACACACATAATAATGTTAAATAGTTTTTTTTCACTCATTCCCTCTTTGCATTCAAACCGTCAATTTTGCCGCATGGCAAAATCCTGTGAGTAGACAGTTTTCTAAGAATATTTAGTAGGAGACTTTAGTATTTTTGTATGTATAAATGTTAAATTTTAGACCTTTTCTTTTAAATGAGAGGTTCGAGAAAAAATTACTATTAACTTGTTTGTTCGAGCAAAGTAAAATCAAACTTGATCGAGTTCTTACGATCCGATTATCAAAATCGGGATTATATTAAGATCTTACTCTTGCAAAGATCCTACGTAGAGTCGAATCATTTTTCCTTAGTACAACAACAATACCCAATTCCGTCGGTGCATCATTTTTGCTTAGTAGTGTCGTAAAATCCGAAAATCATGATCCAAATCTTTACAACCATGGATTTTACTATTACACAATCTTTATGTGTATTTGTCAACGAACTTCTTAAATAGCATAAACTTAATTATATAAAAAAGATGATTATTTGATCAATATCCTTTAAAATTTTCATAATTACGTCAATATCTTTCTAAATTTTACAATTACGTTAATATCCTTTAAAAACTTCAAATTACTCGTGTATATCCAATTTAATAATTTGGTTTAGAAATTCCTTTTCAAAAATTAACTAAAATTCTTATGCTTATTTTACCCTTTTCTCAATCATAACTAAACATTAATCAATATTTAGGAACACATAGAGTGATAATTACATCTTCCCCATAATACACCCAATTGTAATACAACATTTTAGTAGGCATTTAGATAATACTTTTGGATATTATTATCATTTAATTATATAAAAAATGCTTATTTTGATAAACATGAGTATTTTGAAGATTTTAAAAGGATACTGACATAATTATGATATTTAGAAGGATATTAAAGTAATTATAAAGTTTTTCAAGAATATGGATGAAATTGCCCGTATAAAAAGAAACATTGTGGTCAAAAAATAAAATGTTGAAAACTTAAACAATGAAATTACAAAAGTATTCTCAATGAGGCATAATGGCATAAACAGTTTCTAAACACAATACAAAACACCCTTTAAACCAATACTTTTAGGCCCCACTTTGCTCATCTTAGAGCATTCTCAACAATAACACTATAACATCAATAACACCGCCCACGCCCACATCGCCTTTTAACATTTCACCCAACATCCCAAAAAACACTCACAACAATAACATCCTAATAACATCAATAACATTTCATATTTTCAATTTCAACCCTTATCTAAAACAAACAATTCATTTATTAAACTAAACATAACATTAAATTTGAAAACATATTACAATACGAAATTAAAAAATACATCGAAAAAAAATTACAACAAATAAAAAATACATCGAAATTAAAAACACACCGCAAATTAAACGTTACAACATAAAGGAAATGACAACGAAAAAAAAAAAAAACATAGCAAATACTTATTCATCATCGCCGCCTCTTGTTGTTGTCCATGTGGTTCAAGATTCTTCGCCAAACATGCTCCATAAGGTCTGTTGGAGTTGGGTATCGTTGTCGGTCGGTATTTCTTTTGCCTTACGATTGTGAGTATCACATCGTCGACCCATCTTCGTTGCCTCAAATTTCTTGACGGATCCACCCACACTTCGTTATAGTCACGTAATGCAAATTTTTATCTTTTATAATCATGTTATACAAAATAATGCAAGAATACATGATTCTACGTGTCGTGACAATTTCCCATTGACGTGCGGTTGTTGTAGTATACCCCAACGCCTTGAAGCACACCAAAAGCACGTTAAATATCCTTTCGGCACTTTCTTGTCTCCTTTAAAGTCGTATGTTTTTCTTCGATTGTTGCCGTGAAGGATTTGACGAAAGTTGCCCACTGTGGATAAATTCCATCGACCAAGTAATACCCCACATGCATACCTAGTTCCGTTGACCATATAAGGTGCTCTTGGGGCATTGTCGACAAGAAGGTCGTCGAATAACGGAGAGTTATCTAAAATATTAATATCGTTATTCGCCCCGCCATCCCAAAAAATGCATGTCGATCCATAAATCTTGAGAAACAATGACTTCAAGCATAATTGTTGGGTATTTTTATCACCCTAGCAAAATGCCCTTGCCAAGCCATCGGACAATTTTTCCATTCCCAGTGCATACAATCAATGCTACCAAGCATTCCTAAAACCATGTTTTTCTTCATGTTGTTGATAAATTTTTGAATGTCGCCCATGTTGGTTTTCTTAAATACTCGACACAAACAAATCAATAATGCATTTGTTAAAATTATCAAGACATACTTTGAAGTACTGCACCCATTTGCAAGTATTCATCAAATGCATCGGGTGAGGTGCAGACGCCAATTGGCGTATGGCGACGACACTTCATTGTAGTACTTAAACTCATTCGACCCGCATAATCGGGTGTTTGCCTAAAGAAAGTAAATGATCCGGAATATTATCGAAGTATAAGATTCAATACCTTCAACTATTTGCGTGAATAGTTTCCGCTCATCGAAATATTCTACGAAAATTCGATTTGAATACTTACAACCTTCTACGAAATAATCGCTTGCACGACGTTCTTCGCAAGCTCACGTTCACGATATATATGGCTACGAGCACGAGTCGGATGTTGAGATTCAATACCTTCTTCTTGTTCCAACCGGGTGATACTCGACGCGGACGCCATAAATTGGAAGTCCTCTTCGTCATCGTCGTCGACCAAGACAGAGGAATATCACCAAATTCATTTGGATCCATTGTGAACGAACTTGATTCTTGAATTATGAAAGTGTGAGAGGAAGTATATAAATTGTGAATTTGAATTATGGAAGTGTGAAAAAATAGAGTTTTAGTTGGTATTTATAGTGGTAAAAAATGTTTTGAATTTTTTTTTTTTTTTTTTTTTTTTTTTTTGTAAAACTAGCCGTTAGGGGTTTTATGTAAATTTTTAAAAATATAACGACTACTAGCCGTTAGAGGACCAGTTTTGAAACTTTTTGATTTTTTTTCTTTTTATTCGCCACTAACAAAGCGTTAGTGGGATAACGCAGAGACTAACGCCGCACTAACGCCGCCTCCAACAGTTAACGCCACTAACGGGCGTTATTTAGCCCTATAACGGCGCTACAACGTTAGTGTTGTGCATGCTCTTATATACTACGTAAGTCATACCGTTTGGCTTTCAGTACAAATATATGTACCAACTACCGAGCACACACTATTATGGTCATGTCAAAGGATTTCTGAAGCTATATCTTATTACTACAATACTACCATGTCAACCAGATTCTAATATAAGGTGACCAAATGGAAACAAAGCGTAACCAAACAAAACAAAATGTGTGAATAAAGTTACGGGAAGAAGAAACTTGATTCATGTTTCATAAAACTAGCCGTATCTTACATGATCTTTAAAACATTTGTCCAAGACCCATACTACAATGACATAACTTTCAAGATGATAGATACATCCACCGCGCCTTTCACATATTCAAGGGTCGGTTCTTAGTATTCTCATTGTCTTCATAGACCAAATTATTCAACCAAATCCAAAATTACAACCAAACACCAAAACGGGCAAAAGACAACTCCCAAAACTTTATAAAAAACCAATCTAAATATTGCCTTTCGACTCTTAGTAAGTGTATCCCTTAACAAACATTCCTTTCTTAGCATCCTCACTTTCACCTTCAGAATACTTTCGAAATGAGCCAATGAGTTGCTTTTGCACAGTCAAAGTGCCTTCCGACCGGCTTCAATGTTCTCGGACGTCCTTGCCATGCCTTTAGAACGAGTTCAAGAGCACGGGCATATGAAAAGGATACGTGCCAAGGGTTGGGGCTTTGGTTCATTGCGTGTAGGTTTAGTGTGGCTTCCATTTCGATTGTCCACCGACAAGAACTACATAAACAAAAAAAAAATCACTCAATAATTATGTTTACTTATTTAAAACAAAAGGGGATGTGATAACGGTCGCATACGCACCATGATTCCGTGAACTGGTGGGACCCTCCTCTTGAGCATGGTGAGTGTATATTTAGCGACGGTCTCGAGTCACCTTTTCCTTGTGGTCGACTCGGAGTAACCATGCTGGGCTTGAGCAAAATTCCTTCGAATAGAACATTCTTTTGAGCTAAGTAATAGAACACCTCGGACTAAACTTTTTCACTACTTCAAGGGTAGTGTCGATTGAGTGGTCCCCGTCAAGAAGGATCTCGGGCTCCACTATTGGCACAAGACCATTGTCCTACACAGATTGATCACAAACATAATAAATTTCGAGTATTAAACAGTTGTTCATCAAGATATATTATTAAGCACCAAATAGATGATAAACCGAGAAATAGCAAGATAACGTGCAAGTCCCCATGCGGCTTCCTTGACGCCAAAGGAAGGACCGCAAGGAATGCCGACAACAATGACGCCTAGAAAATAACACAAGAGGATAAAATATCAAGACAATGCTAAATTAATATTCTTTAACACTAAGCGTGATATAAATCTCACCACTTAGCGAAACGAGCTCCTTGTGTGTAATACTCACCGATCTTGAAGCCAACCCATCTAATCCTTGGCACCATGATTCGTTGTTGGATCCGGAAGGGAACCAAACCACGTGGAACATAACTTGATATGTTAGGATAAAATTAAACAGTTGAAAAATGCACCCAAGCCAAGATTTGTTTTACCTTGTCAACTTTAATTCCGGTACAATGTTCGCTCTTTCAAGCGATCGACCATCTTGTTTCCATCGAGTTGATGATATAGTCTCCTCGAAAAGGATGGAACCGGAGATATACCGACCCAAGCCGGAGTGGTCAACAAGAGTTGTCTATAGGCATGCGCTGGCTTCGTGTTGTCTAATCCGATAGATGCCAATCTCTTTCCAAGTTGCATTTGACTCGTCAATAGCAAGGATACCACGACCAGGTGATGCAATTGTTTTCTATTCCATCAAAAAATAAAGAAAACAATTAGATTTTTACAATGAATAAAGACAAATGCTAAGAATTATCATGAATTTCATCTGCATTAATTGACTCAAAAGTCCCCCGTGGCCCCGTTTTCAACTTGTTTTTCAATAGCAAACCTTTTCTATAAAAAAACAAAACTTTATCATCTATAGATATACTAGGTGGATACCCGCGCACAGCGGCGACGATAAATATAGTGAATTCATTTCCCAACATTCCAAATGTATATGTGTTAGTTGTATGTTTGTGTTTGGGTTTTCCGTATCTTTCCCGTGACATCATTATTCCCGCATATAAAACGACCTTCACAATCTATTACCAGTCAAACACTTTCCCAAAAGTAAATGATTTTGATAAATAAAGTTTGTATTGATTGAAATAAATATTAAAGTTATAAAAATTTGAATCAAAATAAAATAAACCTACTAAAAAAATGTAAAAACTAAAAACTAATAAAAATATATAAAAATGGATGTTGAATTAAAGAGCACAAAATTTTAACAAATATGGTGAAATTAGATCATAAAAAAAATAAACAAATTAAAAGATATTTAAATTTAAAAATAAAGGTGATTAATTAGTTAAGAAGTGGCATGTGTCACCCCATTATTGGAGCTCCTTATTTTAGTTTGTTAGAGGTCCTCCTTTTTTGTTATTTTTTAGTTAGAGAATTAACACATGTCACTCAATGATTAGAGTTCTTTATTTTAATTTTTTGTGAAGACCACAACTTAAATGTTTTATATAGTAGTATAAATATAGATACTCGATCTGACAACGAAATATTTGATGTTGAGACCTTACTTAAAATGTTGATTAACAAGACACTAATATGTAAGCGATGATGTAGCAAAACCAAATACTATTCGGTTTTATATAGATATCCGCCTACCACTATCCAACTTAACTTTTGGTATCAATCGTGTTGTAAAACAAGGCTACAATGTCAAAACTTGATCAACCTTGGTCAAAACTCACCAAATCTTCGGACAAACTTGGCAAAACTCACTTTAAAGTATTTGAACAATTGTGTTAATGTTTCTAAACATAATCTTTTGTGGTCCTACGAACATGTCATACACACAAAATCGAAATTTATATATTAAATTCCAATCCCGATTACTCCCCGTCTAGGCTGATTACAAGCTACAAGATAGTCGACCGATCGACTAGCGCCTAGCGTCTTTTGCAACCCCATATCATGTTAGTATAAACAAAGAGTAAAAAACAGAACGCATGTCCAATATCACATACACCAGAATACTATGTGTGGTTACAAATCACATGGTTTACTTAGTTCTAATGTTCCATCGCAAAACTTGAAACAAACATTTAAATCGGTATCACAGATGCAACAAATCACATTCTCCAGCTCTAAGAGCAGGAGGTATCGAGCCATTCGTCCGCCAAACTGCACATGATGGCGCGCCAAAAGCATACCAGGCTTTGAGCCATTCGTCCGCCAAACTCGTTCCAAATTGATTTGAGCTACTTGAGTGGCTCACGCCATTCATAAAAACCGATCATTTCATGCCTTTTTTTTTTTTAAACGGATGAGTTGCGAAAAACCGATAATTGATTTGAGCCGGTCACGGTGTTTAAAGTCGATTATTAGAAAAGTCGATTGTTAGAAAAAAGTTAGATCGAAAGTATGGAAGAAGAAAGAAAGATGATGCTTGGGGTCAGGAAGTGTGAGGAAAGTCAAAAGTAGGAGTTAATTATTTGAACCCGTGAGTGCTCGAGTGTGTAATAAAAAGACTTCACTTTATATGGAGTTAGTATTATGCGAGTGTGTAATAAAAAAGTGGGACCCAATAACATGTTATTGGTATGTTATGAGGGAGGGGTGTTTGAGTTATTGGTGTGTTAATTGGAAGTGTATGATGTAGCGCTGATGTGGCATACCAATAACGTGTTATTGGTATGTTGCATACCTTATGCTCTAATGCATATCGCTTACAATTTTGTAAAACCCGAAAATCAAAAATCAATAAAGACTAAAATACCCTTGGAACTAAAATTTATAAAATACGAAAATATATTTATAACATTTAAAGAAATTAAAAGTTAACTTGAAAGAATATTTAAAACCTAACTAAAATATATTACGAATTGATTTTGGTACGACGAAGAATTAATGTTTCAGAAATGATTTGGGTCGTGTTTGTTTGTGTTCATGAGCCAAGGGTCAAGCCCATTTGTGGCGTGTGATGGTGTGTTCGGTTGGACCCAAACCCAAACCCAATTCCTTTCCTAGTTTAACTCAAATACTACAACTATATATACCATACATAATCATAAGTTTGGAACCCTAGTTTTATTTGCTCTCCTTTTCTTTTTCTCCCTATTCGCCGAGACTCAACAAACACCCTTGGTGTTGAATTTTGCTCAATCAAGTTAAGGTATAACGCTTATTTGTCTTCCTTTAACGCACCTTGCATGTATATGTCAAGTTATATTTTGTTTAGTCGAGTTTGTTTTGTTTCTTTTGTGGCCGAGAGGTGTAAAACAAAACCAAGACAAACCCTAATTAATTTAACCTTGTAACTAATAAGAAACATGTAACGTAAGATGTAATATTGAATCGAGTCATGGTTGTGTTGATTTAATGAGGACCGAATCTTATGAGTTAGGACCGAACCATGTTTAACTTTCGAATAAGGTGTATAAGCTTGATAACTTGAATATGTGAAGTGTTTAGATGAGCTAAGACTAGTGTAAAACCTAATATCCAAAACCCTAGATTGAACCGAAACATATATATAAGTTTTGAAGATGCATTAATTAAGTAAAGGTTATGTTAACGTAAACCCTAGTTTTGATATGATAATTTAATAAGTTATGCTAAACCCTAATAGAGTAAATGTGTAATTAATACGAGTAATAAGTAACTTATATGTCACATAAAATCATGAACGTATATGGTGCAACATAAAAGGAAAGATTATTTTGTGACGTGTTAGGTTAAGTAATGAGTTATTAAAAGACGTAACATGTAAGTTAATGCATATTAATGAGATATTAAAGAATGAGAAACCCTAAACTTTAATAAAAGACATATGAACCCTAATTTACGATATTAATATTAAAACATTTAAGTCTCATTTAATTATAGAAACCCTAAAATATTAAAAGATCATTTTGACGATTGTGGAATCATTAATAATATATACGACATTAATGTATATAGGTTCGTGAAGAAGGAGTAATTCTTTGCTTTCCTGCTTCGACTTTTGATCTTTTGCTTTGGAATAAGGTACGGATATTCTGCCTTACTTTAAGACACTTATGTTATCGTACAAACATTCGACCTTTTCAAGAAGGTTTCAGATAAAGTTTTCTTTTCGCTTTCATATTAGGATTTCCTAAGCCTTTGCTATGAACCCTAATGTGTCTATTTGAGTCGTTGTTTATCCGAACTTTGATTTTGAATCATAAAACATTTGATTTTGAACTATATGATATGAAGACCTTGATTTTGAAAACATGATTAAACGCTTGATAAAATATGATCTATGTCGCTTATGACATTCTTATTTGACCTCGATAGTTTGACACCCGAGCCAATTATTAACTAGTCATGGGGTTCCATGTCCGTGTCAAGAATGCACTTCGACATGACTCTAGGGCGAGAGTGAAGTTCGCCACGCCCTTATCTCGTTATCTCGTTATGAGCTCGCTTTGAATTATATTATTAAAGTATGTCCGTGGGCGATGGGTGCATCCTAGATCCGTTATATGCTATATATTATATGTTTATGCTATATGTTATCCGATGATTGATGTCATGCGTGCACGCCCTTCATAACTCGTAGGTCTCCCTACAATTGTTGCCTTATGTGATTATGATATGTTTCGATATGGCATATGTGTCCGGGCTCGAGGTAGTTAGCTATAAAACTTATTCTTATATTCGAATTATCTTTTGAAATGAATATGACTTCACTATTTTTCTTTCACTTTATTTCGTATTCGCTGCTTCAGTATTCGCTTTGCTTGTATATCTGCTCACCGGCTTTTGAAGCTCACCGACTTTTCTTTTCTTCCGCGGTGTATCTAAGCATTGAGCCGGGTATTGCTTTGGGATGAGTGTTGAGTGGACTTACCTTAGAGATTTTAGCTTTGATCTTATGATGCCATTTAGACTTTATGCTTTAGACATTTCATTTGGAGTTTATTTTCCACTGGACCTATGTATTGAAGTCATTTTGACTTGGATTATTTCAATATTTATGTTGAGATTTCTTTTGGTTTATATGTTTGCTTTGATATGACACCATTACTTGTGATTCCTTTACCCTTGTGGGTCGGGCGTTATAATTTATGGCATCGAGCCTGTGTTTACGACTTGTAGTCGGGACTCGTGACATATGGAGCCTAGGTTTTGAGACCTTAGAGCTTAGGATTTGACCCGTGAGGATTTGGGTAGACTTTAGGATTCCTTCAGTTTTCATTTCGTATCTCACCTTTATTCATTTTGCTAATCGCTTAGATGGTTCGAACTCGTACTCACCGTGGCGCGGATGGAGACGATGATGTCATAACATGGATGTCGCGATTGCGAATGCTCTCAACTCTCTTTTCCCCGGTTTGACTACACCGAGATGATGGAACAGTGATCAACAACATTCGTAATCGAATGGTGCTTCGAGTAGTGGTGGAGGAAATCAACCCGCCGGTATTCATACTTGGCTCGAGCGCTTTAAGTCAAGCCTCTTCGCTTAGCACCGCCGCTACTCCCACCGAGGCCGAGGACCGGATCACTCATATTGAGAAGTCGTTGAAGCACTGGGTTGTGGAGACGAGTTTAAGACTCGCTTGGCTTCATTCAAATTGGAAGGTGATGCTTTGAGTTGGTGGAAGGCGCCAAACAAGCAAGAGGAGGAGACGCTTTTGTCGTGACTTGTACTTGACCGAGTTTCGACTATCTTCTATAACCACATTTCCCGATGCCGAGCAAAGAAAGGTATGAGAGGATTATCAGCGATCTACCGCTTTGATCATGAGAACTCTAATGAGTACATGAGTAGGTTTATGAGGTTGGTGAGTTTTGTTGGAGCGATTGCCGGAGATGGTAGGCGCTGCTAAGCACTTCAAGTGGGACCAAGAAGTGGGTGTTGGACCGATTGCTTAATATTGAGTATGAGAATGTGTCGGCCCGCAATGACGCAGCTCGTAACATTGAGATCTTTCATGAGGTTTCGGTTCTAACAAGCGTAATCGCGATGGTGATCGGATTCAAGGTAGGACTCAAGGCAATGACTATAAGGGAAACTCGTAGGAGTTATGATTCGAGAGGTCAAGTGGATAGGAGTTATGATCACGGGTCACGGGAAGGAATGTTGACACCGGGCGCCCGAGACGAGGGTCAAGATAATAGAAATGTCGGTAGAAATGGAAGTGATCGTCGTAACCAAGGTAACAATAACCAACATATAACAGGGATCACCACCGAGGAACAAATCGTGGTCGTGCTTCAGATCTTCTAGTCACAGAGGACACCGAGGTTTTGCCACCCCACCTATTTGTACTACTTGTGGAAAGGCTCATCCAGGCGCGTGTTTCAAGGCCATCGGTGGATGTTTCTCTTGTGGTTCCACTACTCACAAGATTAAAGATTGCCCTAAGAAGAATCCGCAGCCTCGAAACTACATCGTCACCGACTACCATCGGACGTGTTTATGCTACTACCGTAATCAAAGCGGAGCGAACTTCGTGTACCATTACGGCACTCTTTTCATTGATGATTTTGTCGCCTTCGCTTTATTTGATATCGCGCCACACACCCATTATATCTATCACATCCGCTAAGAAACTTAATATGAAGCCCAAACCGTTAACAAATCACTTATCGATTTCTACGCCTATGAAAAATCATGTGATCATTGATCATAAATACGTTAAGTGTCCTCTTCGCTTTGATGATCGATTCGCTTTGCAAATCTGTATCCTCTCAATATGGTCGACTTTGATATCATTCTAGGCATGGATTGGTTGGCTTACCATAGAGCTTCAATCGATTGCCATGCTAGAACGGTGATCTTTGGAGACGAAACATCCCGAATTCGCTTATCATGGTTCTCAACCCTTAAATCTGTTAAGCTCATTTCCGCTATGAAGGCACGGATCATGATTGCTCATGGGTGCCAAGGTTTTCTAGCATCCGTTAAGGACACATCTTTGGAGAGTCCTAACATTGAAAATCTTTCGGTTGTTTGCGAATTTGCCGACGCTTTTCCCGATGAACTCCCGGACTTCCCCACCGAGAAGTTGAGTTTAGCATTGAGTTAATTCCCGTGCCGAACCGATTTCAAGGCTCCGTGATCGTATGGCACCGTGGAACTCAAGGAGTTGAAGGAACAAATGCAAGAGATGATAGAAAGTGGATTTATTCGCCCAAGTGTTTCTCCATGGGTGCACCTGCCTTGTTTGTGAAGAAGAAGGATGGAAGCACGCGCTATGTATCGACTATCGTGAACTCAATCGACATTATTCGTAACCGCTATCCTTTGCCGCAGATAGACGATTTGTTTGATCAACCGCAAGGAGCTAAGTTCTTTTCAAGATTGACCGAGGTCCGCTACCATCGCCACGTGTGAAGGAGCAAGATGTTCCTAAGACCGCTTTCATCGGATATGGTCATTACGAATTTCTCGTTATGCCTTTTGGTTTGACCAATGCGCTCGCCGTGTTTATGGACCGATGAATCGTGTTTTCCATGAGTTTCTCGACAAGTTCGTTATTGTTTTCATCGACGACATTTTGGTTTACTCTAAGTCTCAAGAAGAGCATGAAGAACATCTTCGATAGTTTTGGAGATTTTGAGGAAGAAGAAGTTGTACGCCAAATTTTCAAGTGCGAATTTTGGTTGAGACAAGTTGCTTTCCTTGGTCATATCGTATCACCGATGGTATTACCATGGATCCGCTCTAAAGTTGAGGCTATCACTAAATGGCCAAGACCTACGACAAAGGATCGAGGTCGAGTTTTCTTGGACTTGCTGGTTACTATAGACGTTTTGTTGAAGGTTTCTCTCGCTTAGCTCTACCCCTAACCCAACTGATGAGGAAAGGTGAAAAGTTTGTATGGACGGATGAACGAGAGAAGAGTTTTGAAGAATTGAAACGGAGATTGGTGTCGGCTCCTATTTTGACTCTTCCAACGGGTTCTGGAGGATTTCAAATTTACAGCGATGCATCTAAGAAAGGATTAGGCTGTGTTTTGATGCAACATGGAAAGGTAATAGCTTATGCTTCGAGACAGCTAAAACCTTATGAGGAGAATTACCCAACCCATGATCTTGAGTTAGTCATGGTGGTGTTTGCGCTGAAGATTTGGAGACATTATTTGTATGGAGAGGCGTGTGATATATTCATCGATCATAAGAGTCTCAAGTATATTTTCACCGTAGGAACTTAACATGAGACAAAGAAGATGGTTAGAACTTCTAAAGGATTATGACACTAACATTCAAGACCATCCGTAAGGCTAACGAGTTGCCGACGACTTAGCCGGAAATCGTGCATTCTTGCGAGTATCAAGATCGAGCCTAGGATTTTGCGTGACTTAGAGAGTTTGGATGTTGAGTTGTGTGTACGAGGTTTTGATGGATACCGGGCTAGTATGAAGGTGGAGTCGAACCTTATACCGCAAATTAAAGAAGCTCGAAAGATGACGGCGAGTGGGGGCCGTGGTGCAAAATGTTGAAGAAGGTAAGCAGCGGAGTTTAAGGTTGATAATGACGGTATTGTATGGTATGAAGATAGGCTTTGTGTTCCCAATGATCGTGTACTTCGTGAGAAAGTTATGATCAAGCTCATAGTTCTCCTTTCACTATTCATCCCGGTTCTACCAAGATGTATAGGATTTGAAGCAAGATTTTGGTGGAATGGCATGAAGCAAGATGTGGCGACGTTTGTGTCGAAGTGTATGATTTGTCAACAGTTAAGATTGAACATCGAGGGCTAGTGGATTGTTACAACCATTGGATATTCCAACATGGAAGTGGGATAAGATATCTATGGATTTTGTGACCGACTACCTCTTACTAGGAAGAAGCATGATGCGATTTGGGTGGTTGTTGATCGACTAACCAAATCGCTCATTTCTTGCCAATCGAAAGGATTATGGTATTGGTAAATTGGCGGAGATTTTTCAAAGAAGAGATCGTTAGACTTCATGGTACTCCGCATCTATTGTGTCCGATAGAGATCCGCTTTTACTTCTCGCTTCGGAAGGGTTTGCGTAAAGCTTGGGGTACTCGACTTAACTTTAGTACGGCATTTCATCCTCAAACAGATGGTCACCGAGAGGACTATATGCACCTTAGAGGATATGCTAAGGGCTTGTGCTTTAGAATGGACCGGTAGTTGGGATGAATATTTATGTTTAGTAGAGTTTGCTTATAACAACAGCTTGGCATGCTAGCATTAAGGCGGCACCGCTTGAACTTCTTTATGGAAGGAAATGTAGAGCACCTATTTGTTGGGACGAAGTAGGTGAGCGTTTGATTGAAGGACCGAAATGATCGAGATCACTAATGAGAAAGTAGCTGTGGCTAGAGAGAAATTGAAGGAAGCTAGGTCTCGCCGTAAAAGTTATGCCGATAAGCATCGCCGTGATTTAGAATTTCGGGTCGAGATCGTGTGTTTTGAAAGTTTCGCCGCTTAGAGGTGTGAAACGCTTTGGAATCAAGGGCAAGCTTAGTCCTCGATTTATTGGACCGCTTGAGATTCTAGAACGAATAGGAGAAGTTTCGATCGCTTAGCACTTCCGCCCGCTTATCGCATGTTCATGACGCTTTCCATGTATCACCCTGCGGATACAACTATCATCCGTTACACGCTGCTTCTTATCCGCTTGATCAAATTCAATCCGATATGTCTTTATCTCAAGAACCGTGGTTATTCGAAAGACAAGAAAGAGTTATGAGGAATAAAGTTATTCCATTCGTTAAGATTCTTTGGAAAATCATCCCGAACGTGAGGCTACTGGGAAACCGAGGAGTCGATGCGCTAGTTACCCTCATTTCTTTGAATAGTTTGGTATGTTCTCATTTCGCTTTCGCTTTCATTTTCATTTCGTTTCATTCAATTTTCGAGGACTAAAATTTTTCTTTAGGGAAGAATTGTAAAACCCGAAAATCTAAAATCAATAAAGACTAAAATACCCTTGGAACTAAAATTTATAAAATACGTAAAATATATTTATAACATTTAAAGAAATTAAAAGTTAACTTGCGAATATTTAAAACCTAACTAAAATATATTACGAATTGATTTTGGTACGACGAAGAATTAATGTTTCAGAAATGATTTGGGTCGTGTTTGTTTGTGTTCATGAGCCAAGGGTCAAGCCCATTTGTGCGTGTGATGGTGTGTGACGGTTGGACCCAAACCCAAACCCAATTCCCTTTCCTAGTTTAACTCAAATACTACAACTATATATACCATACATAATCATAAGTTTGGAACCCTAGTTTTATTTGCTCTTTCTTTTCTTTTCTCCTATTCGCCGAGACTCAACAAACACCCTTGGTGTTGAATTTTGCTCAATCAAGTTAAGGTATAACGCTTATTTGTCTTCCTTTAACGTACCTTGCATGTATATGTCAAGTTATATTTTGTTTAGTCGCTTTTTTTTTGTTTCTTTTGTGGGCGAGAGGTGTAAAACAAAACCAAGACAAACCCTAATTAATTTAACCTTGTAACTAATAAGAGACATGTAACGAAGATGTAATATTGAATCGGGTTATGTTTGTGTCGATTTAATGAGGGCCGAACCATATGAGTTAGGACCGAACCATGTTTAACTTTCGAATAAGGTGTATAACTTAATAACTTGAATATGTGAAGTGTTTAGATGAGCTAAGACTAGTGTAAAACCTAATATCCGAAACCCTAGATTGAACCGAAACGTATATATAAGTTTTGAAGATGCATTAATTAAGTAAAGGTTATGTTAACGTAAACCCTAGTTTTGATATGATAATTTAATAAGTTATGCTAAACCCTAATAGAGTAAATGTGTAATTAATACGAGTAATAAGTAACTTATATGTCACATAAAATCATGAACGTATATGGTGAAACATAAAAGGAAAGATTATTTTGTGACGTGTTAGGTTAAGTAACGAGTCATTAAAAGACGAACATGTAAGTTAATGCATATTAATGAGATATTAAAGAATGAGAAACCCTAAACTTTAATAAAAGACATATGAACCCTAATTTACGATATTAATATTAAAACATTTAAGTCTCATTTAATTATAGAAACCCTAAAATATTAAAAGATCATTTTGACGATTGTGGAATCATTAATAATATATACGACATTAATGTATATAGGTTCGTGAAGAAGGAGTAATTCTTTGCTTTCCTGCTTCGACTTTTGATCTTTTGCTTTGGAATAAGGTACGGATATTCTGCCTTACTTTAAGACACTTATGTTATCGTGACAAACATTCGACCTTTTCAAGAAAGGTTTCAGATAAAGTTTTCTTTTCGCTTTCATATTAGGATTTCCTAAGCCTTTGCTATGAACCCTAATGTGTCTATTTGAGTCGTTGTTTATCCGAACTTTGATTTTGAATCATAAAACATTTGATTTTGAACTATATGATATGAAGACCTTGATTTTGAAAACATGATTAAACGCTTGATAAAATATGATCTATGTCGCTTATGACATTCTTATTTGACCTCGATAGTTTGACACCCGAGCCAATTATTAACTAGTCATGGGGTTCCATGTCCGTGTCAAGAATGCACTTCGACATGACTCTAGGGCGAGAGTGAAGTTCGCCACGCCCCTTATCTCGTTATCTCGTTATGAGCTCGCTTTGAATTATATTATTAAAGTATGTCCGTGGGCGATGGGTGCATCCTAGATCCGTTATATGCTATATATTATATGTTTATGCTATATGTTATCCGATGATTGATGTCGCGCGCATGCACGCCCTTCATAACTCGTAGGTCTCCCTACAATTGTTGCCTTATGTGATTATGATATGTTTCGATATGGCATATGTGTCCGGCTCGAGGTAGTTAGCTATAAAACTTATTCTTATATTCGAATTATCTTTGAAATGAATATGACTTCACTATTTTCTTTCACTTTATTTCGTATTCGTTTTCGCTTCGTATTCGCTTTGCTTGTATATCTGCTCACCGGCTTTTGAAGCTCACCGCACTTTTCTTTTCTTCCGCGTGTATCTAAGCATTGAGCCGGGTATTGCTTTGGGATGAGTCTTGAGTGGACTTACCTTAGAGATTTTAGCTTTGATCTTATGATGCCATTTAGACTTTATGCTTTAGACATTTCATTTGGAGTTTATTTTCCACTGGGACCTATGTATTGAAGTCATTTTGACTTGGATTATTTCCATATTTATGTTGAGATTTCTTTTGGTTTATATGTTTGCTTTGATATGACACCATTACTTGTGATTCCTTTACCCTTGTGGGTCGGCTGCAAATCAAGAAAAATGGCGCAAGCGTATGGATGTTTTGCGAAATGGAAGCAAGAGGTTTAGTTGCTAATAAGTATACTTACACAATTTTGATAAATGGAATTGTAATTTGGGTAATTGGAATGAGGCTTTATGGTTATATATAGAGATGGTGGATAGAGGCATTGAGCCTGATGCGTGGACACATACTACACTTTTAAAGCGTGTAGGGTTTGAAACCAAGGCACTTGCGGTTCGGTATCTTGAACATGTGGTTCTTGGTAATGAGGAGACTGATGAAGCAAAAAGTGTTCGGTATTCATAGTGATTATTGAAGATGCAAAGTTTCTTCAAGTTATGTGGCTCATCAGCTGTGCAATGACTATGGTGGACACATTGGCGGATCACCTGGACGGCTTTTTAGGTTTGTTTTTTTTAATAATCTATGAAGTTGTGGAAGAAACATAAATTGGATTGTTGTATTATTAGAAACTTGGAACAATAAAAAAACATCATTTACAGTATAGCATTATTGACAATTTCATATTTGAAGTGATCTAAATCTATGTATAGCAAAAGGAATCATTTATTTTGTTTGCTCGCGAGATCTATAGTCTTGCATAGGCTATTAAGCATAGGATGGGCGTGTCATTTTTGACCGAGTTACAAAGTCGAATTGGGTTACTAAATTAAATATAGCTAAAAGGGTAACGGGTCAAATGGCTTGAGCTGGTTGAAAACCCACCTAATTTTTAGACATGGACAAAAATGTATTAGCGGGTCAAGACTAAACCCGATTTGACCCATTTTTACCCTTACAAAAATTTACCCATTTAAACCGGAATTCCTTACCCATCCTGCCCATCTTGCCACCTCTAGCATAGAAGGTCACTTGATTATTTATATCGTGCTTAACTCGGATGTTTACACATACAAGACAGAGATTTGACACACAACAGCGCATAATGAAAAAGCGATATTTTTGCCATAGGAAAGGATGTGTAACAGGTATGTAGATGAGATAAATGTCTGATAAGTTAAAAATGTATTCTTTCAATTTTTTACCAAGTGAATCTTGATGTTTGATGATTATGTCAACCATAAAGCCATGCCTTGATTTTTCCCCATGGGACAATCTACTTGTACAGATTATTCATAAGCAATTGAATTCCCATATCTTTTTTTTAACTCAACGAGAGTTTACACTTACAGTAAACATGTATTGATAGTATGGTTCTTGACAATATTGGTTTAAAACTATTGCATGACTTGTTCATGATTAGTCTTTTAATAAAAAAAATAAGAAACAAGATATTAAACATGCACTCATGCACACAACATGGATACTATGTTTCACACACACACACACACACACACACATACGTATATTAAGTTGGACAAATGCACCTGTAGCACAACAAATGTGAAGGGGTTCGGTCATCTGATCTGATTCTATAGATCAAGGCACTACAAGATTTCTTAAAATAGAAACGTACACATGGTTGTGTATGAAGAAAAGCACTGCAAAATAGTAGTAATAAAAAGTTTTAGGAGAATAAAAGCATCGGAAATGGCAAAAAATTAAAGTTATTTGCAGGAAACCGAGAAGTAGTGCAATTTGCAAGAATGGTCTTTTTTGAACGGAGTCTGAAAATAAAACTCAAGTAGACTGGTTTTGAAAATCACTCGAGCTTTGGTAAAAAAAATCTCGATTATCTTCACATAAAACTTTTGGTTTCAACCCTGATTAGAAATGCTCAATGACTATTTCAACTTGCAACTCAACGGTTAACACTTCTCTTACCAGTCCATCTGCTACCATCGACTTCCTCCAGAGATCATAAAAAAAGGTATGAATCATTGTGTCTCATGGGTCGATATAATGCTTGTGGTATTCTTAGCTTCAAATGTTAATTTCCAACGACTTAAGATAACTTTTTTGAAACGAGGCATGATACTGATTTAATAACCTTCATAAGCTCATGTGCTTATTGTTCTAGATTTGTGCGCTGCTACTAATGTACAATCACACATTTACGCACTTGTATATTGCAATAGTAAAATGATAAGCTATAAATTTACAATCGCTGCAACCTGGTAGAGTGACCTTTTTTTAGTAAAGGTTAGGGTGACTTGAATCCCTTTTCATCAGAAGGAAATCTGATAGAAAATGAATAAGACAAGATGATCATCACTCTGCTGATGTAAGTGTTCTAATTATCATTTATAGAGAGCCTTAAAGTTATTTTTAGCTTATAGCTCAAATAAAGACGTACTTGACAACTTTGTTCATTTACCTTTTTTGAAACCTCTTGACTAAACTTTGTTGTTGTTCGTGTGCATAGAATATTGTCACAAGTGTAATTATGCACATCATTTTTTTGTCGTGGAATGTTATTTAGAAAACTAACATAGTATCATACGTGTTATTGGCGCAGGCTGAGGGCTGACATCCAAGATGCTTTATTTGGCACCCTGTGTACAGTCTTAAAGCACGATTTGAATCTCTGCTGCAAGTATCATGCAATGCCCTACTGCTGATAGTGTGGAAACTATCAACCATCATTCTATAAAAGATGTGTTGAAGCAAACTCTTAATATGCAGTTTTGAGAATAGGGGCCATATTTGCACCGAAAGCTGCTGCAAAGCTGAATGCAGCCTGATCTGAGGACAAAGATATATGCTTCACTTTATACTGAAAAGTCACAAACATAGTCATGCCATTTTGTTAGAGCATGCCGTTTTTGTTGGGAACATTGTTTTCTCATGTCCCTATGTCATTATCTGGCAAATGCATACTTACTTTTCGGGTAGTGGTAAACCCTTACAGTAATCTGTTTGTTACGAATTTCCAGTTTTGTATTATACACTAATACACGCGAGTAGTACACTCCAGCTGACATTAAATAACAAACAATTCAGAGTATTTTTTTAACTCTAGCTGTTGTGCACACAAATTACTGGTCTGGTGTATTTGTAAGAAAGTGGTTAGAGGGAAATTTCAGGTAGTGTCAATGTTTATTATCTTCAATTACTGGCACACGATGTAGTAACACCAAAGTTGTCGAAAAGTGTTGTGACATCAGCATAACACTGAAACTATTTTTATCTGCAGTGTGAAAAGTAGGACCCATCAAAATCACACATACACAGCCATGATACAGCATTATCCGAAAAACTTTGGCCATTAACTTTGAGAACACCGAAGCTGGGGTGGTAACTTGATACAACGCTGAAAAAACGTTGCTGTACCCCTTGCTTTGTTCCATATTGTACGTGCAAGATGTCTATTTAGCATGAGTGACTAATGATGAAATTGTTTTATCTATGACTTTATGTTGAAATTACAAAACAATACTATGTATAACACAAATGGATAGAGCGGTAACCGTTGACCTCTCTGTGGCTCTATCGCATTGATTCAAACACGACGTTGACTAGTAGATATCTTCTTAGAGTAGTTTCTAAACACAATACCAAACACCCTTTAAACCAATACTTTTAGGCCCAGCTTGGCTCATCTTATAAGTCATGCCATTTGGCTTTCAGTACAAATATATGTACCAACTATATCTTATTACTACAATACTACCACATCGACCAGATTCTAGAGTTATTTCCTGAATAATATTTACAGAATTCAGCGCATTAAAATACAACATATTAGAGACCAATTCTACAGATTGTGATCTTTCATCTGTAACATATCAAACATCATTTGCTCTACAAAGTGAGGAGAAACAAAATCTATCAAGAAATCTGTAAGATCTTAAAAACCATAAACTTGAAACAAAAAGAACATCAAAATGTCTTCATTAAACCTGTAGGAACCAGTTTACGCAACTTTCTTGTTAATGTTTGTAACAAGTTGACACATTTGAAATCTCCAAATCCAGAAGTAAACTAAACCAAACCCGATCAATATATAAACCCAAACAGCCTCACTCCCACTCTCATCAGCCAACCTAACCTCCAATATAGTAAACCTCCCCCTTTGCAAATTCCCCAAGAGGCCCTCTTTCACATGACCATACAGAACATAAGCCCGGTCCTCATCTCCTACAGTCACCGAGGTCGGGAAACTATACGACTCAAGAGCTGTTTCGTCATAAACCACACACAGTCACTCCAACAGTTATCACTTTTTATATAATAAAGCTTATCTTGCGACACCACCAAAAGGACCCCATCACTTCTAAGCGCAACACCATCAGGAAAAGTCAGTTCCTTGTTTAATGATCAACTTTATATAAGTTACCAGTCAGTTTTGCTGCAATGGATTATAAGTGAGCTGTTAATTGAAATGAGATAACTTTAACTTGAAAATCCAATGCAATAGACCCCTTCACGTATAGAATATAATCATAAATGCAATGGGCATACCTTTAGTTTATGAAGACATGTGGGATATAGGAGGAGATAAGGGGCCAATAGGAACCTCTTCTACTTGTCTTTTCTTTCAATTCATCTGGGCATCCAAATATTCTCAATCTCAAAAGTGAAGGCAACAACTCTTCTGGTAGATCTTGAATCTTTGGGCAGCCATCAATGTGGAGATGTTGGAGGGAGGTGAGGTGTTGGAGCCCCACCGAAACTGATTCCAATTTCTCAAAATTCCATAACTCAAGTTTAGTAAGAGATGAAGGAAGCATATGAGACAATTGACTTCCGCTAGTCACATCATCATCTTCTTCTTCTTCTGCCGATGCACCATATAAGGTTAGGTCAACAAGTGAGGATGGGAAATTCTGTGGGCCAAACTTTGACATGGGCTTCTTCAAACCCCCTATTATTAAGCTACCCAATTGGGGGGGCCAAAGCCCAAAAGAATCAACTTCCATATTTTCACAATTTGTGATTGTCAACAATTTTAACGAGGTGAGATTCGGCAAGTCGGCAGCAGGAAATGACTCTATACTCGAACAATCACTTATTTCCAGTTCTTTGATGTGAATGAAACAAGTCAATTCATTGATTGATTTCAGATTTTTCCAACTGCTTATATATACAAACTCAAGCATCAGTGGCATGCTTGTGTTGAGAAGCACCTCGTTTTCCGGTAGTTGTTCACAATTTTCAATTTTGAGGGACTTGAGCTTGTGCCGTCCTCCTCTTATTGGGAAGGAGACAGATGCAATCACAGGACAAAATTCAATACTAAGAGATGTTAGTTGGTTGCATCCATCCTCCTCCCCTTTCTCTCCTAAACTCACCAATTTTGAACAAAACCTTACTTCCAACTTCCTTAAATTCACAAGAACCTTACTTGCCTCTGCTTCTGATTCCCACAAGTATCTTATTTCATTACACTCATCGATGTATAATTCTTCAACTGCCCCAAGATAGTCCATAACACCTCTCCACACCTCATCACTAAGTCCTGAAATACTACAAATACTCAACTTGGTGACTGCTGAAGCTACATGAATTAGACTTGCCAATACACCATCACCGCAGTTGCTTATTTTTAATTCCCTCAGCGAAGGTAGTGCTTCAAATGAGACTTCAACCAAATTAGGACAATATGCTATTTCCAGCTCTTGAAGGCATGGAAACATTACTGCATCAACAACAGCACTCTTGGTTGACCATACCTCCCACCCACTCATACCGGCAAACCTTAAACTTTCAAGTTTAGGAAATGCAATACCTGTCCCTAGGAACTCTGAGCCCACAACTTTCACCTCCTTTAGACCTAGAATATTCAGCATCTTAAGTGATGGTAGTTGCCCAAGTGGTGGTAGAAACGTACAATTTCTACAACCCCAAATTGAAACTCTAGTCAACTGATGAAATGAGGGATCCCCAATCCACTTTGGAAATACTTTACCTCCATATGACACAATATTTAAATCTTTCAAATTATCACTATGAGGCTTGAGGGCATTCAGGACCTCATTCTCAAGTGTTTCATTTCGAGCATCATTAAAATCGCGACTCCATTTCACATGTAACTTACTAACCCTTTTTTCTGATAAGTTCACCTCCCGTATATCCCATGCCCTTTTCACTTTGTCCAGCCCATGAATGGAAATATTCCCTTGGAGATTCTTTAAATTCTTAAGCCAAGATATAAAGAAATCGTTGTTTTCAACAACAATGTTGTCGGAAAGAATTTGTAGGCTCTCCATCTCGCTAATCCCTGGCGGCATCATATTCCAAAGCAATGTATCCCGAATATCAAAATGCCGCAAGTTTTTAAGCTTTAAGAAGTTTTCGGGCAACGTGGTCAAGCTATTACAGTCGGAAACGATCAGTGTCTGCAAATTATAAAGATTGCAGACATTTTCTGGCAAATGCGTGATTCCAGTTTGAGATAAATTTAGATACCGCAAGTGCTTCATCTTGCCGACACACTCTGGTACCTCCTTTATCTTCAATCTACTCAAACTTAGAACCCTTAACAATGGTAATTTGGGAAGTATGTCAGCCAGTAACTTACTTGATAAAAACGTTCCCACCACATTGGGCATAGCTAAAAACGTTCTCAAACTATTAGCTCTTTCGAATGCCTTAAACTTGTTGTAAGTCATATATTCCTCACAAACAAATGACATATGGCGGTACTTTTTAAAAGCTTCCTTCCTAACATTCTTCTCCACATCTATGTCTAACCTTGAATAAAATTCTCCAGCAACAAATGTGGCTAAATCATTCATAAGGTCATGCATCACATACAAAGATTCTTCATGAGGCACATGTTGAAAAAAAGACCTTGACAACAGCTCTTGAAAATATTCCTCGCCCAAGCGTTCCATTGATTTTTCTGTACTTGAATTGTGCAAAAACCCTTCCGTGATCCACCACAATATCAAGTCATCTTTCTCAAACACGTAGTCCTTGGGGATCAAGCAACAGTATGCAAACAATTGCTTCAGACGTGCAGAAAGATCGTGGTAGCTTAGTCTAAGCGCCGGAACAATACCGCCTCCGTCTTCTAACATCCATATCTCATTATTCAACAGCTGCTTCCAATCTTCTTCACCTGTTTTTGTTCTGAGTAAACTTCCAAGTGCTTTTAAAGCCAAAGGCAAGCCACCGCATTTTCTAACAATGCCTTCACCATGTGGTCTCAGCGTTGGATGTAAATCAAAGTTCTTTAAACCCAAAGCATATTGAGCAAATAAAGATAAAGCATCATCATGTGACAGCTTCTTCAGATCGTATGGATGATCGTAGCCCAATTTATTAAGCAATTGTTGCTTTCGAGTTGTGATGATTATTTTGCTTCCATGAGCCAAATCAATGAATGGGGCCACTAATGTTTCCCAGTCTTCCAGCTTTTCGCTCCATATATCATCCAAGACAAGGAGAAATCGTTTCCCTGTAAGTTGATTTTTAAGAGCTGCTTGAAGCAAATTTAGATCTTCAAATTCCTTCTTTTCCCCCCTTATTGATTGAAAGATGACTTTACCTATTTTGAAGCTGTCAAAGTCATCAGAGACGCAAACCCATGCCTTGAGCTCAAAGCGATCCTTCACTTGCTGATCGTCATACAAAAGTCTAGCTAAAGTCGTTTTTCCTATGCCACCCATACCAACAATGGGCACGATGCTAAACTTTTGACTAGGTGCATCTACCAATAGCTTCTGGAGTAATTCCTTCTTATCACCTTCACGCCCAACAATACTAGGTGCATCTACCAAAGAGGTCTCGTGATCTCTATTCTTGCTTTTTGGCCCGCCATCTTTCACAATCAAACCAAGATTATTTTTTGCATCTATGAGTTCTTGTAACCTGGTGGTAATACTATTTAATATTCTTTCCATCCTAGTACTTAGTGAGAAATTTTTGCAGCAAGTTGGAATGAGCTTTTTTACCTTGCTACTGATTCCTTGATGAGACTCGTGATGCATAGCGTCTGTGGCCAAAGCATCAAGAATATCATCTATGTCATAAGCCAAATGTTGGAGACCATTCAGCCACAGTTTGACAGCTTTCGATGTTACTTCCTTCTGAGAAGCATCCTCAAGGAATGCTTGGATATGGGATAATTTCATCTCCCATTTCTTCAGCTCGGAATGAATTTCTTTGGAGCGGGCAATCTTGTTCATGGCTGCAGATGCTAGCTTCTCAAAAATGACTTGGAGCAAGGCAGAAAGAACGAGTTCAGCCATTGTTGGTTTATGGTGAAAGCACAAAAGAAAGTATGAATGTGGATGGATTAGGGTGCATAGAATGGAAGGGTCTGAGATACTAGTAATATACTTGCATTATTGTCTAAGTCTTTGTTATGGTCAGTGCTTTTTTCACATTTCAATATAGGCTGCTAATAAGATGTGAATGAATGGCTATGAATTAGACAGCAAATAGTTTAAGACAAGTAAAACTCATAACACCTATATCCAAACACCCTTTCAACATATATTTAGCACCTACCACATCATATCATAACCCAAACACCCCATTTCTTCTACTTACCAATCCCCACCCATCACCCCCACTACAATGAGCAGCAAAATTCAATATAAAACCCTAATCAAACAAAAAAGTCAGATTCATTCAATACAAAAAAAGCTAAGGATCACAAACACTATTTGATAACTCAGTTGAATGATTCGTTAGCTAATTGGGAATAATGCTGCTTCCAACGGATTTTGGGGTGGTGGCGGTTGATGACGTGGCGGCGGAGATGGTGAAGGATGCGACGGTTGATACGAGTCATCGGTTGTTGGGTGAAATGGAAGGAGGGAAGAAGAAGATGCCGGGGAACTACCAAAATTGTCGTTTGAGGTGGTGACATGTTGATTCAGACTATTAATTCGCGGGCAGTTTTTGAGTTGTATTGAGTAGTTAGGCTGCCCACATCAGGTTTCTATTGGACAACCGATACCCATCGCTCGTTACAGTCGATCGTTTTTTTTTTTTTTTTTTTTTTTTTTTTTAATCAAACGGATATATTTAAAAGTGTGCAAAATATCGGTTGAAAATCAAACCGATTGTATGTTTTCTTGTTGCTCGACAGATCTGTGACCTAAGCTCCACACTCGCAACAACCGACTTGGAAGTCGGTCAAGTACCTTGACCGACCGATAAATCACGGTCCACTGTGACAAGCCTTAGAAAATGTGAAACTTTTGTGAATGACGTGTAGAGTTTACATGCTAGTAAGAGCGTGTCATAGCATGCCAAAACTTATTTTTGTGTGCCACCTCAACTTCATTTCGGCATCTCTACTTTTAATAGTCATACACAAAAATACCCCTTCACTTATAACATCTTTTTCACATGTCATTTAAGACCCATCATACTCAATTAAAACACATACTAAAAAAAACCTACTAAAAAGTCATTTTGTTTGTCCTTTTCTTAAATTCACTCATGCCACTTGATTGGTATTCAAATTGGCACAATAAGATGGTGGTATGGTAACATGAGGTTTGGCATGCCAAACGAGTTGCAACCTAGACTTTGGCATGCATTTGTGCCACCATACTCCATGGTCTAAGAGCACTAGGTATGGTGTTATCCGATAACACGTTATTGGTATGCCACATCAGTGTCACCTCATCTACATCCAATAACACACCAATAACTAAAACACCCCTCCCTCATAACACACCACTAACACGTTAGTGGGTCCCACAAAATACCCACTAAAAATACTCACCACTAAAGAATAAAAAAAAAAAAAAAAAAAAAAAACCAATGGCTCGAGCCATTTCACTAACTCAAATTCATTTAATTAACTTTGCATGTTGACCAGATGGCTCACTTAATGATACGATGACGAATGGCATGTTAAATTGCTACCATACCTTGTGCTCTAAGTATGTGTTTTGTGGACCAAGATGTGTCTGCTAAAAGATTATTTGGACTAGATCGGAGAAGGATGTGAGATCTTTGACGGAGATGACAACAAACGGGTGGCGAAGTAGTGGTTGGTGGGGATTGGGAGGTAGAAGAAATTGAGGTGTTTGTGTAGTAATATGATGTGACAGGTGTTAAATATATGTTGAGAGGGTGTTTGGATATTGTTTTATGTGTTTTAAGGTGATAATTAAGGCCCCGTTTGGTTTTCTGAATGTTTTTGAAGAAATTGTAATTTGTCAAATGAATTCTAATATGAATGAATGATAATTTGTCATGTGTTTGGTTGGTAGAATATAATGTAATTCAGTTTCAATTCCTTTACATAATCATGTTTGTTTTGTAAATTTATCTATGAATTGTAATCTTTATAATAAAAAATGAAATATCTACCCATTGTCTTCTATACCTTTTTTTAACAGTTGATGCGAATAGGGGTGTTATCGGGTTGAATCGGTTTTTGAAATTTTAAAAAGTGACCCGCAACCCGACTTGATTATGAATCAAGTTATCGGGTTCGAGTACGACACGGGTCGGGTTATGTCGAGTCGGGTGATTCACGTTATCAGGTACAAACATCAACATATCATATTAATTAATGTAACTTTTAAAAATGTACCTAATGATCTATGAACAGTTTTAGATATTTTTTATATAAATGATTCTTTATATACCAATACCTCCATATATTATAACATACCAGTACCTAATATATTCCAACATACCAGTACCTACATATATTGCAACAATCTTCTCAGCACATAAAAGCGTTGATATAATTTACTAGAAGGGAAAATATTTCAAGGGTTTGATAAGCACATAAAATCTTCCTTAAATGATTACAAATGCATACCACAAGCTACAACTTATATACATCACAGATCTAAACAACATTATTAAATAAACAATATCCCCATTATACGACATCACATATCTAAACAACATTTTAACTAAACAAGGATCCACCCAAGACCTATTCAGTCCAATGACACCAAAAGCAATAAAGACCTGGGCCACCATTGCACACATAATTAATTCAACCACATATTGAGACTTAAGTAGCCAAAATATTGCAAAACCGATGACATCAGGACACATTTGCATATCACAATTGCAGTACTAGGTTAGTTGCAGAACCATCCAAACAGACCTGGATACATTTACTTAATCAAGTCATTTAGTACACACAATAATAATAATTAGCAACTTCTAAAAAATAGAATCGTAAACAACATAGTAAAAAATGACAACTTGGATACATTTACAATCAATAATATCAAAATTTAACAATTACCTAAATTTTCAACTTTTTCTTTCAAATGAGAGGTTCGAGAAAAAAAATGTATTAACTTGTTTGTTCGAGCAACGTAAAATCAAACTTGATCGAGATCTTACGATCCGATTGTCAAATTCGGGATTCTATTAAGATCTTACACTTACAAATATCCTACGTAGAGTCAAATCATTTTTCCTTAGTACAACAACAATACTCAATTCTGTCCGTGCATCATTTTTGCTTAGTAGTATCGTAAAATCCGAAAATCATGATCGAGATCTTTACAACCATGGATTTTACTATTACACAATCTTTATGTGTATGTGTCAATGAACTTCTTAAATAGCATAAACTTAATTATATAAAAAGAAACATTGTGGTCGATAAATAAAATGTTGAAAACCTAAACAACGAAATTACAAAAGTATTCTCAATGATGCATACTGGCATAAACAGTTTCTAAACACAATACCAAACACCCTTTAAACCAATACTTTTAGGCCCAACTTGACTCATCTTATAAGTCATACCGTTTAGCTTTCAGTGCAAATATATGTACCCACTACTGAGCACACACTATTATGTTCATGACAAACGATTTCTATAGCTATATCTTGTTACTACAATACTACCACATCGACCATATCCTAATATAGGGTGACAAAATGGAAAAAAAAAACTGTAACCAAACAAAAAAAATGTTGTGAATAAAGTTACGGGGAAGAAGAAACTTGATTCATGTTTGCGACTAGCCGTATCTTACAGATCTTTAAAACATTTGTCCAAGACCCATAACTACATTGACATAACTTTTAAGATGGTAGATACACTCTCGCCTTTCACATATTCAAGGTTAGTTTAGTATTCTCATCGTCTTCACAGACCAAATTATTCAACCAAATCCAAAATTACAACCTATCTAAATAGTGCCTTTAGACTCTTAGTAAGTGTCCCTTAACGAACATTCCTTTCTTAGCATCCTCACTTTAACCTTCAGCAGAGTACTTTCCAAGCTAAGCCAATGAGTTGGCTTTTGCACGGGTCAAAAGTGCCTTCTGACCGGGTTCAATGTTCTTGGGACGTCCTTGCCATGCCTTTAGAATATAGTTCAATACGTGCCATGGGTTGGGGCTTTGGTTCATCGCGTGTAGGTTTAGTGTGGTCTCCATTTCAGATTGTCCTCCCGGAAAGAACTACATAACCAAAAATATATTCACTTAGAAAGTATGAAAAATTAGGGCTTGTTTGGTTTGTGAACGGGTTTAGCATTTGAATTTGGATTTGGATTTGGATTAGGGTTTAGATTAGATTAAATGATGAGAGAAAAATATAATTATTTAAGACATTATTTGTTTTATAAAAATATATAAAAGTAAAAAATATATATATATTAATTTAAAACATATTAATAAAAGGAAAGAGGGAGTGAGTCAAGTAGTTCCACCTGCTTTTATTAAAAAACAAAAGTTTATTATTTGCTAAAAAGTAAATGTAGACCTTCCCCTAAGGTTTTTTAGATACGGAATAATAATCCATCAACCCCAATAAGGGGACCCACATCCCTAAACCTATTATGAAAAGACCCCAACCAAACGGGCCCTTACTTTTGATAAAATGGGATGCGATAAGTGGTAAGGTAAACGTACCATGATTTCAGGAACTGCTGGTGGGACTATAACAACCCGTAAATTTCTGGATGATTATAATAATATTTATTACGTTAGAAAATTTAAATCGACTATTTTCTAACAGTTGTCAATATTTAGATTTAAAAACGAGAGGTTATCTTGTAAATTCATGAAAGATCAAGACCGACGCATACCTACACCAAATTAATAACTATAAATGTTATAATCAAATTTCAACATAACAAGAATGTCATATTATTACGCTTAAGAAATCGTTTCCAAAATATAACTTTTATATTTTCGGCACCGGAAGACGCGTTACTCGGCGATTCGACAAAACACGCATCGATTATACTGTCTCGTATAATAAAACAAAAGAAATAAAACTTATATCCCTCTCTCTCTCCCACGTTTCAACCCTATATGTCCCTCCTCTCCTTCTTGTGGCCACCAACAGGAAAGACAAAACACAAAAATGGTATCACCTCCTTCTTTTGAGAGTCCAACACAAAAGCCTCACCTCTATCATCCTCCAAATAGCTACCTGTCCTCCTAGACATCACATGAGTTTGGTGGCGTGGCTGTGGAAGAAAGACGAAAGCCAGGAAAGGGTATTACCCTAGGCATGAGGTCAAGAAGATTAGGAGGCTCCCTTTCCCTCTTTTATCTATACAAGGGTCAAAAGTTTCAAAAAGCTTCATCATCATTTTCTCCCCAAATCGAAATTAAGGTTTCATGAATCAAAGGGTTTCTTGAAATGGATTGAGGGGTTTTGCTAAGAGAAGTATAAGGAAGATTGTGCAAAGACTTAATTGTATCAATTTTGTTCGAGTCTCCTTCAATTGAAGTTTTCGTGTTCAATTCATTCCCCCTCTTGGGTTCATTGTAAGGAATATATTCTTGTCATTCTTTTCATTATTAGTGTTGGAGTCAAGATTTATTTCTTTTAATCCGAATTCGTAATAATCAAATCATTTGAGGTTTATGTAATTGAATCTTGTGTTGTATGGGTTAATATGTTAAATGGTTATGTTAGTAAAAAAAAATATATATCTATGTTGTTGTTATTGATGCCGGCAGCCAAGAACCACAAACAAGAAAGAATCAGAAAATGTAAAACTTTCGTGTCTTAAGTTTTCGGCTAAATTATAAAGTAATAGTACGGCTTATTTTGGAAACCTTCTTATAGGCTTGTCACCATTTTCGGCTTAAAGCTTGGCTTATTGGTACATTTGGTCTCGGTTAAAGCCAAACCCCATAATGTTCATACTCTGCCCATCTTAGTCCAACTCGTACAACCATCACAGTACCCCACGAGGGAGTGATTAGTATCATGTCTCGCCCTCGAGTCGGGTAGTACCTGATTTACATGAGGCAAGTCATAGCTCTTGGCGTCGCTCAAGTACTTGTGTCATTGTTATTTTTACTAGTTCCATGACTTGTCATACTCTTGATGGTTCCTGTTTTGGTGCACAAGTAGTTTCTTTTGTGTTAGTCACTCAAACCAAAATGATTCCTCGGAGTTATTAGAGCTTATTATCTTGTTGGGAGAATGGGGTTGCTCACAGTTTGCTTAGTTTGGTTAATGAGAACTCGTTAGGCAGTTAGCACTTGACAAATTCTTTGTGTCTTGCTTCGTGTGTTTAGTAATGAACCACCACATGGGTGGTGCTCAATCAAGTTAGCCGTGTGCTTGAAATGATTTGAGTAACAAACTCATGGGGATGCATCGTGTTCATTTTGAGGTCAGTTCCAGATTCACCAATTGTGGAGTCTTAATTTGCTAGTGGTAACAATAACTATGAAGTGGTGTGTTCGTTTGAGCTTAATTGCCAGCAGTTAGAGGTCCGTTTGGCTATTCTTAAGAAGGGCTGAAGCCCATGCTATACCAGGGTCCACTTGGGTATACCTTTCTGTTGGGCCACCGCCCAACAACTCAGGCCTGTTTGGCATTAAGCAGCCCACTCGGGCGTTGGGTGTCATGTCATCACAAGTAGTACTTGACTAAATCCCACTCATTAAACTTGTTTTCATTTCATCCCGACTCGTCCTCCACCTCGTCTCAACTCGCCACCCATGGCATCCCATTTCACTCGACATAAATAGATCTCATGGCTCGTTGATATTACTCGTGCGCATTACACGACTTGCAATATATCATTAATATAATTGAAAACATAAGCCACGAATAGAATAACGAAATGTGAACAATAAATAAAACTTGAAAAACGGATTTATTAGATAAAATGAGTTTTACACCTAAACTATAGAACTGTATTTTCGTACCACTTATTATACTTCTAAATCAAATTATTGGAACATAAACCCATATTTCCGGTATAACTCAAATGGAAGTTTTAATACTCAAAAATTTATTAAGAATATAGAATTGGTAAATATTTACTTGCAATTATTTAATCTCAACAAGAAATACTTTTGTTTTGACGATAGTCACTTAGGACAAAAAGGTCATACATCCGGGTCACGCCCTATCTTCTACAAATATAATATATACTTTCCATAACAATTTGAAACAATTATATCGACACTTACTTCACTTTTCAAAGTACAAGCTTAATCATTTTTGCTTAACCATTCTTTTAAAAGTATATACATTTATGACCCGTGAAATGTATTTTGAAATTTACTAATGTATACAAGTCATATTGTACTCAAGTCTTTTAGTAGCGATATATATGGATATATATAAATATACTTTCTTCCTTCATGATATCCAATTAATCCGATAATGTCCAAATAAATGTACAAACTTTTCGTACATCATCATTCGTTTACCATCAAACCAAAGCCTTGTTCATTCTTGATATCTTTTTCTGAGTGTACCCTTCTAAGTATTATCATTTGGTCATCATTGAGCCAAAGTCGGAATTCTTTCCTTGAGATTCCTTCCATGCCATATTTTCCTAAGCCGAAATCCACCCAATTCCTTGTAAATTGTTCTAAGATAAATGATGCCACATAAACAACAACAACAACAAAAACATTTAAAATTTATAAAGTTGGTTAAACTTTATCGAGTCTTAAACATAAAGACTAAATTGTCAGACATTAGGGTTGCGGTCGGAGCCGTGCACTATCACTCCTTGATCTAATTCCTTTAGACTTCATATTGCACATGGCCAGGTGAGTTTCATAGCCCTACTTTTAATCCGCTTTATACTTGTTTTGGGGAAGATACATGCTCATTTTACTTAAATGATTAAATTACCAAATTGTGCAATTCCACGCATACTATGCTTTTACATGTTTAAAGTTTTCATCATACATAGATGTTTTATGGACCATACCAAAATGTTTGACCTAAAATATTGCAGCATTTTAGCCTAAGACTTTAGATCCCAAATTGCCCTTTTCATGAACCGTCAATTTCGCCGGAAGCGAATGTTATAAATAGATCTATTGGGGTGACTCTGCTCGGTTGACCCGCTGGGTCAAGGCAAAACATATAGCATGTTTGGACCGAGTGTATTGGGATAAACACTCGTCATGGGCTCCTTATTTGTATGACTTCTTTGTGCATACAGAAACTGTCGTAGCTTCGGTTCCATGAGCTTAGTGCTAGCGTAATTAAATTTACAATATATGGCATTATATTCATTGTAATGTGCATATACTCTTTTTATGGTCCACTAATGAAATTCTTTTATGAAATGTAATCATAAATTTTATGACCTTATGTAAGACGTAATGATCATCAAAAACCAAATGTGAAATAGTGTACTGAAGTTCCTTTAAATAAACCTATGAACTCACCAACAGTAGTTCTAACCCCTTTAGCATGTATCTTCGTGTTTTGAGATGATAGCTTATCTTTGGAGCGCAAGGCAAAGGCATGGCATTATTATGACGACTCGATTTATGTATTGGGACCACCTTTTATAATGGACCATGCACAAATCAATAATGTAAACATTGTTTTAAGAAATGAATAAATTTTTCTTTATGAAAATCGGTTGTTCTATGCTTATGTTGTGATATCAATTTAGTAGCACCCCAATACTTGTGGCTCTCACGAGCCATTTTGGGGTGTTATAGATTGGTATCGAGCCTAGGTTATGTAGAACTGGTATATTTTTAAAACCTAGACTATAACCACTTTTACGAAAACTAAACCCGATGACCGACACGCGTCGCGCCGCTAAGTCGATGCCTCACTTATGATCCTGTTGAGATCATACTTGATAAGATACACGCTTTATCACCGCTCACCTAGTTTCATTACGGGTTATAACTATTTTCCTATACATATACTTACGTATCACAACACTACACCTTTCCTCACATAAAGAGAATAATTGTCCTAATCCTTCAAGACAACCTTTAAAAGCATTGTGAGATATTACTAGCGTAACTAAGCTAAGTATTTCAAAATTCATTGAACCTCGGGTGAATATAGACCGATCACCTATATTCAACCAGGACGGGGGGACATACCGATCACCTATGTCCGACTCGGAGGTGAATTTTGCGATTTAGGATAGTTATAATAGCGTTATGTCCAAATGAAATTGATTAATGTTAATATTGTAATAAACATGTAATAAGCCACATTGGCGTTACACCAAGCCACTCACTGGCATTCCATAATCACAAGTCACTCATCGGCATTTCTTAATCATAAACCACTCACGGCATCACCCTATCATAAGCCACTCATCAAGGCCACAATATTCCTTAATCATAAGCCACTCATCAAGCGCCATACTACTTAATCATAAACTTTATATTTCCATATCACAATCGGGTTATGTTATAGTCACTCCTACCCCACACCTTATACTCCATGGACAAATCAAACCATTCTATGAGCAACCTTTCAATAGCACCTATGAGAAAATACAATAAACCTTTGGCAAAATATAGAAAGGCATGATAAAGGCCCTATAATCCCACAGAAACTTGAAAACTTCACGCCCTACCTTGAGAATTAAAAACCTAGAAGCTCCACCCACCTCTTAGGAATGACAGTGCCTACCTTGTTACCCTCCTATCAACTAAATAAATGAGTTACCATACAAACTGTTTCCGATCATCCCACAATCAAAATGCCTTACGAACCACTCCATGAATTATTCTACAAACCAAATTACCACCCTACCATTTCACCATAAAGTAAACTACAATTTCACTACTACCTCAAAAAAAATTTAAAAAAAAAAAAGTGTTTCTTAGTACTTTGAAAAGTATTCTAAAATCACTCTAATAGTTACTTACTCCCTCGAAAAGCGTTTTAAGTTAATATCTCATAAACAGAAATCACCAATGTTCTCCTTGAGAGCTAAGCCTAACCATAGGATGTATCCCACACCTCTGCCTAAAATCATAGAAAGTAATAAGGTTCACCAACCATTAAACCTCCAACCTTACCCAACTTAGACAACTAAACCCTACTCGAAGTTATGAGTAAATGTTATATCCTGCTTGCTACAATATACTTTTCAAATTGAAGGATTTCCCTTTATAACCCAACAATAATACTTTCCAAATCCCTCGTTAAAATGAGACAAAATGCTGAAACACTAAAAGTTTCGCAAAACTTCCCTGTACACCCCACAATTAAGAACCGGTTTTACAATCTTTTGAAAATGTGTCATTTTTACACATTATCGATTTTGAAATTGGTCTTAGTCAAACTTGTATAAACAATTAGTCAAAAGAGAAATTCGAAAACAAATGTTTCCTCATCCCTTAAGAATCAACCCATATACTTTAGAATCATGAAACACCAGAAATGGGTACGTTTTGATAAGACCTTGAGAAGTTAGAAGTGGCCACACTAACAAAACAGTGAAACCTTATAACATCAAGAATTAGAACTTTCACCCAATGAACCTACCCCTGAAAAATCATGACTCCTCGGATAGAGGATGTCTTTGGGCATAACACCTAGGTACCCATACCCAGTGGGGAACCCTAGAAAAACCTAGGGAAAATTCAAAACTTGTTCCAAATACCATCACCTCGTTCCCGACACCCTATCAGGTAACGTAAACTGAGATCCGGGACGGATCTCCTATAAGGTGGGTAGACTATAACAAACCGTAAATTTCCGGATTATTATAATAATATTTATTACGTCAGAAAATTCAAATCGACTATTTTCTAATAGTTGTCAATATTTAGATTTAAAAACGAGAGGTTATCTTTTAAATTCATGAAAGCACGGCACCACACGCATACCGACATCAAATTAATAACGGATAACAGTTATAATCAAATTTCAACATAACAAGAATGTCATATTATTACTTTTAAGAAATCGTTTCCAAAAATATAATTTTTATATTTTTCGGGTACCGGGAAGGTACGTTTACTCGAGGATTCGACAAAACACGGGGTACCGATTATACTGTCTCATATAATAAAACAAAAGAAATAAAACTTATATCCCTCTCTCTCTCTCCCACGTTTCAACCCTATATGTCCCTCCTCTCCTTCTTGTCGACACCAACAGGAAAGACAAAACACAAAACGGGTATCACCTCCTTCTTTTGAGAGTCCAACACAAAAGCCTCACCTCTATCATCCTCCAAATAGCTACCTATCCTCCTAGACATCACATGAGCTTAGTGGCGTGGTTGTGGAAAAAAGACGAAAGCCAGGAAAGGGTATTACCCTAGGCATGAGGTCAAGAAGATTAGGAGGCTCCCTTTCCCTCTTTCATCTATACAAGGGTCAAAAGTTTCAGAAAGCTTCATCATCATTTTCTCTCCAAATCGAAATTAAGGTTTCAAGAATCAAAGGGTTTCTTGAAATGGATTGAGGGGTTTTGCTAAGAGAAGTATAAGGAAGATTGTGCAAAGACTTAATTGTATCAATTTTGGTCGAGTCTCCTTCAATTGAAGTTTTGTTCAATTCATTCCCCTCTGGGTTCATTGTAAGGAATATATTCTTGTCATTCTTTTCATTATTAGTGTTGAGTCAAGATTTATTTCTTTTAATCCGAATTCGTAATAATCAAATCATTTGAGGTTTATGTAATTGAATCTTGTGTTGTATGGGTTAATATGTTAAATGGTTATGTTAGTAAAAAAAAATATATATCTATGTCTGTTGTTGTTGATCAGTACCAAGAACCACAAACAAGAAAGAATCGAAAATGTAAAACTTTCGTGTCTTAAGTTTTCGGCTAAATTATAAAGTAATAGTACGGCTTATTTTGGAAACCTTCTTATAGGCTTGTCACCATTTTCGCTTAAAGCTTGGCTTATTGGTACATTTGGTCTCGGTTAAAGCCAAACCCCATAATGTTCATACTCGCCCATCTTAGTCCAACTCGCACAACCATCACAAGATTCACGAGGGAGTGATTAGTATCATGTCTCGCCTCGAGTCGGGTAGTACCGATTTACACGAGGCAAGTCATAGCTCTTGGCGTCGCCAAGTACTTGCGTCATTGTTATTTTACTAGTTCCATGACTTGTCATACTCTTGATGGTTCTGTTTTGGTGCACAAGTAGTTTCTTTTGTGTTAGTCACTCAAACCAAAATGATTCCTCAAGTTATTAGAGCTTATTATCTTGTCGGGAGAATGGGGTTGCTAACAGTTTGCTTAGTTTGGTTAATGAGAACTCGTTAGCGCTTAGCACTTGACAAATTATTTGTGTCTTGCTTCACAGTTTAGTAATGAGCCACCACATGGGTGGTGCTCAATCAAGTTAGTCGTGTGCTTGAAATGATTTGAGTAACAAACTCATGGGATGCATCGTGTTCATTTCGAGGTCGGCCCAGATTTACCAATCATGGAGTCTTAATTTGCTAGTGGTAACAATAACTATGATGTGGTGTCTTCGTTTGAGCTTAATTACCGCCAGCTAGAGGCCCGCTTGGCTATTCTTAAGAAGGTGAAGCCCATGCTATACCAGGTCCACTGGGTATACCTTTCTTGGGCCACCGCCCAACAACTCGGCCTGTTGGCGTTAAGTTTCACTCGGCGCTGGGTGTCATGTCATCACAAGTAGTACTTGACTAAATCCCACTCATTAAACTTGTTTTCATTTCATCCCGACTGCCCTCCACCTCGCCTCAACTCGCCACCCATGGCATCCCATTTCACTCGACATAAAATAGATCTCATGGCTCGTTGATCATTACTCAAGCGCATTACACGACTTGCAAAATATCATTAATATAATTGGTAAATATCTACTTGCAATTATTTAATCTCAACAAGAAATACTTTTGTTTTGACGATAGTCACTTAGGGCAAAAAGGTCATACATCCGGTCACACTCGCTTTCTACAAATATAATATATACTTTCCTTAACAATTTGAAACAATTATATCGACACTTACTTCACTTTTCAAAGTACAAGCTTAATCATTTTGCTTAGCCATTCTTTTTAAAAGTATATACATTTATGACCGTGAAATGTATTTTGAAATTTACTAATGTATACAAGTCATATTGTACTCAAGTCTTTTAGTAGCGATATAAATATGGATATATATAATATACTTTCTTCCTTCATGATATCCAATTAATCCGATAATGTCCAAATAAATGTACAAACTTTTGTACATTATCATTCGTTTACCATCAAACCAAAGCCTTGTTCATTCTTAATATCTTTTTCTGCGTGTACCCTTCTACGTATTATTATTTGGTCATCATTGAGCCAAAGTTGGAATTCTTTCCTTGAGATTCCTTCCATGCCATATTTTCCTAAGCCGAAATCCACCCAATTCCTTGTAAATTGTTCTAAGATAAATGATGCCACATAAACAACAACAAAAACATTTAAAATTTATAAAGTTAGTTAAACTTTATCGAGTCTTAAACATAAAGACTAAATTGTCAGACACTAGGTTGCGTGTCGAGCTGCACTATCACTCCTTGATTTAATTCCTTTAGACTTCATATTGCACATGGCCAAGTAGTTTCATAGCCCTACTTTTAATCCGCTTTATACTTGTTTTGGGGAAGATACATGCTCATTTTACTTAAATGATTAAATTACCGAATTGTGTAATTCCATGCATACTATGCTTTTACATGTTTAAAGTTTTCATCATACATAGATGTTTTATGGACCATACCAAAATGTTTGGCCTAGAATATTGCAAGACTTAGCCTAAGACTTTAGATCCCAAATTGCCCTTTTCATGAACCGTCAATTCGCCGGGAAGCGCGAATGTTATAAATAGATCTATTGGGGTGACTCCTGCTCGGTTGACCCCGCTGGGTCAAGGCGAAACATATAGCATGTCGGACCGAGTGTATTGGGATAAACACTGCCATGGGCTCCTTATTTGTATGACTTTTTGTGCATACAGAACTGTCAGTAGCTTCGGTTGCATGAGCTTAGTGCTAGCGTAATTAAATTTAAAATATATGGCATTATATTCATTGTAATGTGCATATACTCTTTTTGGTCCACTAATGAAATTCTTTTATGAAATGTAATCATAAATTTTATGGCATTATGTAAGACGTCATGATCATCAAAACCAAATCAAATAGTGTAATCGAAATTCCCTTTAAATAAACCTATGAACTCACCAACAGAAGTGACCCTTTTAGCATGTATCTTCGTGTTTTGAGATGATAGCTTATCTTCGAGGCGCAAGGCAAAGGCATGGCATTGTCATAGACGACTCGATTTATGTATTAGGACCACCTTTTTATAATGGGCGTTTTCCGCACAAATCAATAATGTAAACATTGTTTTAAGAAATGAATAAATTTTTCTTTATGAAAATCGCTTGTTCTATGCTTATGTTGTGATATCAATTTAGTAGCACCCCAATACTTGCGTGCTCACGAGCCATTTTGGGGTGTTACAGGACCCTCCTCTCGAGCATGGTTAGTGTATATTTAGCAACCGCCCTGTGGTCGCTTGAATGATTCGTTAGCTAATTGGGAATAATGTCGCCCAACGGATTTTGGGGTGGTGGCGGTTGATGACATGGCGGGCAGATGGTGAAGGATGCGACGGTTGATAATGAGTCATCGGTTGTTGGGTGAAATGGAAGGAGGAAGAAGAAGATGCCGGAACTACCAAAATTGTCGCTTGAGGTGGTGACATGTTGATTCGAGTATTAATTGGGAACGCTGTGCTTTCAAGCAACTTTGAGTTGTATTGACTAGCTAGGTTGCGACCGGTCTCCGCCACATCGCCTTTCTCTCGACAATCGACATGACCAAGTTGCCACAATCGATAATCGAGTTTTTTAATTAAATCAAACGGATATATTTAAATATGTGCAAAATATCGCTTGAAAATCAAACCGATTGTATGTTTTCTTGTTGCTCGACCGATCTCGTGACCCAAGCTCCAACTCGAATGACCGACCGATAAATCACGGCCCACCGTGACAAGCCTTAGAAAATGTGAAACTTTGTGACCGACGTAGAGTTTACATGCTAGTAAGAGCATGTCATAGCATGCCAAAACTTTTTGTGCCACCTCACCCATCTCGGCATACTTTAATACTCACACAAAAAATACCCCTTCACTTATAGCATCTCTTTCACATGTCATTTAAGACCCATCATACTCAATTAAAACACATACTAAAAAAAAACCCTACTAAAAAGTCATTTTGTTTGTCCTTTTCTCAAATTCACTCATGTCACTTGATTGGCATTCAAATTGGCACAATAAGATGGTGGTATGGTAACATGAGGTTTGGCATGCAAAATGAGTTGCCACCTAGACTTTGGCATGCATTTTTGCCACCATACCCCATGGTCTAAGTATGTGTTTTGTTGACTAAGATGTGTTTGCTAAAAGATTATTTGGACTAGATTGGAGAAGGATGTGAGATCTTTGACAGAGATGACAACAAACGGGTAGCGGAGCAGTGGTTGGTGGAGATTGGGAGGTAGAAGAATTGAGGTGTTTGTGTAGTAATGTGATGCAACAGGTGTTAAATATATGTTGAGAGGGTGTTTGGATATGGTTTTATGTGTTTTAAGGTGATTATTAAGGCCCCGTTTGGTTTGCTGAATGTTTTTGAAGAAATTATAATTTGTCAAATGAATTGTAATCTGAATGAATGATAATCTGTCATGTGTTTGGTTGGTAGAATATAATGTAATTCAGTTTCAATTCCTTTACATAATCATGTTTGTTTTGTAAAGTTATCTATGAACTGTAATATTTATAATAAAAATGAAAAATTTACCCATTGTGTTCTATACCTTTTTTAACAGTTGATGCAAATAGGGTGTTATCGGGTTGAATCGGGTTTTGAATTTTTAAAAGTGACCCGCAACTGCACCGATTATGAATCAAGTTATCGAGTTTGAGTGCGATATGTGGTTATGTCGGGTCGGTGATTCGCGTATCGTGTACAAACATCAACATATCATATTAATTAATGTAACTTTTAAAAATGTACATAATGATCTATGAACAAATTTAGATATTTTTATATAGATGATTCTTTATATACCAATACCTCCATATATTATAACATACCAGTACCTAATATATTCCAACATACCAGTACCTACATATATTGCAACAATCTTCTCAGCACATAAAAGCGTTGATATAATTTACTAGAAGGGAAAATATTTCAAGGGTTTGATAAGCACATAAAATCTTCCTTAAATGATTATAAATGCATACCACAAACTACAACTTATATACATCACAGATCTAAACAACATTATTAAATAAACCATATCCCCATTATACGACATCACAGATCTAAACAACATTTTAACTAAACAAGGATCCACCCAAGACCTATTACTTCAGTCCAATGACACCAAAAGCAATAAAGACCTGGGCACCATTGCACACATAATTAATTCAACAACATATTGAGACTTAAGTAGCCAAAATATTGCAGAACCGCTGACATCAAGACACATTTGCAGATCAAAATTGCAAACAATTGCATTACCAGGTTAGTTGCAGAACCATCCAAATAGACCTGGATACATTATTTAATTAAGTCATTTAGTACACACAATATTGATAATTATCAACTCCTAAAAAATAGAATCGTACACAACATAGTAAAAAAAGACAACTTGGATACATTTACAATCAGTTACCCCAAATTTAACAATTACCTAAATTTTCAACTTTTTCTTTTAAATTAGAGGTTCGAGAAAAAAATGTATTAACTTGTTTGTTCGAGCAAAGTAAAATCAAACTTGATTGAGATCTTACGATCCGATTGTCAAATTCGGATTCTATTAAGATCTTACGCCCAAAGATCCCTGCGAGATTCGAATCATATTTCCTTAGTACAACAACAATACTCAATTTCGCTACAAGATCATTTTGCTTAGTAGTATCGTAAAATTCGAAAATCATGATCGAGATCTTTACAACCATCGATTTTACTATTACACAATCTTTATGTGTATGTGTCAATGAACTTCTTAAATAGCATAAGCTTAATTATATAACAAGAAACATTGTGGTCGATAAATAAAATGTTGAAAACCTAAACAATGAAATTACAAAAGTATTCTCAATGAGGCATACCGGCATAAACAAGCCAAACACAATACCAAACACCCTTTAAACCAATACTTTTAGGCCCAACTTGACTCATCTTATAAGTCATACCGCTTGGCTTTTCAAGACAAATATATGTACCACCGTGACAAATCGTAATTTCGTGTCATTTTACCAACTTTGAAAATTTTACTATTCATCTCGAATTTACTATTCATCATTTTTGAAGTCGATTTGATATTCGAGAACGATTTCAAAATTTTACTATTCACAAAACACTATTCATTCCGGTGAGAAAATCACTACTCATGCTTCACAATTCATCATTTAACGTAAACTAGGTTTACGAGTATCAAATACGCGTAACCTTGAGGGTTTAGCTGCGTATTCATGAAAAATCATTGAGGACATTTCATATAGACTAGATTTAATCTACATATCATTAGTAACATCATCATCATATTAGTTCATGCATGGTTTTGCATATTTCATTAAACGTTTATTTTCCTATTAAATAAACGCTATCGCATAATCATTTATTTTGAACATTTGATCCGACACTTCCAAAAATTATTCTGATATATTTTCATACTCATATTAAGATTATAAAAATAATATTATTAGTTTATCCGGTGTTTTAAATTTATTTTGTATATAAATTGTTATATTTATATAATTACTTACGGTTTTCAGAATACTACTCGATAATTATTATTTCACTCAATTTTGTAAGAAATGTATTTTATAATTTTTATGACTTTGATATATTTTATTTTGTTCCGTTAAAATTTATTTTTAGCTAACGCTACCCTAAATACTTAATTATATACACAAATTACCAACTATACTCAAACAATTACACATTTACTCATACAAAATACATATAATTATGTAAAATACACTACTTCTATATTTATTTTGAGCTTGTCGACATATGTAGGATGACACAACACTTTGGGTACAAAATATCATCTAGTTACAATTATACTTACTTATTTTTAATTATATACTAATAATAACACACATTTACATAATATCTAAAGGTGTAAAGTCACAAACTCTCTCATTTCCATCCTCTTAGAACCGGCCATATAGAAGAACCAACAAGGAATCCAAATTTTTGCAAGATCAAGCTTAATTATCAACACTAGTATACTCTTAATTAAGGTTTTGAAATAAAAACCTAGGGTATTAGGAAAAACCCTTGTTCTTTAAACCTCATCACTTCACTAGTAAGCATTTCATGATCATTTTTATTCTTCTATATTCATACTTTGGTCATTTGTTTCATGCTTGAAGAAAACATGCAAGTTATATGATTATCTATACCACTTTATTTGTTTTTAAGTACTTATAATGAATATATATCATCCTATAATTATCCCTTGAAACATATCATTTTTATGATGTCTAGGAACCCATGACACCCTAAGAAGGTGTATGGTAGGTTTATAATAGCTTTGGCGTTAATTTGAAGTGGTTAGAATAAGTATTACGCGAGAAAAATCACTTTCGACAACAATATATAAGGGTCTGATCATTTTTGCTAATTCTGGAAATTTTGACAGTTTACAAAATATTTTGGGCTAGATATTCAGAAAATATACTTTAAAACGAAACGTGGTCGCTGAACGGGTTAAAACGGAGTTATAACGAAGAAGTTATGCTATTTTCAAGTTTAACGACGAAAACTATTTTTCCGGAAAATTCAGATGTTGTCCAGATTTTTACGGGTCAAAATGAGTCTCAAGCGTTATCTAAATGAGTCGATTTATCAAAATATATTAGTATATGTTAATGAAACCGTGGATATAAAGAACGAGAAAACAAGCTTATAACGACCAAGATATACACGTTTGAAACTCGACTAAACTCTATTTATTTTGACAGCTTCTAATAGCAAAATAAACCCAAGTCTAAAACAGTTTTTGTAATACGTCATGTTGAGAGCCATTTTTCTCATTGATCGAGACCCGTATGGTCAAAAGTTAAATGATATGACTTCTAGACATTGTTGCAAGGTTTTCAAAAATGCCGAGTTTCATCACTAACCCTTAACGTGCAATATTTCACGACTAGTTTTACGAGGCCATTTTGGGCATATTTTCAAAGTATGAAAAGTGTCATTTTAAGACGAAAACATTATATTTACCAATAAAACACCAAAAGAGGATCGTGGAATACCGTTTCAACATATTTACATGAAAAGTATTTATTAACTTAACGAGACGTCAAAAATGTATTTTTTGACGATAAACATTATTTTCAAAATTCACAAGTGGTATAGATATCATACGAATTGCATGCATAACATTACATCATAACTTATTATAGATCATATCATTCATAATAGGTCACGGTTAGAGATTTGCGCTTCATTTCAGTGTACTTACTTTTGCCATCGCATCATTGTACCAAGTGAGTTTTCATAGCCCCGTTTTATTCAAGTTTATACATTATTTCAAACCTACGGGGGAGAATACATTGCACATCATTTTATTACGAGCCCAAGTATATTCAAATTCATTTACATTGCTTAAGTTACCTCATTGCCAATTGAATGTCCCCATTTCATAATCATGAACCGTTAATTCCGGAAGAAGCCAGGGTGAGTGAATAGATCTATTGAGGGTGACTCCTCCATCCGGTTGGTGGTCCCAACTGGTCAAATGGATGCATTTCATTTCATTATCATTATTTGAGTTGTTTGGCAAAACACTCTATTGGGGCTTAACATCATAATCAACAAGCTTCGTGTCATGTGCTTATAGCAATTGTATCATTTTTATGTGACATATTTGTCATACATAACTTATACTTGTGGTGGTCGTATAAAACATTTACATAAACTCTATGAACTCACTCAACCTTTGTGTCACTCAACCTTTGTGTTGACACTTTTAGCAATGTATTTTCAGGTATCTAAGGCTTATACATCATGGCATACATAAGGACTGTTGGAATCACTCCTAAACCTAAATCAAGTGTTAGTAATTCACATGTAATAGTTAGCTTAATTATGGCCTTTATGTTTGTTATTAGCCTTAAGCTTATGTAGAAGGCACATGAGCTTAGGCCCAAGCCCATAAAGGAAAGGATGGGAACTAGGAGTGTTGCCCTAGCTTCCTCCTATAAATATTTTTGTATAACCCTCACTGAGGGTTGGTTGTTCAATTTATTTCTTCACATACATCTCTACGCATAACCGCTCACTTGTATCGTGTGTGTGTGTTTGATTTATTCTTCAATCGCCTTTATCTCTTTCTATTAAGCTTGTGTTGTAAAACTAGTGACCTAACAAAGGTATCAATCGCCAAATAGTTGGGTTAACACTTTCGCTTTTGAAGTTTTTTTTTCGGTCTTACGCGAAAACGTGGTTAACACTTTGGATCGCTTAAAACATGGTTTTTACACTTTTAATCCAAGATTCTTGTACTTTCAATGTTTTAAGGTGTTAAAATAACTGCTTTTGGCAAAAGTTTCAAACTTTATGCGTGGATCATAGTTTTAAGCTTGTTTTTGTTCATGGGTGTCGTTCTCACGCGTAACTGCTTTAGCCGCTTTGGTTCATCAAGTTTCACACTTTTGTGTTATTTTGGTGATATTGAAGCTATTCCATAACAAAAATCGGTTTAGAAACAACTTTGGGCAAAAGTCATCTTATTTAGTAGAACTACGCGTATCAAAACCCTAGTTCTTCGCGTAACTTTATCCGTGGTTTGATCTTCGCCTGTGGTTTACTCCGTGTTTTCTTGCTTGGATAAGCTCGCAAATACGTCGACTTTGGATATCTTTTGCACCGTGATAGTGTAAAAGATCACTGGGATAAACCTTAAACTTACGCATAAGCATAAAGCTTACGCCAGAAATCCCACGCCTAAGATTAATCTTACGCCTAAGCCCGTCTTACGCATAAGGTAATCCTACGCCTAACCTTGTGTCTCGCGATAACTTTAGTGTCTTTTCCCTACTTACGCGTAAGCTAAACCTACGTGTAACTCTTGATTGTTACGCGTAACTTTGGTGTTTTTACGCATAAGTGCTACTTGGCTATTGTGATTTCTACGCCTAAGGATACTTCATCAACAAAGGTTCATTCGACTACAAAGATCCATTTTACCAATACAAGTTTTCAACATGTCACAACCACCATACTCTAACTATTTCCTTACACTTATTCTCAACGACAACAACAACTAAGTCCACAACATCAACAATGGAATCAACAACAAGCAATTTATCAACAACAATTTAATCAACAACATACTCCACAACTTGAGCAATTCCTCCACCACAAATGGTTCAAACACCACCCGTCTTCAAGTTCAACCCTACACAAATGAATTCAATCAACATCCATCAAGGAACACTATGAAGGAACCCACTTGGTTTGTAAAGATGTGTGAAGCTTTAAACGACCAACAATCAATTCATGAGGTCGGATCACTTGATAGACCTCCAATGCTCACTCCAGAAACTACAATCAATGGGTAATTAGGTTCTTCGTGTTTTGTGATCCGAAAAGCCACATGGAAAGTTCTTAAAAAGGTTATCTTGAAGGTCCATTTCGGATGCCTCACCGTCATTGTACCCGAGATCCAAATGCTAATCCACCAAGGGATGAACAATCAAACATTGCTACTGCTGCAGACTTGAATCCGTAAGAACTTCTACACTATGAAGTCGATGAGCTAGCAATGCAATATATCCTTTAGGATTGCCAAACCCAATTCTTCAAGTGTTGATGCTCAAAAGATCGCAAAGAAAATGTGGGAACACATTCATCTACTTATGGAAGGATCTCAGACTCAATCGGGAGGATATGGAATCCAAAATTTACTTGGCTTATGAACACTTCATGATTAAACCGAGAGACACTAGAGTCTTATCATCATCGATTCTCGACATCATCAATGATTTGGATAAACACAACATCATCATGCCAAGAATTGCAGTTAATACTAAGTTCCTGAGTAGTCTTGGTCCTGAATGGGAGAAGTATGTAATTTTTCTCCGTCAAGCGAAGAACATGCATCATTCTACATACGGATTGTTGTATGATTACTTGAAGCCTCATAAAAAGGAAGTTGATAGGGAAAGGATTCTCCGTGCTCAAATTGCTTCAACAACAACTCCGGAAAATCAACAACTTGCCTTGTATGCTCAAAACAGTTATCCTCCTCAACAAGCAACTCAACCAACTGCCACTATCACACTAAATGATCAATCACAACAATCTCAACATAATCAATTGGTTCCATACAACAACAACAATGCTCAAGCATTTGTTAGTGAAGCTAATGAGGAATCCGATCCGTTCGAAGCATTGTGATAAGGTTTTAAAAGGTACCATTTTGAGGGGTCGTTTAAGCCCTTATTTGATCTCTTTTGTATCCGTTATTGCTTAATATCGCCTTTTCACTTTTTAGGTCTCTTGAAGGCAAAATGCTGGAATGGCACTTATTTGGACGAAAAGGCGAATATATGAAGAAAATGGCCAAAGTCGAATCGAGACACTCAAAGTCACGAATGTAGGCGGCGGCGCCATCGCTTAATCTGCGGCCGTCGGAGAAATTTGTGATGATACGTAAGAGAAATTGCTTGTTTTTGGAGGACGGCGTCGGGCTTTAAAAGAGTAGGCCGTCGCAACTCGGACGGCCTAGATGCAATCAAGACGGTCGAAGGTCGAGAGACGTCACGGACATAAGGTGACGCCGCAAGGTTAACGCGGCCAAGACGAAACCCTAATGGCGGCGACACGACGTCCACAAAACATAAGGTGACGCCGTCGCATATGTAATATTATATATAGAATCCGAATTTTTCGGTTTTAGGAGAGTCTTTTGGAGTAAAACCTAAAACCGAACCAAGGGTGTCTTGTACAAGATTTTAGGGTTCCAAACCCTATCTTACATCAAGATAAGTATTTACTTCATCAATTCAATTATGTCTTTGATTATTTGTGTGTATGCTTGCATGTTCTCCATGTCCCGCTAATTTATTTGTGTGTTTGCTTAGGAAGTATGAAACTTAATTATTGAATATTGATTGGTTGTTTCTTATCTTAGTTGATTAATGATCTAGTAATGCGATAGGTCATTCGTTGTGTACTTAATGCTTGATTCATCTTTGTGAACCTTAGAATATAATTACGAGTAGTTGTAAGCTAAACCATCCAAAGAGTGCCTTAGAGTAAGAGTTTATTATCCCTAGTGGGTTTGTAGACGAGACCCTTTGGTAAGTTCAAAGAGTTGGGAGAAACGATACCCTACAACTTTAGACACACAACGCAACTAAGAATAAGGACGTGACAACTCAACCATCAATAGGAGATAATTAAGGAGTAGTAAAAACTAAGTAAACACATCTTTAAACTATCATACGAGCACACATTAATTAGACATAGACTACCACCACATTAGTTTAGATAATTAGATATTAGTAGAGTAATCGGTAGAAATACCAACCCCCAAATCCAATACCCGAGATTCGTACCTTTCAATTTCCTAAAAAAAAAAAGATAAAAATAATCTTCCTCAACCTTAACCTTAGCGTAGTAACTTCTCACTAGCATTCCTATTCCCTAGAGAACGATATCAATACCCGTGGCTTACCCTAATACTACACTACAACGATTAGGTTCAACGCCAGGGTGTTGAAAAACTTGCTCGACGAAAAGGAAGTTCCTTTGACCCCGAACGCCGCGTGTGGCGTTATCAAGTTTTTGGCGCGCCGGGAATAGAATAGCTAGTTAGTAGTCCACCTCGTTTAGGTTCTTTGCTTGATTCCTATCAAGTAAATTTTTTCTCATTTTTAGCTTCCTCTTAGTCTATCCCCCTTCTTCGTGACCTTTGTTCGTACACCCATCACTTTTCATCATGGAAGGTGATAACCAACCACCACTTGATAACCCAACACCAAATAAGTCAATGTCACTCAAAACCCAAACCAATAACCAACACAACCGTTGAAGCCGCTATGTGAGTAGAAACACCGACCTTCGATTTGCGTAAAATATTAGATAGTACAATTAGGAAGTCGTTGAGAAAGTAGTCGTGCGCTATAGTTGGCTCTATGATCGTGATAATTTGGACAATGGCATGATAAACAACAACGTGGATGTGGAAAATAGTGCTTACTTCAATCTTTACCCCACTAAGGAAGAGGTTGCGTACCATCAATACATAATCGATAATCCACGATCACCTATCATTAGGATATGCCCAAAGATTAGGAGAGAAACCCCGGAACCTAAAAATCCTTTGTATGATCGGATATAGGAGTGTCGACCACGCTTACATAGATACGGAATCTCCCATTAATGTAATGTCATCTCATCTACAATGACATTATGAATGAGCGACTTAATATTAGGAGAGACCCTAAGTATCCGGAGGAGTTTGCAACTTTGTGGGAAGAGTCAAGAACGTGCATGTCTTTATAGGAAATTTCACCTACCTAGTTGATTTTATGGTCCTAGAAGATGTAGGATGCATCATTGACTATAGTTTATCCCAAGTAGTGCTAGGGAAACCGTTTGTTGAAACATCTAGAATGAGCCATAACAAGCATGATGGAACAGTTAGGTTTAAGGAAGGAACCGATGAGATCACCTATAGGATGCCTTGGAAAACAAATGAGTATGGCCACTTGTCAATTTATGATCGAGACAACATCAAAGCTTTTGAGGACATGAGCAAGGAAGATGTTGAAAAGGTTATAAATTCATGTGGGAAAGAAGGAGGCATTATTATAAGGATTGCTTGACCCTAGGGCCTAGGTATAGAGTCGATGAAAATTTTGTCAACATGATAGAATTCTCATTGAGGATGCAAACGAGGCAACGTAGGGCACGACTACGAGTCTAGCTACAAGACTCTTAAATAAAGAAAAGCACTTCGTGGGAGGCAACCCATGCTTAATTGTTTGCTTGTTAGTGTCATATATCTTTTATGAATTGTTTATCCTCATGTTTAAATTTGTAAAAATGCTTTATTTTGTTTTTAACCCCGTCTTAATTGCATATAAATGTATTTTACATAAGGAATAAGTGTAGGGAGGATTACATACGTTTTCAAAAGAAACGTAAATATGAGAATAACAATTAACTAAAAGATATGTATGTTTGTTTGTTCGAGTCAAATGCTTGTATCTAGTCATAATGGATGTTTTTGCGTAAATTTTTCGATTCTAAAGATGTAAATTTTCCGAAATTTTTTCGTAAAATCGCACCGCTTTTTGTCGGGATAACTTTGTGAGTCGAGATTGCAACCGACGCGTCGGGAAGGAGTAAAACATCGATCACTTTTTCTCGTTTTCGAGCTACTTATAAATTTTTGGAATTTTCCAGGTCTTAATTTTCTTAGAAATTCTGTAAACATCCATTCCACAAGCATTATATCCTAGTTTAAATCGAGTCTTATATATTTTATTACCACCGATTTTACACGAAGGTTTCGTTTGTTTTCTTCAAGTGTGCAGGTTTAGTTTGTCAAGAAGAAGTTACACAAGATTGGAAGGAGCTTTTCACGCATAAATTCTTCTTGAAAAGGATTTAACCACCACTTTACACGGATCATACCGAGCTAATCGTGGAGTATTAGTTTCTTCGTTTTGATTACCTTCTTTATCATAACTTTGATACTTTCGGGTAACATTGGGGATAATGTTCGGTTTAAGTGTAGGGAGGAAAATAAACGGAAACTTTGAAACTATGCTTATCCTTGATTATTTGCTTTGACCAATTGTGATTGTGTAATAAACCATGAGAAAATGTCGGTTAGGGTAATTTTGGCACCAAATTTAAAATTTTTCATGACATATAGGAGTGGGCCATTAGTCTTAACAAAAGCGCCTCACGGATAGGAAGTTCCATGACTAGCACAAAAACCCTTTACCACCCAAATTCCACCCAAATGTGAGGATCGCCTTAGATTAGTAGGAATTAAAAGCATTCATCTTCAATGCTTAGAGTGTGAACCAAGAGTATATTAGATTCTAGAACTTGTTTTGTGATGCATTCCGAGATCGCAATTGAGACTAAACTTGTGTAGTTAGGAATAACTAAATGATAAGAGGCATTAGGATAACCCTTGTTTGATACCGTAATATAATTACTTCTTCCACATCGGTTGAGTAATTCCCCACACCCTTTGCGTTGTACTCATCTTTAGTACACGATACCCCTAGTTAACCCCTCGAGCCTATCCTTTTCGCGGTTCTCATGATGTTTCGGTTTTCCGAATATCAATGAAGAGCATTGTTTACACCCCACCCCAAATATACACCCAAATCGCCTTAGCCTACCCCTTATGCACTCACTTTTAGTGCAAATGTTTGTTATCACCCTTAGTTCAATTATCTAGTTGCTTGCATGAGTTGCTAAGTCGAGTCATATCCTTTGTATACGCTTTGGGACGATTGGGATTCATGGAAAAGTTAAAGTTTATGAAATGACGGAAGGGAACGTTAAATTCAAATTCCCTTTGTTTGCATAATAATGTACCCCAAGTGTTTTGTTCTTTTCAATTCGGGTCAAATTAGTGTTAGAGTAATAAAACTCAAGTGTAGGGATGTGCCTATAAATCCCTATCATTTTGATGTTACCGTAGGGGATGGTAGAGTAAAAGTGTATGAAAAAAAAAAAATCGAAAAAAAAAGAAAAAGAAAAAAAAAAAAGAAAAGAAAAAAATAGAGTGTTAAAAAAAAAAAAAAAAAAAAAAAAAATACAAAGCTACCATCCTACATCTATCCTTTAACTTTATGTTTATTTATTTCGCTACCTAGAGTTTTAGAGTGTCGAGTCTTGGCTTAGCAACGCCATTCTTCGTATGCATTTAACATAGAGATTTTTGACTTGCCACCACTAAATAGCCTATCCCACCAAACCCTTGTTTTCCTACCGTAAGCCTAACATTACAACCCTTTAAAAGACCTCTTTGATAGTCTTTCCTAGGTGCTTACGCCAAAGCGATGGGGTTTGATCTATTCTCAAGCCTATGGTAATCTATGTACTAGGACCGGTTAATGAGTGTTTATCTTCCATTTCCTATTTGTTATATTTCATATACACCCGAGAGAGATGAGTATCCAAACACCCCATGTGAGGTGCTAGTATGTAATTCCGTGCTTGTTATGACTTTTATGGGCTTATATGTGTTGTGGACCGTTTTAAATCAATGCTTCATGACCCCTAACTTTTAAATTAATTGGCTAAAAGCACATTTGCTTGAGGACAAGAAAATAACAAGTGTAAGGATATTTGATAAGGTTTTAAAAGGTACCATTTTGAGGGTCGTTTAAGTCCTTATTTGATCACTTTGTATCCGTTATTGCTTAATATCGCCTTTTCACTTTTAGGTCTCTTGAAGGCAAAATGTGGAATGGCACTTATTTGGACGAAAAGGCGCGAATATACGAAGAAAATGGCCAAAGTCGAATCGAGACACTCAAAGTCACGAAACAGAAGGCGACGGCGCCATCTGTTAATCTGCGACGCCGTCGGAGAATTTTGTGACGATACAAGAGAAATTGCTTGTTTTTGGAGGACGCGCGGGCTTTAAAAGAGTAGGCCGTCGCAACTCGCACGACCTAGATGCGACCAAGACGGCGCCGAAGTCAAGAGGACGGCGTCACGGACATAAGGTGACGCCGTCGCAAGGTTAACGTGGCCAAGACGAAACCCTAATGATATGACACGACGGCCACAAAACATAAGGTGACGCCGTCGCATATGTAATATTATATAGAATCCGAATTTTTCGCTTTTGTGGAGAGTCTTTTGGAGTAAAACCTAAAACCGAACCAAGGGTGTCTTGTACAGTATTTTAGGGTTCCAAACCCTATCTTACATCAAGATAAGTATTTACTTCATCAATTCAATTATGTCTTTGATTATTTGTGTGTATGCTTGCATGTTCTCCATGTCCCGCTAATTTATTTGTGTGTTTGCTTAGGAGTATGAAACTTAATTATTGAATATTGATTGGTTGTTTCTTATCTTAGTTGATTAATGATCTAGTAATGCGATAGGTCATTCGTTGTGTATTTAATGCTTGATTCATCTTTGTGAACCTTAGAATATAATTACCGAGTAGTTGTAAGCTAAACCATCCAAAGAGTGCCTTAGAGTAAGAGTTTATTATCCCTAGTGGGTTTGTAGACGAGACCCTTTGGTAAGTTCAAAGAGTTAGGGAGAAACGATACCCTACAACTTTAGACACACAACGCAACTAAGAATAAGGACGTGACAACTCAACCATCAATAGGAGATAATTAAGGAGTAGTAAAACCTAAGTAAACACATCTTTAAACTATCATACGAGCACACATTAATTAGACATAGACTACCACCACCTTAGTTTAGATAATTAGATATTAGTAGAGTAATCGGTGAAATACCAACCCCCAAGTCCAATACCCGAGATTCGTACCTTTCAATTTCCTAAAAACAAAAAAAGATAAAAAATAATCTTCCTCAACCTTAACCTTAGCGTAGTAACTTCTCACTAGCATTCCTATTCCCTAGAGAACGATATCAATACCGTGGCTTACCCTAATACTACACTACAACGATTAGGTTCATCGCCTGGGGTGTTGAAAACTTGCTCGACGAAAAGGAAGTTCCTTTGACCCCGAACGCGCGCAGTAGTTATCATCAAGCTAATGCGATCACATTGTAACAAGGATTTGTTATGATTGCTAATGCTTTTAGCCGTTATACCAACAAATCCAACAATCGTATTCGTTCCTCATCTAACACAAGGAATCAGTTGTGAACAATGGACGAGTTGAAGTTCGTAATCGTGGTTATGGTCGTCGATGGGCGGTGGTCAAGGTTTAATGCTATGGTAGGAATAACAACAGAGTTCAAGTGGTGGAACAGGAATTGCTCGAATGGGGTTAATGGTATTCGATGCTACAACCGCAATGAAAAGGACACTGCTAATGCATGCCCAAAGCCAAGAACTAGGGCGTGCTTATCACAAGGAGGCTCTTCTTTGGCTCTTAAGGATGAAGTCAGTGGAACTCTCACGCACAAAGAACAGCTTTATGGCGGATGCGCACTCGGATGATGATATGGAGGACTTGCAGCCAATGCATTTGTTATGTTGATGGCTAATATGCATGAGTTACACATGAGTGACACAGCCCAGGTGTATGACATCGATGGCTTGTCTCGTGTGCCGAACAAACCATATTTATCTCGATCTAATATCTCCGCCAACATCCGAATCCGGCAAGGCTCGGAATGTTCAAAATGAGTCATTTACATCTCATTCGACGATTTTCAAATAGACCCGTAGTTACATTTGACGATCAAGATGACCTTATGGTTTCCATTGATAATCAAGTTGACTCGTGGTTATACTTGAGGATCTAAATAATGATCATGTTGTGACTCCGTTGAACAAACCGAACTTTGCCTCATTCGGATCTTGCTCTTTACTTAAAGACCAACAATCCCAAATTGAAGAATGTTGTGCATTAAATCGGACCTTAAAAGTAAAATGCATCGTTAACCAAGGATTTTGAATGTTTACAAAAGCAACTCAACTTTTCAAAACTCAAAAAAACGTGAAAAGGTTTTGAAGCCGCCTTTACTAAATCTCATCAAAACGAAAAATATTTAGAGAGACGGATCGTGATCTAGCCGCTTGAAGAATGCTTTATTGTCGAAATAGAACAATCGAAACATGAACATAAAAAGCAAATTAACGCCTCACCTTGGAAAATCAAAAGCTAAGGTTGAGTTGTTAACTTGTCAAAAACAGTTCTCAAAGATACAAAAAGCATTCAACGAAACGAATAGATGATCATCTTGAAGAAATTATCGGCTTGCAAAACAAACTTAAAGAGTTTAAAACTGTTGTTTACAAACATGGTGAGTCAAGAATCGCTATTGAAAAGTTTACTTTAAAACCCAATCCAAATGGATATGGACCAAATCTTGCGATTACAAACCTAAGCTTTCAACCAAAGCATTCAAACCAAATCTCAAGTTTCCAAAGAATATAAAATTGATAATTCTATTATGAGTGTTGTTGAATATCATCGTCAAGAGGAATTAGATGCGTAAGACGAGAGTCGATCAAAATTAGAAACTGTTGTTTACAACAAACCTTTAATTATTCAAAACCGGTCACTTTTGTCACACCAACGGATTCTTCTAACACACCAAGGGTTATCATAAAATATCTGAGTCTTCTAATGTTAATCCCCAACCGATTATGCACAAATTTATGGTCCTTTACCTTCCATTAGTGAAGTAAACTCAAAACCCGAAAATCGAAAAATTCTTAGATATTTTGACATTTTCATGGTCGACCTCAAAACTTTACAACATGAGATAGAATATCATTCGAAATCAAAGTTCAAAATTTTCAATCGCCTCTGCGCGAGAACAAAGAGACATTTTTCGAAAAATCTTTTACCAAATGTCAAAATTTGAAAATTGTGCATTGTCTTGGGAACGGACTTTCATAAGGAACTTGGAGTGATGAAGGTCGTTTTGAGAAAACAAACATCTATTACCAATACTAAACTTAAAAGAAAATGTTGAGAAAAGATGTTGATCGACTCTTGAATGATGTTATATATGCGATATCCATAATGTTGTGTTATTGAATTCTTTGCTCATATGCATCCGATTACATCTCCGCCGATCATCGTTGATAAAGTTGTAATTGTTGAGAATTACGATAATGTGCATCGATCGAGTATTTAAAAGTTGAAAATGAACGATTGATTCACGAACTTTCCAATGCAAAACGTCGTCTTAATTGGTGTCAAAAGATATTCACAATCAACAACTTGTTTTTCAAAACAAAATCGCCGATTGCATGCCAAATCTTCGATCCTAAATTTGAGAAACTGGATGATCAAAACGTGTCTTTAAAAAGTAAAATCTCAAAATATGAACAAGAACTTGTAAAAGTTAAACAGAATATGGTGTCATATTTGATTTACTCAATAAGACTCGTCATGATGCATCAAACGAACTTGATCATTATCTTGTACACACTAGAAGTAATGAATTTTCTTTGGTAATATTCGCTCGAAAATCAAGATTTGATTCACACTATCTTTAAGTTAAGAGAAATGTTAGGAAAGTATGAACTACTTCCGCCTACCGTAATTAAGAGAATAGCACCAAGAACACTTAGTAATCGTGAACCTAGAATGCCCACCGCCAAATCACAAGTTGCTAACGTGCTTCCTTCTATGAAACAGAATAGTTGCCTCTTTTCCAAACGTCCACACTTCACGACCTAGAGCACTCAATCGAAGAATAGGAAGTTGCGACCTAAGAAAAGATCAATAAGGAATGCTAAAGTAGAAGAACACCCTAGGACTATGAATAAGACTCACGTTGCTTCCACTACAAATATTGCGTCTAGCAAATGTAATAGAAATAGTGATGTAACGAATGCTAAACCTTTAAGTACTTTTGATATTCATCGATGCACCTTGTGTTATTTGTCGTAAAAGTATGAATTCGATTGTCATGACAAATGTGTTGCTAAAGCTATAATCTCTCGTTTACGAAATCCTAAGAATCGAATACCTCTAGGCCCACTAATCATTCTAAGTCCGTGGCTTGGTAGACCGCCTTCTTTAGATTCTAAGGCAAGCATTGTTGTCCCCTGTAGCTCCGCTTTTACCTCAAAAGAATGTAGTACCACCTAGTGCATTCATTAAGACCAAAGCAAATAGTAGTTATAGATGGCGAAATGGATATATAACACATTAGGATTTAAATGGATGCCTAAAGTTATTGATGTGTATGTCTACTATAATCGCATCGAACCTCTAACATTTCGGGTTCCACATCTACTTCTATTCCATCCGTGTCGCCCTGTGTAATGCAGTGATATGATCATTCTCTGATTGTTGATAGTGGATGTTCCCGACACATGACAGCAACCTTAAACTGTTATCAAACTTTATTGCAAAGTTCATTGGCACCACGATTGGGAATGATCACAGCACTATCATGGGCTACTGAAGACTATATCAATGGGAACATCGAAATTAGCGGGGTTTACTATGTGGAAGGCCTCGGTCACAATCTGTTTTCGAGGGTCGGTTTTGTGATGGAGATTTGGAGGTTGCTTTTCGGGAGAAAACTTGTTTCATTCGTGATCTACAAGGAAATGACCTTATGTCCGGCTCGCGTAATTCTAGTCTTTACACTATCTCTATGCAAGACATGGTTGCTTCATCTCCCATCCGCTACTTTCAAAGGCAACATCAACAAAATCCGGCTATGGCACCGCCGTCTCTCACATCTAAACTTTCAAACCATCACCAACCTTGCTCGACACAAACTAGTTGAAGGTCTCCCACGATTCCGGTATTCAAAAGATCACCTTTGCTCGCACGTGAACAAGGGAAAAGCACTCGTGCTCATTTTCCTTCAAAGGTGGAACACAACACTCAAAGATGTGCTTCATCTTCTTCACATGGATTTGTGTGGCTCGATGCGCGTGCAAACGATAAATGGAAAACGCTACATCTTAGTAATTGTTGATGACTATTCACGATGGACTTGGGTCTACTTTCTTCAAGCAAAGACCAAGCTCCACAAATGATCATCACCTTTCTCACGAAAATTCAAGTTCACCCCGAACACCGTCCGCCAAATAAAAATGCACAAAGGAACTGAATTTGTTAACCAAACCCTTCGTGCATTTTATGAGAGTAGAATTCAACATCGACATCTATCGCACGTACACCGTAACAAAACGGAGTTGTTGAAAGACGAAACCGAACGTTAGTGGAAGTTTCAAGAACAATGTTAATCAATGCTAAACTTCCAGATTACTTATGGGCGTGTCGATTCATCGCATGCTATACTCAAAACCGCTTCTATGATTACTAAACGCCACAACAAAACACCGTTTGAGCTTCTCCATAACCATAAACCAAATCTCAAACACTTTCATGTATTTGGATCCTTTGCTATCCGAATAATGATCGTGATGATTTTGAAAGCTCAAAGCCAAAGTCGACATTGAGTCTTCATTGGATATTGTGAGAATTCTAAAGGTTACCGGATCCGAATCGTCAGACAAAACAAAGTTATGGAAACGATTCATGCTCATTTTGATGAACTTACTGAGATGGCTTCGAGTATAATACTTAGAACCCGGTCACAACCGCTTAAACTTCCTCAAACCCCATCATCACCGAACAAAGCCCCCACTCACTCATCAACAAATGGAAAGGTTATTTGCTCCAATGCTCGGTGACGATATTGATGAACGTGCTCGGTGTATCCGATGTTTCACGCTCAACCCGATACTACTTTTATACCGATACACTGCTACAACAACTATCGTTGAAGAAGCACCACCGATTGACTCCACCACAACAGTTGAACAAACCGCTTCCAACAATGATGAACCGGCTGATGATGTTCTTAATGAAGTACCCCCACCTGCAGATTTTGATCCAAATGCGTTCTTTAACCCGTTTGCTAATGAGACTGCTGCACCAGATGTCGCGGAATCTTCAACAAGCCATTTGAATCCTAAAAATATGCACAATGTATACCAACATCAACCCTCTACACATCGATGGACAAAATACCATCCTCTGGCAAACATTATTGGCAACCCTAATCAACCTATCGTTGCGAGACAACGTCTTCACATGATGGTGAACATTGCATTTATGCACTCACCGTCCGCTAACTGAGCCTAAAACATTAAAGATGCAATGACAAAAGACAACCGGATTGAATCCATGCAAGAAGAACTCAACCAATTCAAATGTCTTGAAGTATGGGATCGGATGAAAGACCAACAGGGTCTCGCATTGGTCTCAAATGGATTTGGAAAAACAAATTGGATGTCAAGGAAACGTAATCGAAAACAAGTCACGTCCTAGTTGCTAAGGGTTATCGTCGGAAAGAGGAATAGACTTTGAAGAATCTTTTGCTCGGTTGCTCGCCTTGAGGTCGCTCGGATATTTCTCGCTCGCGCTCATATGAATACGACGGTCTTTCATATGGATGTCAAAACTGCGTTTCTCACCGGACAACCGAAAGAAACGGTTTATGTCGACCAACCCAAGGATTCGTTGATCCCAAGTTCCCGAACCATGTCTACAAACCGAACAATGCTCTTTATGGTCTCAAACAAGCTCCTGCATGGTACGATAAGCTATCATCTTTTCTCATTGCCAATAATTTCACCAAAGGTTCGGTTGACTCTACTCTTTTATACAATATCACGGGCACATATCTTAATTGTTCAAATTTACGTGGATGACATCATTTTGGGTCTACACATAAAAAGTACTCAATCGCTTTTGCAAAACTAATGAAGAAAATTTTGAAATGTCCATGATGGGTGAACTTACGCTCTTTCTAGGATTGCAAGTTCATCAATCACCCCGTGGTATTTTCTTGAGTCGGTCCAAATATTCCTTGAATTGTTAAACAAATTTTGAATGAAAACCCGTGACACTTATGCCACACCAATGACTCATACCAAGAAACTAGACGCTAATTTACATGGGAAATTAGTTGACCCTACCAAATCCAAGTATTATTGGGTCTCTCATGTATCTAACAAACTAGCAGACCGATATTGTATTTGCCGCTTATCTATGCTCCCGTTATCGTCAAGACCAATCGAAACCCACCTCTGCGAGGCTAAAAGAATCCTCCGATACATCAAGGAACCATTAACTTGGGATCCGTATCCAAAGGATTCTCGGTTTGAACTAATCGCTTTTCAGACGCTGACCACGCAGGATGCTTAGACTCAAGGAAAAGTACTTGAGAGCACTACAATTTCTTGGTGATAAACCGTGTCCCGCAATCAAAGAAGCAGGATTGTACATCGTCATCATCAACCAAAGCGAATATGTAGCCATGTCCGCGTGTTGTGCTCAAGTCATCCGGATGAGAACACAACTCAAAGACTATGGTTACGTATTTGATGTATCCTCGATGTATCGCGACAATCGGAGTGCCATTGCGATCTCGCAACTCGATTCAAAGATTCAAATCAAAGCACATCGATCTTCGCTATCATTTCATCAAGGACCATGTAGAGCGGTGCAGTTTAATTATACTCGTGGTGCGAATACCAATTGGCGGATCTTCTCACCAAAGCCTTGCCTCCCGCTAGGTTTAATGAGTTGGTCCACCGGATTGGTATGAGGTGTTTGACTCAAGAGGAATTGGATTACCTCTTAAAATGCCTTAAAAAAACCCTCAAACACCAAAATCTCTTTTGTAAATATTTTTCAAAACAAAATATAAAATATAAAACCGATAAAACAACAAAAATATTCTTCTATCTATTTTTCTTTCAACATGGCAAGTACATTTTTTCACAACACTTTAATCTTTCAAAATTCAAGATTTTTCCGATAAAGTGTTGAGGGGAGAAAATAAATATTAACTGCTTCAAAATATCTCGTGTATTTGCATGTTATCCTATCTCGTTGTTTCTTTTATCAATGGTGGTAAATTTTCGGTTCATTGACACTCCTCGGACTAAAATTTATAACCTTTCATTATTTTCTTAAGTCAAAGGGAGTGTCGTCAAGTTTCTTTCTTAAAATTCTTCGTTTGGTAACCAAAATGGAAGTTAAATGGCTTTGGATGAAAAAGGAAAAGGTGGAGGGACCAAACGCCAAAATCTAAAAGTCATTTTAATAAAATCACCCCACCTAACTATTCACTTCACATTTATTACTCTAAACTTAATATCATCCTCGCCTAAAATTCAATCCTCATTTCGTGTATTGATCATCATTTTGTAAGTTGTTTCATAATCTTAACGTGTTTTTAAACATTGGTTTTGATTTTTACGTGAATCCAACGGTCAAATTTGTATAAGTTGTTTTTGTGTTCTACGATATGCGTATGAACACATGATCATGATTGTGTGTTTATGGTTAAAGGGTAGTGTCAAAACGCTCTAATACATCAATGATACCGCTTTAATCATCAAAACTCGTCCGTAATCACGAATTGAATGACTTTTGAAATTAGGGTTTATGCGTGGTTTTGGGTACTTTCAAATGTGAATGTTTTGGTGAAAAGATTGTTGTAGAAGGTTGTAGTCATGTTGAATTAATCATATCTAGGCCCGTAGTACACCCGTAAACACTAATGATTCATAAAATGGAAATTAGGGTTTATGTTCATACCGATTTGGGTACTTTTGATTCTTGACATATTTGATGTTAAAACTTGGCTAAGACAACTCAATAGACATCTTAGACTTACCAGAAAAACTTTGATGCTAATCCTATGGCTAAAATTCATATGCGTAATTCTTAAACTATTAGGGTTTTAGTCTTACGCGTAAGACTTTCTACGCTTAAACTGTTTGATATGCATTCAGGCCATGATCTGTTATAAAATGAGTGTTAATGTTAATATTGATCTTATGATGATGTTATTTCAGGCTTGCTACGCATAAAACTCAGAATCAAGGTCATTGAAACTCTACGCATAAGGATCACCTTACGCGTAGTAAGTTATGCGTAAGAGAAATCTTACACGAATCGTTACGCCGTAAGGTTCTACATAGGGACTACGCGTATCCCGTGAAGGATATGCATAAACAATGACTCACGCATAAGGTCTACTCTTACGAGTAAGCCTTACGCGTAAGGTTTTATACGCCACGCTGTAATCTCTACGCATAAGGTCCCCTTTCCCACGCTGTAACATTTCTTACGCTGTAAGTATGGACCCCACGCATAAGCTTGCGCCTACGCATATACCACTTCTGCTTACGCGTAACTTTGCTATATCTATACCTAAGCCTTGATTGACCTTAATTATGAATTGTTACGCGTACATACTTGTAAATAAACAAATCATATCATCACGAAACCAATAATGTCACTAATAAACTTAAAATATGTTGTGAACTATAAGTGATAAAATAAACTTTAAAACCTAAAGTTAACTAACTCACTTAAACATTTCACGACGCCATTGGACTATTGGACAAACAAGTGACTTAGGACTCGTGACAATCATTGACATTGTACATTCAATAATTAGACAATAAAAACCTTCGTTGACTAACATTATGTCTTTCGATATGTTGGCTCTTTGGCTAATGTTATTTCGATCACGACATGGTCGCTCAAATGAATGTGGATGCACCGATGTTCTCACAATTGTCGATATCTTCCTAATGGCTATCCAAGGAAGATTGGAAAGAACAACCTTCGGGTTGACTTTGAAACCCTTACCGCCGTAATCTTCCTGTTGATTGTTATGGATATTCTCAAGAATCATCCATACCAAAACATGCTCTCACATTCTCGCCACAATACCGAGATCTACATGCAACAATTCTGAATTCTATGCGAGGTTCAAAGGTCAAAGTGTAGTGACGGTGACGCCAATCACAAACAAGTCACCATCACACATACGACTTACGGGTCGTTTTTCTCATCCCCGACATCGAGCCAACCGACTTCTATGCCACACCGCCAAGAGATAGTTTTGCAATTCTTGATTGATATTGGCTATGATGAAGCGTGAATTATCACTAAACATTCTCATGGAGCTTAAGAACATTCCTCAACCATGGAGAACTCTACATCATCATTACCAAATCTGCCTCGGTCGTGATAGCGGATATGAGCATCCCAAGCTCATAGAACTCGCAAATATTTTGGTCATTAATCAACATGAAGCACATCGAATCGAAGCTCGATATGGGATGACATGATGTCATTTCTCAAAAAACTTGGCTCAAAGATTCCCTATGTCGATACACTAAACTATTGATCCAGAGAGCACTTGGTCTTCATCCCGATATTCCCAAGAGGCTCAATGACCCCGACAATCACGACATATTGATCGAGCCTATTTTAACTATCGTAATCAAGGAATCATCAACAAAGAAACAAGGTGTCGTGTTACCGATCACCTTCTCGTCTAACGAAATCAAAAAGCTCGAGACATACAAAAGGTATCTAGTAGCGAAGAGAAGGCAAAGTTGGTCATCTCGATGAGAAGTCTTCGGAACACCTATAAGGAGAACCGGAAGAGGCAAGGCAGGAAGTGTCATAAGCATCGAAAGTCAAAGGAAGTTTCCCAAAAGGAATCCTCCAAGAAAAAGGACTGCTCTCCTAAGGAAGCCGCCCATTCCCATTCCCAAATCGAACCACAAAGAGAGTCAGGTGGACAAAGCTCAAGATACACAATCGTGACAAAGAGGTCTTTCACTCAAACCGCAACCGACACTAATCCTTCAAGAGCTAAACCTCCCACCCTCCAAATTGACCTAGGAAAGGAAGACTCCAGACTTGTACCTTATGATGAAAGCTCAAGCTCGATGAAGAGCCACCGATACATCCTACAGAAGAAATTCAAATTTGTTAGACTCCAACACGCTATGGAGGAATTTGCCAAAGATCAAATGGGTGGCCCCGAGGGTCAAGTGGTGATGTTCAACCTACACCGCATCATGATGCGGTTAATCGACCCGATAAGGGAACCGTGCCACCACTTTGAGCAACAACAAAAGCAACATGAGGAGTCTATCAAGTTTGACATTGAGGAACCAGACATCGAAAAGATCGAGAAAGATAAAGTCGATGAAGAAGCTAAGCCCGAAATGATGAAAATGTTGATTATGAAAAGTATCTTCTTGGATAGTCCTGCACGGTCTACGGAGAAAACTTCGAACCTCCTAAGGACCCGGAGCCTCCTCACATCTCATCATCATCGGATTCATCTTCTCATTCCTCACCACCACCATCAAAAGATCAACCAAATCAACATCCAAATCGGTGAAGAAGCCAAATCGATCTTGGATTTCTATACCATAAAAGAATTGTGAATGTCACAAACAAGTCGAAAGAAAGACATGCTCTTCAAGAAAATGAATTTCTTCACGATCGACATGTGATCTTCATGACGAGAATGACGAGATGAAAGTTGAAAGGAGTATGTCCGTAAGCTCATGAAAGATGATCTTCAAGGAAAATGGACGAAATGATCAAAGGGTACACTCATCATTACCTTCTTGACATTGTTCCTAAAGTTACAAAGGAGTTATTCACCAAACAACTCTATCCGAATCTATTTCATCCGACAAGCGATCTATGAAATCAACACCAATGCACGTGAACATCAACCCTGTTGATCCCATAATCTTTCAGATGTCAATTAGTTGACGATCGGTAGCTCAACTGTCAAACGATCCGCAACACTTGCCTCACACGAAGGTAAATTGCTTGAAGCATTGCTAGAATATCAACTAAAATCGCATGTAGAGAAGAAGAAGGCCGAAACGTCCAAAAGACGATGATGGCAAGGATAAGGATAAAGACAATGAGCCCAAACGCCCGAAGAAGTCTGGTGAATCATCTTCTATGCAACCTCCACCCCACATACTCCAAAGACAACAAAGGTCTCCTCCTCGGTCTTCATCGAAAACCTCAGATTCCGAGTTACCGCCTGCACTCGTAAAACCAAAGTGATCACTTTGAGTATACGGGTGGTGACGATGAAGAATACCATGAGCCCCAACAACAACCCGCCTCCGATAAAGTACGAAACCGTAATCCTCATCTAGGCCTAAGAAAAGAAGAAAAGGCGCCCAAGGTCGACGTCCTATCCTGGCTAGATGAAGATAACACGAGGAATTTGAATGGTTTTCACACTTGTTAATACCACTCCCTACCCAGCGAAGGTCAAGAGGTTACGTAGATGTAGTACATTGAGCATGCAAAGTTCTTGCAAGAAAAATTCGTGAAGAAGATGACGAACCGAGTTGAAGCGAATCAAGAATGAAGCATTTCAACTTCTAAAAGACAGCTCGAAAAGTGCCATCGAGGTCGAATATCACCTTGATAATATTGCACGAGCCATGTCTAACAACATGGATTGGCTCAACCCAGAAGCAAACATCGACTTCACTCAACGGGACAACCCTCCATATTACACAGACTGGTCTAAACCTCTCCCTACAATTGGCCAACCTGATCAGCCTAAGATTCCATTCAGATATTTCTTCAACAAAGACTTGGAATTCCTTCTATACTGATGATGATTCAAGGAAATATGCTACATCTCCGACACTTCCGCTCCCTATACCATATACTCAAACAAGATAACCATCGAGGAAAAGGCTACCCACATGTTTTCTAACAATGTGGAATTGTATGACCGTGATGCAATGTATGGGATTCACCATTGGCCTAACGCCAACTAATCTACAATGTGTCGCCAAGTTCGAAGTCTCAAAATGAAGTGTTCAAGACTAAAGGAATCGTTGTCGTTAAACGCCTAAATGGGACTACACTTTTCTCAAGAATATAGTGGTCAAAAGACAAGACGAAAGAGATTATGCATTCTCAAAGCGGACTTTCGAGTTTGTCTCAACGACATTGAAGATCCAGATCTTGCCAAAGCATGTGGACGCATGAGACAATTCTCGATCAAGTACAACGTGAATACATCAAGTCCTTGCTAATATTCATCGAAGCATAGTCATACAGAACGTGTAGAAGATCTCCGACTTGCGCTTGAATCATATCGCACCGTGTCAACTTCACTCCACCTCGCCTAGATCTTCCCGACATCAACCAGCCCACAATACACACTCGTCAAGAAACCATTCGGCGCCGCTTATCGCAGTGAACTTCAACGAAATTGCTTGATGGCGTGTAGAGATCTTCACAAGTTCGGGATCACACTCAAGAAGGTTAGGGACGGATTGGCTTATCGATTGAAGGCGATATATGAAGGCATAGGGTCTCAAAAGCGATGGAACTCTCGTGATGTAGGGATGTGCGAGGATCATCGAATGATTGATGAAAGGTTGTATCGAAGGATCGCCTGTAACTTTGGAAAGCTTTGTTGGTGGTCGACCCAGATGAACATCACCGGCTATCAACGCCTGCTCGCACTCCCAACATCATCACCGGACTTCCCGGTACCCTTGTGTAACACCCTACCCGATAAGGGTAGAAGTATCACATTTATGGAGTCAAATCGTAACAATACATATAAACCATGCAAGCGGAAGTCTTATAACAATAATCAAAGAGTAACAAGTCAACACGACTTGATCAATACAAAGTTCCAAAAGATGTCCCAAAGGAAAGAAACGATACAAAGTCTAAGTCTCCAAACATAATAACAATGGTAATCAATGTCTAAAAATACTAAAGCAAATCCTCAAAAGCATCCTACTCTCAATCCCCAAGATAAGCCCCTACCCTAGCTTAATAACCCGCCGCAGAAAAGAAATGCTACTGAGCTTAAAAGCTCAAAGGAATGATATAACAAAGAAATAATGGTATAAAGGAGTTCAAGTTCGGATATGAGACAAGAGAGCGCTTATAATATGAGCAAGAATCAAGATAAGCATAGAAATGAAAGGAAAAGAAAGTGAGTCAAGATCAACCACGAGCCTACGCTCAAGACAAGAATACAAAGATAATAACAATCAATATCCAAGAATAACAAATCCATTCTGAGGTGCACCTTAATGCCAATCCAAAAAGAGGAGACCTCAATATCAAGTGGAGTGATCACCTCAAGACGCGAGGGGTGTAATGCACACACACCACATCACTAGCATATATAACAAGAATAAGACAAAGATGCATCTAGGATGCATCCATACCGCAGTAAATATTAGTGGCCATAACAATAACAAGGAAGCGCGATAGTCAATACAAGATAGGGACGGTGTGGAACATCACCAACCACACTAAAGTCATGCCATTGGTGCATCAATGACACGGCCATGGAACCCCATGACTAGTTACAACTCGGTATCAACCGATGATCAATATAGTCCAAAGATATGATGAATGAGTTAATAAATCAAGGGCTCAATGTCATTAGGTCACAAAGAGGTTCATAGCAATGCTTTAATGTCACAGCTCAAGAATAACAGCTCAATAGCAGAGGATTCAATAGCAAGGTCAATATCAAAAGAAATGATCAATAAGCAAGTAGAAGAGATCAAGATACGACGAGGTCATGAGAAACCTTATAAGAAAGGTTAGAATATCATGCCTTATTCAAGCAAGCAAACAAAGAAGTAAAGTCAAAAGTGAGATCAATCACGCCCGTAACCTATATGAATTAGATAACGTTCTATAAGAATCCAAACACCTGCTTTTAAGACGGCTTTCCATTTTAGCAAGTTTCCGCTTTAGTAATCTTTCCATTTTAAGTAACTTTCTATTTTAGGAAACTTTCTATTTTAGGCGTGTTTCTATTTTAGTAACTTTCCGCAATTAGCGATTTCATAATTAGTAACTTTCTAAAATAGTGTGTTTCCATAAATAGGTGTTTCATATATAGTAAGTTTCCATATATAGTAAGTTTAGTTACTTATCTCAAGTTATAATAGAAAATGAGTATTATAATGCTTTAAAGATCATTTATGACAAGTTACAAAAGTTTAGGGTTTAAAATGTAAATATAGCAAAGTATAGGTTAAAAGTGTAAATATAGTAAGTTTACCCATTTTACTCATTTAATCCCTTTAGTTAATATTTTAACATGTTAGACCATCAAGTTTCATAATTTACCAAACAACCCTTAATTATATATAATCGTGAATTACAAGCCCTAATTTACGCTTAAGATTAACGAATCCGCTTCTAACCATTCTAGCTCGATTATAACAAGATTAAAAGACATCTTATGTGATCTCATATTTAATTCGAACCACCCTCCCCCATATACATATTTATACGCCACATATATAGATCAAAACACCCTCGTTAATCATTTGTTAAAAATTCGATTATCATATACGTAAACATGTAATCATAATTCATTAAACCCTTTTATAATTGAAATATAAATCGACAAAGAGAAGACTAAAATCAGTTTCATAACCATTTATTCAGCCCCATATCATACGAATATATATATATCAAGATTCATGGTTTTATCATTTTATGTGTTATCATTTCATGTGTTATATGTCTTATGATTTCATGTAACCATTTTAATATATACAAGCCCTAGTTCATCCTCATAGCCACGAATAGAATTAAGAAACGAAAAGGAAAGGACTCAAGGATGGTGATACGTTACCTTGATGCGTATGCAAACAAGAATAAGAATCAAACACCAAAATCAAACCAAGCCTCCTCGCTTTTTAAACCCACGGCCACAAAATGTAACCCACTTACCAAGCTTCTTTTCCGACCCAAACACAAACACCACGTCCACAAATCGATCACCAACTATCACGAGCCTTCAAGTAACCTTTTGTTTGATCAAAAATTCGGATTGTAATGGGGAAAAATGTGTATGCCGCCACTAGGATGAGAGAACAAGAGAGCTAGGGTTTTTGTGTATCTTTGAAATAAAATGGTATGTGATAAATGAGATAGATTAAATTTTGATATGAAGAGTGATTAGGGGGGCCTAATGGCCGGTTCTAAGGGGAAAAAGGAAGACCAAAATAACTTCCATACTTATCTCAAAATAATGTACTTAGTCATCTTTGTGGTTCAAGTGCAAATGGGTACATTAGGATACTTTTAAATTAGTTACTTAGGATTAATTCTTCATGTTCATTTAATTTATAACATAAGTTTATTATTCATAATGTGCATATATTATTATTGATGTAATACTTGTTAAACGATGTTGAAATGTTTCCTAGTTTTTATAATTTTTAGTTCGAGGGCAAATGGTCATTTCACGCGATTTGAGATTTTAGGTTTTACACCTGAACCGCTTCGTCATTATTAATTTGATGTGTGATTATATTATGTCTATGGCTTGTGCACATATAACGTTGTACAACCCGTTCTTGTCAAGAAAGGACCTCGTGGTACGCCTGCCACAATCCTTATAAAAGGAGCGAAACGCCTACTTTTGAGTAAAACCTATCAAACCTTTCATTTTTCAAGGTTTTGCTCAAAAGGACAAGTACTTCCCCGTATGATTTTCAAAACCTCAACCGCTTATATCACTTGTTGAGGGGAGTACTTGAGTTAAAACTTTGTTCACAAATTGTTCATAGTGGTCATCTTCCCGCAACACTCGAAATGGTCATATTTATTCTCAACTTTTCAAAAATAACATTTTATATGCCATTTTTGGGGAGAAAATTATGATAAGAAATATGTTGTGTAAATGCAAATGAATCTTGTGTAATAGACTTAACCAACGAATTGACCGTATTAAACCGTTAGTAACTCAAAAAGACTTGTCCGGGACGGTAATAATTTCAAGCTAGTTCGCTAGTAATGTAAACGTGCCTCGCAAAGGACTTGTCCAAGTAGAAAGTACCATTCGAGAAACTCTTGGTAGACATGAACTCGACGGTATGAAAACCTTTCGAGGCTTGTCTACACCTTCAAGGTAGTTATTAGAGCTAGTTGTCACCTAAAAGTCGACAATGTAACTCTTTAATTATGCAACATAACCGTGTCTCATGGGATTGTCTATCTTGAGTTGATCAATTCATAAAGTGCGCTTTTTCCTCATCGTGCAGATTTCGTAAAACTCCTAAGCACATGAGGGGGAGTATTTCAAAATCTAAAACTCTTGAAGTGTTCAAACATGTTTTCATTCACAAACACTTTGAGAGATTTTCATGAAAAATGGTTTTATGGCAATGGAGTTATAAGGAGATTAAGGTTAGAATAACTGTCCTATGATCCGCCAGAGTCGGAGGGATCTACCCAAGGACATCACAAATAGTTAGTACTTAGAAGTCCTTAGGTACGATTATAAAAGGAGAAATGAGAGTCGGAGAAAGAAGGAGTCAAGAATTAAAAGAAATGCAAAGAAAAGGGTGAAAAGAAATAGCCCTCCAAATTATTCAACTTAGTGCGGCATACGGGTTCAATTCACATACATCGTTGTCACTTAGTGACGCCGGTATTGAAAATTAAAAGTCGTCATGGACCCGGTGACGATGCACTATACCTTCTTAGCCACTCAAGTCTCTCTCGAAAAAGCTTGTTTCATTCTCACGTGGAACCCTACGTAAACTATTGGCTTTCTTAGAGATCGATGGTATTGAAAAGGAGACCTCTCCCTAGTCTCGCCAGAAAACCAAACGCACTATTGAGTCTAGAGCCACGAGATTCATCAAAAGATCTCTTAGGTACACTTGACATTTCATCACCGATGTTCAACAATAAGAACATCGGTGGTACGTTATCGAGTCCTTCACGCATCTTAGCAACTGTCGAGAACATTTATGAGAGGCTCACAACCGTGATCCTCGATTGAATGGAAACTCCGCTGTGGTCAACATTAAACGCCTCGACAGCAGTCACTTGTAACTCCCGTGGATTACGCTTAGTGTGTCTCAAACGGTCTACGTCAGTGGTGATGCTCGTGTACCTCAATGACTATCTCGAATCAGATGTACTTTGGTACATCGTGTTATCTCACTGTGGGACTCCAGCCAGAACGGCCTTGTGAGAATTAGAGTTGCGGTTTCACACTATGTCATTAACACTCAAGTTCAAACCCGTAGTGCCGGAATCCGCTTATTACTAACCGCTTTAAATGTTTTCTTATGGAAGCTCGAGCGGAATGATCGTGCATATTCTTCTCATGTTCACGCCAACATCATCACTAATGAAAGTTCTATCATAAAGCAACAAAAAGTCGAATGATTCTTCATCAAATCAAAGAATCTACAAAGTTAAAGACTTAAAGAACTTCATCAAGATTATTATTCAACGTTAAAGAGTGTGAGCATGTTGAAGAATGACGCGAGACACCGTGCAAATGGGCGGCACTGAGGCGCACTTGATGCATAAACAACATACTATCACTTCCATCACAAAGAACAATAATCAAAGAACAAAGTTAAAGATGACGCCAAAATGAACCGCTTAAAGAAAACAATTTCTCTACATCGGGAAGATTGTTCGATTCAAGGCAATTCTACTCACAAGAAAGAAGAATGTCGAAGACGTCAAAGCTACTATTACATCAACACCTTCACCGCTTTCATCACTAACATTTAAGGGAGATTGTTGGAATCACTCCTAAACCTAAATCAAGTGTTAGTAATTCACATGTAATAGTTAGCTTAATTATGGCCTTTATGTTTGTTATTAGCCTTAAGCTTATGTAGAAGGCCCATGAGCTTAGGCCCAAGCCCATAAAGGAAAGGATGGAACCAGAGTGTTGCCCTAGCTTCCCTCCTATAAATATTTGTATAACCTCACTGAGGGTTGGTTGTTCAATTTATTTCTTTCACATACATCTCTACGCATAACCGCTCACTTGTATCGTGTGTGTGTGTTTGCTTTATTGTTCAATCGCCTTTATCTCTTTCTATTAAGCTTGTGTTTCGCGGTGATGACGCTGCCTCACATGGATTTTATGCACTTTAAAACATCGTTTGATTGTATCAAACTTATTTTTGCAAATGTTGACTATCTTTTGGGACCTATCTTGTAACTCGAATGTTTTAAATAAATATCAAATGATGTGTTTTCAAACGACACTTTAGGTCGCTCAATATAACTCGTGATTGTGATGCTATGACAATCAACCCCGTGAATTCTATTCACCGCAAACAGTAATTTGGGGTGTGACACCCACTACCGAGCACACATTATTATGTTCATGACAAACGATTTACAAGCTATATCTTATTACTACAATACTACCACATCGACCATAATCTAATATAAGGTGACCAAATGGAAATAAATCAGAACCAAACAAAAAATTGTTGTGAATAAAGTTACGGGAAGAAGAAACTTGATTCATGTTTATAAAACTAGTCAGATTCATGGATCTTTAAAACATTTGCCAAAGACCCATAACTATATTGACATAACTTTTAAGATCGTAGATATACTCGCCTTTCACATATTCAAGGGTCGCTTTAGTATTCTCATTGTCTTCATGCACCAAATTATTCAACCAAATCCAAAATTACAACCTATCTAAATAGTGCCTTTAGACTCTTAGTAAGTGTATCCCTTAACGAACATTCCTTTTTAGCTTCCTCACTTTCACCATCGGTAGAGTACTTTCCAAGTCGAGCCAATGAGTTGGCTTTTGCAGGGTTGGGTAGAGCAAGATGCTAATTTTCCAATGTCAAATCCAACACCTTTAGGATAATTTTCCAATTTTACTTGAAAACATAGTTTTAGAGGTCGGGTTGGGTAGAGCAAGATGCTAATTTTCCAATATCAAGTCCAACACCTTTAGGATTCGACGAATGGAAAGGATTACTACGAACAAAATGCAAACGAGTGTTAGCAAAATACAAACAGGAAAGGTGGTGTTGTTATCGAGAGGGTGAAGATGGTTTTCAAGCTAAAACAGACAAAAATTAAGGGAAAAGGAAAGTCGGGTTGAGGATGAGGATGTTTTTATAAGAAAAAGGCAAGGTCGTTGTAACAATTTATAAGCAATGTTTTGATGCGATAGGAAGGATGTGATGGTTGAATGTGCGTGTTTTGGTGATGTTGAAAAGTGTTGATAGGAAACCTTTAGAAGTAGTGAAAAGATTACCAACTACGTACTTGCTCTTGATGCAACAAGGCCATATAAGGTGAGGTTTCAAAGTTTAATTGCATGACATCCTTTTTTTCATTTAAAACCGCAAGTATACCTCACCTAACTTGAATATATGGTGTTTGGATACTTGTTTTGCAACCTCAAGAGAGCAGATCGCTGGAAGGTCATTTAGCACCATGATAGATCAATGGAAGGTAGTTCATCTTTTGTGTTTTTGGAATTATCAAGACAAGATTGTATCCGACAATGAATCAAGAGTGTTGGACATATATTAAGTGTTTGGGTCTTTGGCCGCTTTGTAATTTGAAGGTTATGGAACATTTTAATTGTACATTATGGTAATCTCTGTGTTTTAGTAATTTATGTTCTTTTGTAATATGTGTTTTTGTTAGCCTACCATGTGATGTCCGTATAATTAGCATACCGTTTTTGGCACTCCATTATACGATTCAATGTTAACATTATAGTTATGCGCATCCGGCGTCAATGTTTGCGATAGAAATGGGTGTTTGATTTTTTTGGTTTTGTGAATCAATGGGCAACAATATATTTGCGATTCAAGCCATAGAAGTCGATACGAGTGGGTGTTTGTTTTTGCCGATATAAAGGGGTGTTGCAAGTTTGGTCCTAGTGGTTTTGAAGGGCAACGGTAATTGGGGTGGGTTAGAATTAACCCATGTGAAAAGCAAAACGTGAATTGTCTATTATGCCCCCAACAATGTCACGGTATACAGTGCTTGACCAATGAAAAACGGGTCAAGAGACTCATTTGATACCAAAACTTTGAAGATTGGACTCGCAATGACGACGATGTCATGGTCCAACCCGAGATGATGTTTGCTAACAAGTTTAGGGACCAACGGTGTACTTTTGTCTTCCTTTATTTATACCATTCTTAACTTCATCTTTGCTTTTAACATCACTCGATCTCATATTCCATTCTTATAATGTTGGATTAGGTATCTCCATATGCTTATCTAACAATGAAAGCAATGTATTCATTTATTTATATCTTTCTTATATTTGCTTCCAACATCACTCAATTTCATATTCCATTCTTATAATGTTAGATCAGATATCTCCTTATGCTTATCTAACAATAAAAGCAATGTTTATGTTTCTCTTATCTTTGGTTCAGTGGTGTACTTTTTTAGCTAGATGCATCTGTTTGGTATCATGTTGTATTTCAGATCCTATGGATTTATTAAGATTTTTATTTGATTTTGGATTATTTAACTTGTGACAAATGCTTGCAAGTGGAGGAGAAGAACCAAGTGGCATGGATGACAAAAACGAAACGCTGTTAACACCATAATCGGACCTTGAAAAACTTCCAAATCGTGTATTGTAAGACATGTATTGTAATATGTAGGAAAACTCTAGCGTCTACCTCTTAGGTCAGAAACTCGCATATTTTAATGTTAACTATTTTCCTAAGACATCTAAAATATGGCAACCACCCTTGCACGCATAACGCGTGCACCTCTCCTCGTTATACATCATTTCAAGCAAAAGACAAGTCCATAACAATATTAAATCTAATCATGTCAAGTGCATTAAAAGTCAACAAAATAGTAACCCTTTTTTTTTTTTTTTTTTTTAAAAAGATTATTATGAAAATATATCTTATTTTCCCCTTTTTGAGTTGTATGTACCATAGTGAGGAACAAACTATTTAATAACTATTATTCACCGATCGATTGACGATCTTTAGGTATCGAATCAAGTATTTTTGAGAATCGATATATGAATAATTGAAATTCAAAAGGTTAGCTATTAAATATTATGATCCTAACAATGTTATATAAACTCAAAAGATGACAAATAAGATATATTTTCAGACAATAATCCATTTTATAAAGTGCTAAATAATAATAATAATAATAATACTAATAATAATAATAATAATCCATTTTATGAAGCGAATCCGAAAGTTTTCTATAACCCAAGACATTGGGGCACGTGCTGCTATTCATATCTTTAGTAGGATTAGCTTTGCTATAGCTAGAGGAGTGGGGGCTCAGCTAGTATCGTGGCTCCCCACTAATTTCTTGTAAATCCTATAAGTTTTTAATAAAGGGATGTTTAAATAATAATAATAATAATAGGCTAAGTGTGCGAATATTAGATATGAGTTTCTCCCCTTCTCATTCTCTTCTTTTGAGGAACTTGAGAAGGATGCGGTAACCTTACCAAGCGAATCCGAAAGTTCTCTCGTGACTCAAGACAATGGAACACGTGTTGCTATTCATACATTTAATAGGATTAGCTTTGCTTATAGTTAGGAGTGAGGGCTCAAATAGTATCTCGGCTCCCCACTAATTTCTTGTAAATCTATGAGTTTCTAATAAAGTGTTATTAAAATAATAATAATAAACAATATATAATAATAATAATAATAATAATAATAATAATAATAATAATAATAATAATAATAATAATAATAATAAGGCGTTTGGTTTTCGCTATGAATCGTAATGGGTATGTGTGTTGGTATAGAGTAGAATGATAATGAAATGTATGAAGAAACCACCACACACATAATATCTGAGAAACTTTCACATTTAGTATCCTCATTCCATTGTGGTGGCCCATATAACAAACCAAACAACATTAATAACTTTCAAAGTTATAGAACACCCCATACGTCCCAATCAAACGGGCCCTAATAATAATAAATGAATTTATTAGCTACAATTTTGTGCTAAAACTCGGGTCCTTTATTGACAACTCGCAATTTCAAGTCATTTCAAGTTTCACTATTTCAACATTTATCGAAACTAGGTTTATGTTCGAATCGCGTAACCTTAATGGTTTAGCGGCTAATTCATGATCATATCATCACGAACATTTCATATGGACTAAGTTTAGTCTACATTTCATTGGCATCATTTGCATCATGTTAGTTCATTCATGACATTTCATTTCACACTTAACGCGTAATTTTATATTAAATAAACGTTATCGCGTGAGTTATTATTTTTAACATTTAATCCGATACTTCCAAAATGATCCCGACATATTTTTAAACTTACATTTAGTTTATAAAAACTATATTTTTAGTTTAACTAGTGTTTTGAATTTATTTCAGATATAAATCGTTGAATTTATATTATTACGACGTTTTTCTTAAAAACTATACGATAATGACTATATCACTCAAATTTCACAAGGAATGTATTTTACAATTTTTATAATATCATTATACTCTATTTTGATCTATTAAAATTTACTTGTACCTAAAAGCTACCAAAACCTTACAAGTGATTACTACTACATATTTTCTTACACCTTTTAACAAATATTACACAAGTATTTATACACAATATGAAAAGAAAAAAATATATACATTGAGACACAATCCCCCAAACCGGTTTGGGGGATGTATCCTATGGTTGGTAGTTTTCTTTATTGTGATAGTACAAGTATACACTTCACATTTAATTCATTCATTTCTTTTACTTCTATAATTCACAAGCCAATAAAAATCCTCTTCTCTCTTGCTCTTGCATCCAAAACCGCCATTGATAGGGTGTTCAAGGAAATCATCAAATCTTTTCAAGCTCAAGTATTTACAATCTAGTTTACACTCTTGTTTCGGTTTGAAATAAAACCTAGGGTGTTTAGGCTAAACCTTGTTCTTTGCACCTCATCATATTAACTTGTAAGCATCTCATGTTTATTTTTTCATCTTACATATTCATTTCATACTCATCTTATCATTTTTGAGCAAAACATGCAAGACTTGTGTTGTTTATACCATTTTACATGATTTTTAGTGTTATATACATATAAAGTCATCCTATAATTATTCCCTTGGTATACTTTGGTCTTGATGATGTTTAGGAACCCATGACACCCTAAGAAGGTGTATGGTAGGATTAGATTAGCTTTGGAGTTGATTTGAAGGGATTAGAATAGGTTTTGTCCATGAAAAACTATTTTCAATACGTATAAAATAGGTTCGTCCTTGTTTTGGTTTTCTGGAAAATCCGACTGTAGGCACGACATTTTGGCCTTGATATTTAGAAAATATACTTTAAAACGAATCCGTGGCGCTTGAACGGATTAAAACGGAGTTATAACGAAGAAGTTATGGATTTTACAAGTTTGACGACGAAATATATAATTTTCTCAAATTTCAAAGATACTATTTTTCTTTTGTACGAGTCAAAACGAGCCTTAAGCTTTACAAATTATTTCGACTTATCAAAAATATATTAGTATACTTTGATACGAAGCTAAGGACGATATATATGAGAAAACGGATTTGAAACGACAAAGATATGCACGTTTTCATAAATTTGCCGTAACTATTATTTTCTCAAAAACTATATTATTTTACGAGACAAGTGTTACAAAGAATTAAAACGACCATGTTGAGGGCTATTTTTAACCATGATGTGGAACTTTTGGAACGAATTGTCTTCTAATAAAATCAAGTTCACCGGCATATTTTTCAAAACGCATGTCGTTTGTAAAGCGGAGTTGTAGTAAATTATTTACTGGATGTTCAAACTTGGCAAACTCATTTTTCTCGCACAACAATTAGCCAAAACCACCATCTTTAACCCTTATTATCTTTATGTTCGAGACCTTTGGACTAAAACTCCTGACTCGAAACTTTAGATATCGATACAAACTTTCCAAACCGTCGAGTTCGTTTCTCTAACGATCGACGACACTATTTTACGACTAGTTTTCCAAAGCCATTTTTGTTACTTTTATAAAATTCGACGACATTGTTTTACTTACGAAAAGTGAAAATTTCACCATAAATCATTATAAAACCATTGTAGGATGACATTTTGACGTAAATACTTGAAAAGTGATTTTTGATTGGTCAAGACGTCAAACCAGTATTTTCGACGATAAGTAATATTTTCAAAACTCGCAAATGGTATAAATAATATACGAAATGCATGCATAACATTACATTGCAACTCATTACATATCATATCATTCACAATAGGTCAAGATTAACGTATCACATTACATCTCGTGTACTCACTTTTGTCTTCGTGATCATTCCACCAAGTGAGTTTCATAGCCCTACTTTTACTTGTTTTCATAACTGCTTGGGGAGATACATGCTCAACTATTTTTATGACTATCATGATTATTTGAAACTACATGCTTAATCGAACTTAATGTTTAGTCATATCTTATATCATAAATCATTGAAATGAATGTCTTGGGATTATCATTGTGTCAATGTCTTGGGATTATCATTGTCTTTGAATGTCTTGGGATTATCATTGTCAATGTCTTGGGATTATCATTGTCGAATGTCTTGGGATTATCATTGTCCGAATGTCTTGGTATAATTATGTCAAGTAAACATTGATACATTAAGTCAAGCATTATTATGTGAATTCATTTGACATCATGCGCTTGAACATAAACTATATACATTTTGGCAATGGGTTGTGAATACAGTGTTGCAAGTTTTGTATGGGCGAACTTGAACCGAGTGGATTTACGATGCCTTTGTGCATAAACGATTTTGAAAGGCTTTACATTTCATCACAAACTCTATGAACTCACTCAACCTTTGTGTTGACACTTTTAAGATGTTTTTATCTCGTATCTCAAGGCATTCACTTCATGGCATGATGTGGACACATCTTCGAGTCGCGATGACGACGCCTCACTGGGTTTTACTCACTTTAAAACATCGCTTGAATTGTAACAAACTTATTTCCGCAAGTTGATTTTCATTTGGGACCTACTTTGTAAACTCGATTGTTTTATTAAATCAAACGACGTTTTTTTCAAACGACACTTTGCGCTGCTCAATATAATCGTGATTGTGGCTGCATGATGACCTATCCCTGCGAATTCTATTCCACAAAAATGATAATTCAAAATGACATTTATTATTTTTTGTGGGTCCTGATTTGTTGTTTATGTATTTTTATAAAAGATTGTAGCCATTTGATTACAAAAATTATAGTCGCCCTGTCCCCTAATAATAAAGTACAAAAATTATAGTCACCCTGTCCCCTAATAATAAAGTCACACTTTCAACACTCGCCTTCCACAATAGTAACCAAACTTAATTGCAGTTATTAAACCGTAATCTCAACTACCACCTAAATCAGCGGTTTTAACAGTTCTTCGGAGTAAGATCCGGCACGAATAACAGAAACACAGGCGTAAGATCTGGTGGATGAAGATGAAGATGATCCGGACCGTTGATTGCAAATCAAGAAAAATGGCACAGGCGTATGGCTGTTTTGCCGAAATGGAATGAGGCTTTGCGGTTATATATAGAGGCATTGAGCCTGATGCGTGGACACATACTACACTTTTAAAGCGAGAAACCAAGGCACATGCGGTTTGATATCTTGAACACGCGGTTCTTGGTAATGAGGAGACTGATGAAGCAAAAAGTGTTCGCTCTTTATAGTGATCATTGAAGATGCAAAGTTTCTTCAAGTTATGTGGCTCATCAGCTGTGCAATGACTATGGTGGACACATTGGCGGATCACCTGGACGGCTTTTTAGGTTTGTTTTTTTTAATAATCTATGAAGTTGTGGAAGAAACATAAATTGGATTGTTGTATTATTAGAAACTTGGAACAATAAAAAACATCATTTACAGTATAGCATTATTGACAATTTTATATTTGAAGTGATCTAAATCTATAGTATAGCAAAAGGAATCATTTATTTTGTTTGCTCGCGAGATCTATAGTCTTGCATAGGCTATTAAGCATAGGATGGGCGTGGCATTTTTGACCCAGTTACAAACTCAAATTGAGTTACTAAATTAAATATAGCTAAAAGGGGAACGGGTCAAATGGCTTGAGCTGGTTGAAAACCCACCTAATTTTTAGACATGGACAAAAATGTATTAGTGGGTCAAGACTAAACCCGATTTGACCCATTTTTACCCTTACAAAAATTTACCCATTTAAACCGGAATTCTTTACCCATCCTGCCCATCTTGCCACCTCTAGCATAGAAGGTCACTTGATTATTTATATCATGGTTAAACATTTTTGTATCACTTGTTGCCTCACATTTCATCATTTCTGTCTTTTTTTGCAGTGATATTAACTCGGATGTTTACACATACAAGACACAGATTTGACACGCACATGAAAAAGCGATATTTTTGCCATAGGACAGGATGTTTAACAGGTATGTAGATGAGATAAAGGTCTGATAAGTTAGAAGTGTATTCTTTCAATTTTTTACCAAATGAATCTTGATGATTATGTCAACCATATATAAAGCCATGCTTTGTTTTTTCCCCATGGGACAATCTACTTGTACAGATTATTCATAAGCAATTGAATTCCCATCTCTATCTCTTTTTTTTTTTTTTTTTTTTTAAACTCAACGAGTTTACACTTACAGTAAGCATGTATTGATAGTGAGTATGGTTCTTGACAATATTGGTTTAAAACTATTGCATGACTCATTGACTCGTTCATAATTAGTCTTTAATAAAAAAATAAGAAACAAGATATTAAACATGCACTCGTGCACACAACATGGATACTATGTTTCATACACACACACACATGTATATTAAGTTGGACAAATGCACCTGTAGCACAACAAATGTGAAGGGATTCGGTCATCTGATCTGATTCTGTAGATCAAGGCACTACAAGGTTTATTAAAATAGAAACATACACATGGTGGTGTATGAAGAAAAGCACTACAAAATAGTAATAATAAAAATTTTGGGAGAATAAAAGCATCGGAAACGGTAAAATAATAATGTTTTGCAGGACACTGAAGTAGTGCAATTTGCAAGAATGGTTTTTTTTTTTTTTTTTTTTAACAAAGTCTGAAAATAAACCTAATGTCCAAATTTGCTCTATCCAGCAAATGTTGTGGTGTTTTCACATTAGTTGTGGTTGTTTGCAATAAAAACTCAAGTAGACTTGTTTTGAAAATCTACAAGTATTGATATAAAAAAAACTCGATTATCTTCACATACAACTTTTGGTTTCAAACCTGATGAGATATGCTCAATGACTATTTCAACTTGCAACTCAACGGTTATAACTTCTCTTACCAGTCCATCTGCTACCATTGACCTCCTCCAGAGATCATGTAAACAGGTTTGAATCATTGTCTCTCATGGATCGATATAATGCTTGTGGTAATTTTAGCTTTAAATGTTCATTTCAACGACTTTAGATATATATATATATATATATATATTTTTTTTTTTTTTTTTAATTTATTTTTTATTATTATTATTTTTTTTAATTTTGAAACTAGGCATGATACTGATTCATGTGCTTATTGTTCTAGATATGTGCGCTGCTATAAATTTACAAATTTACGCACATGAGAATGACCTTTTTTATCAGATTTCCTTTTTTTATTAGTAAAGGTTAGGGTGACTTGAATCCCTTTTTCATTAAAAGGAAATCTGATAGAAAATGAATAAGACAAGATGATCATCACCCTGCTGGTGCAAGTGTTCTAGTCATTATTTATAGAGAACCTTAAAGTTATCGTTTAGCTTATAGTTCAAATAAAGACATACTAGACAACTATGTTCATTTACCTTTTTTGAAACCTCTTGACTAAACTTTGGTGTTGTTCGTGTGCATGGAATATTGTCACTAGTGTAATTATGCATATCATTTTTTTGTCGTGGAATGTTATTTGGAAAACTAACGTAGTATCATACGTGTTATTGCCGCAGGCTGAAGGCTGATATCCAGATGCTTTATGTTACACCTTGTGTACAGTCTTAAAGCATGATTTGAATCTCTGCTGCAAGTATCATGCAATGCCTACTGCTATGTACCCTTTCATTGAATAATAGTGCGGAAACTATCAACCATCATTCTACAAAACTGATGTGTTGAAGCAAACTATACTTAACATGCACTTTGAGAGTAGGGGCCATATTTGCACCGGAAGCTGCTGCAAAGCTGAATGCAGCTTGATCTGAGGACAAAGATATATGCTACACTTTATACTGAAAAGTCAAAAACATAGTCATGCCATTTTGTTAGAGCATGCCGTTTTTGTTGGGAACATTGTTTTCTCATGTCCCTATGTCATTATTTGGCAAATGCATACTTACTTTTCGGGTAGTGGTAAACCTTACAGTAAGCTGCTTGTTACAGATTTTCTGTTTTGTATTGTACACGCGAGTAGTACACTCCATCTGACAAAAAATAACGAACAATTCAAGAGTAAATTTTATTTTATTAGTATTATTATTATTTTTAACTCTGTAGCTGTTATAAACACGCACATAGTCCGGTGTGTTGGTAAGAAAGTGGTTGAGGGAAATTTCAGGTAGTGTTTGATAAAATTTTTGTACTCTTATTTTTTCAAGTAAATCCCGACATTGCAATTTTTATTATCTTCCACTAGTGGCACACGGTGTAGTAACACCAAAGTTGTCAAGAAGTGTTGTGACATCAGCATAAGATACACAGCCATAATACAGCATTATCACAAATAACTTTGGCCGTTAACTTTGAGAACACCGAAGCTGGGGTGGTAACTTGATACAACGTTGAAAAAACGTTGCTGTACCCCTTGCTTTGTTCCTTATTGTACACGCAAGATGTCTATTTAGCATGAGTGACTAATGACGAAAGTGTTTTATCTATGATTTTATGTTGAAATTACAAAACAATACTATGTATAACACAAATGGATAGAGCGATAACTGTTGACCTCTCTGTGGCTCTATCGCATTGATTCAAACATGACGTTGACTAGTAGAAATCTTCTTAGAGCAGTTTTCTAAACACAATACCAAACACCCTTTAAACCAATAGTTTTAGGCCCAGCATGGCTCATCTTATAAGTCATACCATTTGGCTTTCAGTACAATTTACAGAATTCAGAGCATTAAAATACAACATATTAGAGACCAATTCTACGGATTGTGACCATTTATCTGTAACATATCAAACATTATTTGCTCTACAAAGTGAGGAGAAACAAACTTTATCAAGAAATCTGTAAGATCTTAAAAACCATAAACTTGAAACAAAAAGAACATCAAAATGTCTTCATTAAACCTGTAAGAACCACTTCACGCGACTTTCTTGTTAATGTTTGTAACAAGTTGACGCATTTGAAACCTCCAAATCCAGAAGTAAACTAAACCAACCCCGATCAATATATAAACCCAAACAGCCTCAATCCCACTCGCATCTGCCAACCTAACCTCCAATATAGTAAACCTCCCCCTTTGCGAATTCCCCAAGATGCTCTCTTTCACATGACCATACAGAACATAAGCCCCGTCCTCATCTGCTACAGTCAAGAGCAGTTTCGTCATAAACCACACACCATCACTCCAACTGTTATCACTTTTTATATAATAAAGCGTATCTTGCGACACAACCAAAAGAACCCCATCACTTCCTTGTTTAATGAAATCTTTCTTACGGTCCCGTACGTCTTCATGATCAACTTTATAAAAGTTACCAGTCAGTTTTGCTGCAATTGATTATAAGTGAGCTATTAATTGAAATGAGATAACTTAACTTGAAAATGCAATGCAAAAGACCCCTTCAAATATTGAAAATGCAATTGATTATAACTTAACTTAATCATATATGTAAAAAAGTCAAAATGGAGAGAGATGGACATACCTTTAGACTATGAGGACATGTGGGATATAGGAGATGCGGGGCCAATAGGAACCTCTTCTACTTGTCTTTTCTTTCAATTCATCTGGGCATCTAACGATTTCCAAACTCAAAAGTGAAGGCAACAACATTTCTGGTAGATCTTGAATCTTTGGGCAGTAATTAATTTCGAGATGTTGGAGGGAGGTGAGGTGCTGGAGTCCCATTGAAACTGATTCCAATTTCGCAAAATCCCTTAATTCAAGTGTAGTAAGAGATGAAGGAAGCATATGAGACAATTGACTTCCACTAGTCACATCTTCTTCTTCTTCTGCCGATCCACCACGTAGAATTAGGTCAACAAGTGAGGATGGGAAGTTTTGTGGGCCCACTATCAACTTTGATATGGGCTTCTTCAAACCCCCTATTAATAAGAAACCCAACTTAGGAGGCCAAACCCCAAAGGAATCAACATCCATACTTTTACAATTCTTGATTATCAACAATTTTAACGAGGTGAGATTCGGCAAGTCGGCAGCAGGAAATGACTCTATACTCGAACAATCTCTTATATCCAATTCAGTGAGGTGAATGAAACAAGTCAATTCATTGATTGACTTCAGATTTTTCCAACTATCTATGCGTACAACCTCAAGCATCATTGGCATGCTTGTGTTGAGAAGCACCTCCTTTTCCGCTAGTTGTTCACAATTGTCAATTACAAGGGACTTGAGCTTGTGCCCTCTTGTTGGGAAAGAGACAGATGCAATCATATGACAATCACAAATACTCAATTCTTGAATGTTGTTTGGCAAATTGCAACGCTCAAGACTATAACACCAATTTAATTTCAAAAACCTGAGAGATGTTAGCTGGTTGCATCCATCCTCCTCCATTTTCTCTCCTAAACTCACCAATTGTGAACAATGCCATACTTCCAACTTCCTTAAATTCACAAGAACCTTACTTGCCTCTTCTTCTGATTCCCACAAGTATCTTATTTCATTACACTCACTAATACATACTTCTTCAACTGCCCCAAGATAGTCCATAACACCTCTCCACACCTCATCACTAAGTCCTGTAATACCAATTATACTCAACCTGGTGATTGATGAAGCTACACGAATCAGACTTCTCAATACACCATCACCACAGCCACTGAGATATAAAACCCTAAGCGAAGGTAGTGCTTCAAGTGAGACTTCAGCCAAATTAGGACAATTTCCTATATACAACTCTTCAAGGCATGGAAACATTACTGCACCTACAACACCACTCTTGGTTGACCATACCTCCCACCCACTCATATCTCCAAAACTTAAACTTTCAAGTTTAGGAAATGCAATACCTGTCCCAAGGAACCCTGAGCCCACAACTTTCACCTCGTCCATACTTCCAATTTCCAAATTCTTAAGAGATGGAAGTTGCCCAAGTGGTGGTAGAGACGTACAATTTCTACCACCCCAAATTGAAACACTAGTCAACTGATCAAATGAGGGATCCCCAATCCACTTTGGAAATACTTTACCTCCATATGACACAACTTTTAGATCTTTCAAATTATCACTATGAGGCTTGAGGGCATCCAGGACCTCATTCTCAAGTGCTTCATTTTGAGCATCATTATAATCGTCACTCCATTCCACATGTAACTTACAAACCATTTTTTGTGATAAGTTCACCTCCCGTATATCCCATGCCCTTTTCACTTTTTCCAGCCCATGAATGGAAATATTCCCTTGGAGATTCTTTAAATTCTTAAGCCAAGATATAAAGAAGGTGCTGTTTTCAACAACAATGTTGTCGGAAAGAATTTGTAGGCTTTTCATCTCACTAATCCCTGACGGCATCATATTCCAAAGCAATGTATCCCGAATATCAAAATGCTGCAAGTTTTTAAGCTTTAAGAAGTTGTCGGGAAACGTGGTCAAGCTATTACAGCCGGAAACGATCAGTGTCTGCAAATTATAAAGATTGCAGACATTTTCAGGCAAATGCGTGATGCTAGTTCGAGATAAGTTAAGATACCGCAGGTGCTTCATATTGCCGACACACTCTGGTACCTCATCTATATCTAATCTACTCAAACTTAGAACCCTTAACAATGGTAACTTGGGAAGTACATCAACCAGAATCTTACTTGATAAGTTGAATATCTGCCAGCTAGCATCTCTCACCACATTGGGCATAGCTAAAAACGTTCTCAAACTATTAGCTCTTTCGAATGCCTTAAACTTGTTGTAAGTCATATGTTCCTCACAAACAAATGACATATGACGGAACTTTTTAAAAGCTTCCTTCCTAACATTCTTCTCCACATCTATGTCTAACCTTGAATAAAATTCTCCAGCAACAAATGTGGCTAAATCGTTCATAAGGTCATGCATCACAAACAACGATTCTTCATGAGGCACATGTTGAAAAAAAGATCTGGACAACAGCTCTTGAAAACATTCCTCACCCAAGCGTTCCATTGATTTTTCTGCAGTTGAATTGTGCAAAAACCCTTCCGCCATCCACCACAATATCAAGTCATTTTTCTCAAACACGTAGTCTTTGGGGATCAAGCAACAGTAAGCAAACAATTTCTTCATAGGTGCAGAAAGATCTTGGTAGCTTAGTCTGAGCGCCGGAACAATACCGTCTCTGTCTTCTAGCATCCATATCTCACTATCCAACAGCTGCTTCCAATCTTCATTTGTTTTTGTTCTGAGTAAACTTCCAAGTGCTTTTAAAGCCAAAGGCAAGCCATCGCATTTTTTCACGATGCCTTCACCATGTGGTTTCAGTACCGGATGTAAATCAAAGTTCTTTACACCCAAAGCATATTGAGCAAATAAAGATAAAGCATCATCATGTGACAGCTTCTTTAGATCGTATGGATGATCGTAGCCCAACTTATTAAGCAATTGTTGCTTTCGAGTTGTGATGATTATTTTGCTTCCATGAGCCACATCAAAGAATGGGGCCACCAATGTTTCCCAGTCTTCCAGCTTTTCGCTCCAGATATCATCCAAAACAAGGAGAAATCGTTTCCCTGTAAGTTGATTTTTAAGAGCTGCTTGAAGCAAATTCAGATCTTCAAATTTCTCATTTTTGTCCCCACCTACAGATTGAAAGATGACTTTACTTATATTGAAGCTGTCAAAGTCGTCAGAGACACAAACCCATGCCTTGAGCTTAAAGTGATCCTTCACTTTCTTATCGTCATACAAAAGTCGAGCTAAAGTTGTTTTTCCCATGCCACCCATACCAACAATGGGCACGATGCTAAAGTTTCGACTACATGGTTCATCACCCAGCAGCTTCTGGAGTAATTCCTTCTTATCACCTTCACGCCCAACAATACTAGGTGCATCTACCAAAGAGGTCTGGTAATTTCTATTCTTATTTTTTGACCCGCCATCTTTCACAGTTAAACCAAGATTATTTTTTGCATCTATGAGTTCTTGTAACCTGGTGGTAATACTGTTTAAGTTGCCGTCCATCCTAGTACTGAGTGAGAAATTTGTGATGCAAGTTGGAATGAGCTTTCTTACCTTGTTACTGATTCCTTCAGACTCATTGGTAAACTCGTGATGCATAGCGTCTGTTGCCAAAGCATCAAGAATATCATCAATGTCATAAGCCAAATGTTGGAGACCATTTAGCCACTGCTTAACAGCTACCTTGGTCACTTCCTTCTGAGAAGCATCCTCAAGGAATGCTTGGATCTGGGTTAACTTCATCTCCCATTTCATCAGCTCGGAGTGAATTCCTTTGGAGCGAGCAATATTGTTCTCGAGTACAGATGCTAGCTTCTCAAAAACGATTGGGAGCAAGGCAGAAAGAACGAGTTCAGCCATTGTTGGTTTATGGTGAAAGCACAAAAGAAAGTATGAATGTGGACGGATAAGGGTGCATAGAATGGAAGGTTATGAGATACTTTTAATATACTTAGCATTATTGTCTAAGTCTTTGTTTATGGTCAATGCTTTTGCTGTTTTCACATTCATCTCATCCACCTAACACGATGTGAATGAATGGCTATGAATTAGACAACAAATAACTAGTTTAAAGCAAGAGTTGAAAATTTGACAATTACTACGACCACCGGAGACCTGTGCTGGCCAATGCAATTGCTTCTAGCAAGAATTGTGATTCAGATTTTGGTGTCTAGTATTTGACCAAATTTTATGGGAATAATTATCTTATTAAATGTTGTATTTGTACGTGTAATGGTTTTTTTTCACAAGTGTATCAGAGTCGAGCACCGAGGATTTTTTTTTGCGCTCACCTAGTCAAGATCCACGCCTAAAGCAAAGAATCTTTCATTGCTTTTAAAAATTATGGTCGTGTCGACATTTGAGTTTTTGTCTTTCATAATGCAGCCGTTTTGTTCACTTTAATCAGTTTAGACACCCTTATTTCATTAATTTTAGCTTTCAAATATAAGCTAAAATGATACAAAATGTTTTATATATTTAATTTCATTAATTGGTTGAGTTTCCACACATCGTAATGTGTTATATATATTACTAAAGGCTAACATGTTTCATATAGTATTTCAAAAACTTCAGAAAAGATAAGTAAACAAACAAAGCATAATATGAGTGAGTTTTTAATACAGTAGTTAACAAAATCAACTCCTAGAAAATTATTTTATTGGACAATTATGTGGTTTATGCATAGTTGCAAACTACATATGAATTGTTTTATTGGACCAAATTCTTTCTAGATCTGTCAAATTCTTTTAATAGTTACAAGATATATAAATGCCATTTTGTGTGATTTGGTTGTCTAGAAGAGTAAAGTCATTGAGCCATACATCGAGATCCCCTTTTAACTTCTTTTTTCATAATAATATTCTTTTCTAGTATGACCATGACATATCATATCAAGAAACACACTTTCCCAATTGTTCTGACAATATGACATAACATATCAAGAAGCACACTTTCCCAACTTGAATTTGAAAGAGTATCAAACTGTAAATAACCGGTATGAATCAAGAAAGAATTGCCTAAATTTCAAAATTTCTACAAATTTGAAACTTTGAGAATCTCTTTTGAGCATACAAACTTTCAAAATTTCAATAGAAGGTCCTAGATCTTTCGTCCCGTACACCCCCCATCACTCGAGAATGGACCTCAATAGAACAACAGTCACAAACAAAAATCAAACAACTTTAAAGAAACAAAGCCAAAGGAAAAAAAAACAAACTAAAACGAATCTTTAAAAGACATATTCACCATGCCTTTCACAAAAAAATAAAAGACACATTCACCATGGTTAAAAACTCACAAGCCTCAATGTGCAGATCTCTAAACCTCCATCATTTGAGATAAATGTAGCAAAATAAGATCTATAGTAAACCATCCTTAAAAAGCATTAGTTCCAAACTCTTAACACAATTATTTAAAGTTCCAGCACAACATTAGACCGAAAAAGTTTCTTGCTACATGCCGACACATACACCATAGACCTCGAAGTCAAACAATTAAACACAAAAAAGATCCATATATCTATTGTTCATCATACACCCCGAATTTAAACTCATAAATCTCAAGAAATATACAACCTTTTTCCGTATTCTAACCAAGAAATATACAACCCTTTAAAGACCCATTTCCCGAACACCATTTGACCACAACAACTCAACGAGAATGTAGTCGACAATCCTTGGGAGCAAAAACTAAATGAATCAACAATATACACTATATGATACAACTATTCATTGTAACAAAAAGTTATCAAACTAACCATAATTTGAAGCACTCATCATCACCCTTTGTTGACTATTTGTATTTGTAACAAGCGAGCAGAAAGAATGTACATCAGCAGCTGTCGGTGTACATTCGCAAAAAATATGAGGACGCGGTTCATGAGATAACGATTGAACTAACCCTCGTTGCATATCACATACACCATGACCAATACTGCTACTCCCTGTAGCATGAGTAATAGCTTATTTTGAGACCATACTGAGATCACCCTGGGTGAGGATTAACATCTACTTTACCCTTTCTTTTTTCCACATTAGCCACACCTTTGTTGTGTGACAACGCTGACACATGTCATGTCTCAAAAGTTCCGGCGAGCAGCGGCTGTGACGGAAGATTCCGGCGAGGATACGATGCTATATGAAAAACAAAAAGTCAAAAAAAAAACACTCAAAAACTCAAATCTATAAATACAATATACAGATCTATTAAACAAACCTTCCAACGATACAGTGGCGGCGAAAAACACTTTCCGGCGAGGCAGCGGCAGCAAATTTCCCGCGAGACGGCGGTGGCCTGTGGCAGCAGCGGCGGATCTGACAAAAAATACCAAAATGTTATAAATTCTCAGATCTGCAAATAAAATCCACTTTCAATACTTAATTAATATACATAGATCTATTATAAAACTCAAAAAAAATACCTTAAACTTGAAAAACCCTAATAGTGGTCGTGGTTCTGGTGGTGGTTTGATTTCGGTGGTGGATTGGTCCGACAGTGAAGTGGTGCGATTATGTGTGTTTTTTGTTTGAGAGATATTGAGGGTGGTGGCAACCATCCCTCACCATCCCTCACCATCCCTCACTATCCACCAATAACATTCTTCCAACTCATCTCATCCCCACACCACCCTCACCATAGATTTTAGTAAGAACCATGTATCCCTACCCTCACCATTTTTTTTTTTTTTTTTTTTTATATTTAAAATTATATCAAACAATATAATAAAAACACATAATATTATTATTATTACTTAAAAGAAAATTACAAAATACTTAAAAGAAAATTACATCCTAAAAAACGCTTTAATTAAAAAACATACTAAACACATTTCTAAAAATCACAGGCCATCCGTATTTCTCCGCGATCTCACGTTTTTGGGCAAGAGTGACCGCTAGTATATTTGGATCGTTTATGTGATTGTGCGGTGTTTGATATACTTTCAACGCCCTATACTTAGCCTTTTCTTCCATGACACGGATTTTTGTCGCCATAACCTTTTCGGCCATCTCATCCTTTGAAGCTTTTGCTCCGCCTCTTCTCCAATATTTGTGTTTTCTTTGTTGTGTAGTTGTCAAGCTCATAGCAACACTACCCTTTGACGACGATTCGCCGCCTTTTGCCCTTTCTTTTTGAATGCGAGGCATCGTGTCGTCATTGAGATCCGAATCACGTGGTTGTCATTACTATGGTCTCGTAGTGGCCGGATTCAGACGACTTTCTCCGTTTGTCGGAATGAGACGAAGATCCTTGCGCTATATCTGGTTGTTCCAACCATTTGTCTTCTTGCCTAACAATCTCCCATGCTTCAATATGACTAAACGACTTGCCATTTTAGTTTTGTAATCGGCCAAGGCATTTTTCATGATGTCAACATCGCTACAACCACTCGCAAGACGATTCTACAATTACATAAGTAAAAATTAATATGTAATTTATAAAAGTATATAACTACAAAATATTAATTCATATAAATGTAAAAGTATATAATTATAAAATTACTTGTTGGATCCACAACCCATTAAAGACACCCATTTCGCGCTCAAACTTTTCCACTTTGTGTTCAAGCCGTGATGTGTACGCCAGTAGTGTTTCAATGTTTTGCTTGAAATGCTCATGAATTCTTCTCCAAAACCTTCTATTTTGTTCATTCCGATCGCTCTACATGTCGAGATGTGAACCCAAGCTTTTGCCAACGCCTCCTCTTCGGCCGGTGTCCAAGATTTCTTTTCCACTCTATTTGGGTTTCTTTTTCGTACTTCTTGAACTTCTTCAATTTCTTCAACTTCTTCATTTTCTTAACAATATTTTAACAAATAAAAGTATAACATAATAAATTAGTAGAAATAAAAATTATTACAAACAATATTTTAACAAAGAAAAATTATACCGATTGGAGGTTGCGTTTCGGGAATAACAATGTCATCTTCTTCATCATCCACACTATATAGCGGTAGTTGTCGTCGACACTTGTTTCACGTCGCCAAGGAGCGCCACGGTACTCGAACGGGTGAATTCGCTTGTCAATTGAGTTGGATTGATTGGTGGTTGCGATAATATTGTGGTGGAAAGTACGGTGGAGAAGTCATTTGAGGTTGATAATATTGGGGTTGTGGACTCATTTGTGGAATGTACTGAGCGGGTTGTGATTGAATTCGGGATCTAAATCGGGAACCGCGTCCACTTCCTTTCGATGATGAAGAACCATTTTTTGATTTTCTTGGATCCATGATAAAAATTGTAGAAATTGGTATAAAAGTTGATTAAAAGATAAATGATATAAAGTATTTTGTTGTGGTGAAAAATATGTTAATAAAATGTGTTATATATAGGAAATGAATTTTTTTTTTAACCGTTGCCCAACGTTCGAAATTTTTTAACCGTTCAACGTTCGATTTTTCCTTTGCCCGCTTCGAGTATATTGCCTGCTGCACCATGACCCCGCCGAGCTCAAGATAGTGGCGGCGGTGTAGCCGCCGGGCGGCTAAGCCCGGGCATCACCCCGCGTGCTGCCACCACCCCGAGAGAGATGAGAAAAAATTAGGTAGTGTATGTGTTTTGTTTTGTTTTTGTTTTAGGAAAAGCTTTTATATCCTACCGGTTCGGAGCATGGGTCGGATGGTCAATCTTAATTTTAGGTTCGGAGTTAGGAGAGGATATTCATGCTTTATAAGGGAGTATAGATATGTATAGAGCTCTACAACTTTATGTTTGTAGCAGTAATGAGGTCGAGTCGGGCTTTATTATGTCAAGTTGAAATTTGTATTTTATAGATTTGTTTGGCAAATGGGTTTGCCGAGGCTTATTATTGCAAAATTATTAAAATGATATAATTAAATGAGTTTTATGGTATATGTTAGATATTTTTGTGGGTAAATATGTAATTTATGGTTTATAAGCCCCTTTTGTGGGGCTAAAGTTTTAAGCCCTTTTTAAGGGCTTATGATTTCATAAGCCCGCATGACAAACGAGACTTATTTTATAAGCCGGCTTATTTTAGAAGCCCAAGCCCCATAAGCCCCCTATAAGCCCCTCACCAAACATACCCTAAATCTTTCTAGTAAATCCTCTCACACATAATAATGTTAAATAGTTTTTTTCACTCATTCCCTCTCTGCATTCAAACCTTCAATTCTGCCGCTTGGCAGAATCCTATGAGTACCCAGTTTTGTAAGAATATTTAGTAGGAGGCTTTAGTATTTTTATATGTATTAATGTTAAATTTTAAACTTTTTCTTCTAAATGAGAGGTTCGAGAAAAAAATTACTATTAACTTGTTTGTTTGAGCAAAGTAAAATCAAACTTGATCGAGATCTTACGATCCGATTATCAAAATCAGGATTCTATTAAGATCTTACGCTTGCAAAGATCCTACGTAGAGTCGAATCTTTTTTTCTTAGTACAACAACAATACCCAATTCCGTCGGTGCATCATTTTTGCTTAGTAGTATTGTAAAATCCAAAATCATGATATTACACAATCTTTATGTGTATTTGTCAACGAACTTCTTAAATAGCATAAACTTAATTATATAAAAAAAAGGGATTATTTCATCAATATCCTTTAAAATTTTCATAATTACGTCAATATCTTTCTAAATTTTACAATTACGTTAATATCCTTTAAAAACCTCAAATTACTCATGTATATCCAATTTAATAATTTGGTTTAGAAATTCCTTTTCAAAAATTAAAAAAAATTCTTATGCCTATTTTACCCTTTTCTCAATCATAACTAAACATTAATCAATATTTAGGAACACATAGAGTGATAATTACATCTTCTCCATAATACACCCAATTGTAATACAACATTTTAGTAGGCATTTAGATAATACTTTTGGATATTATTATCATTAAATTATATAATAATTGCTTATTTTGATAAACATGAGTATTTTGAATATTTTAAAAGGATATTGACATAATTATGATATTTAGAAGGATATTAAAGTAATTATAAAGTTTTTCAAGAATATGGATGAAATTGCCCGATAAAAATAAACATTGTGGTCAATAAATAAAAGCTGCTTCCAATCTTCTTCATCTCTTTTGTTCTGAGTAAACTTCCAAGTGCTTTTAAAGCCAAAGGCAAGCCACCGCATTTTCTAACTATGCCTTCACCATATGGTCTCGTGATCGGAGGTAAATCAAAGTTCTTTACACCCAAAGCATATTGAGCAAATAAAGATAAAGCATCATCATGTGATAGCTTCTTCAGATCGTATGGATGATCGTAAACTTATTAAGCAATTGTTGCTTTCGAGTTGTGATGATTATTTTGCTTCCATCAGCCACATCAATGAATGGGGCCGCCAATGTTTCCCAGTCTTCTAGCTTTTCACTCAGATATCATCCAAAACAAGGAGAAATCGTTTCCTGTTAGTTGATTCTTAAGAGCTGCTTGAAGCAAATTTAGATCTTCAAATTTCTCATTTTGTCCCCACCTACAGATTGAAAGATGACCTTACCTATTTTGAAGCTGTCAAAGTCATCAGACGCAAACCCATGCCTTGAGCTCAAAGTGATCCTTCACTTGCTTATCGTCATACAAAAGTCTAGCTAAAGTCGTTTTCTATCCCACCCATACCAATGGGCACGATGCTAAACTTTTGACTACATGGTTCATCACCCAATAGCTTATGGAGTAATTCATTCTTATCACCTTCACGTCCAACAACACTAGGTGCATCTACCAAAGAGGTCTGGTAACTTCTATTCATATTTTTGACCCGCCATCTTTCAGTTAAACCAAGATCATTTTTTGCATCTATAAGTTCTTGTAACCTGGTGGTAATACTATTTAATTTGCCTTCCATCCTAGTACTTAGTGAGAAATTTTTGCAGCAAGTTGGAATGAGCTTTTTTACCTTGCTACTGATTCCTTGATGAGACTCGTGATGCATAGCATCTGTGGCCAAAGCATCAAGAATATCATCTATGTCATAAGCCAAATTATGGAGACCATTCAGCCACTGCTTAACAGCTTCATCTGTTACTTCTTTCTGAGAAGCATCATTAAGCAAGGCTCGGATCTGGGGTAACTTCATCTCCCATTTCTTCAGCTCGGAGTGGATTTCTTTGGAGCGGGCAATCTTGTTCATGGCTGCAGATGTTAGCTTCTCAAAAATGACTTGGAGCAAGGCAGAAAGAACGAGTTCAGCCATTGTTGGTTTATGGTGAAAGCACAAAAGAAAGTATGAATGTGGATGGATTAGAAAGGGTCTGAGATAATATACTTGCATTATTGTCTTTGTTATGGTCAATGCTTCTATTATTGTTTTGCTATTTGCACATTTCAATATAGGTATGTTTGGCGCAATGGGCAGGGCTAGGTCAGGGGGAGCTTTTATTATAAGCAGTTGAAATTTATTTTGTAAACTTGTTTGGCAAATGGTGGGGCTTATTATTGCAAAATTACTAAAAATGATATAATTAAATGAGTTTTATGGTATATGTTAGATATTTTGTGGGTAAATATAATTTATGGTTCATAAGCCCGGGCTAAAGTTTTAGCCCTGGGCTAAAGAATAAAGACAAATGCTAAGAATTATCATGAATATCGCATTAATTGACTCAAAAGTCCCCGTGGCCCAGCTTTTCAACTTGTTTTTCAATAGCAAACCTTTTCTATAAAAAACAAAACTTTGACATCTATAGATATACTAGTTGGATACCCGCGCACAGCGGCGGCGATAAATATAGTTATATAATAAATATAGTAAATGAATTGCTAACCTAACTCTCCTCGCAATTCCCTACCCGCCTAGTGAATTCATTTCACAACACTCAAAATGTATATGTGTTAGTTGTATGTGTGTGTTTGGGTTTTCCGTATCTTTCCCGTGATATCATTATTCCCGCATATAAAAAGACCTTCACAATCTCTTACCCGTCAAACACTTTCCCAAAAGTAAATGATTTTGATAAATAAAGTTTGTATTGATTGAAATAAAGGTTAAAGTTATAAAAATTTGAATCAAAATAAAATAAACCTACTAAAAATGTAAAAAGTAAAAACTAATAAAAATATATCAAAATGGATGTTGAATTAAAGAACACAAAATTTTAAAAAATATGTTGAAATTAAATCATAAAAAAATTAAACGAATTAAAAGATATTTAAATTTAAAAATAAAGGTGATTAATTAGTTAAGAAGTGACATGTGTCTCCTTATTTTAGTTTGTTAGAGGTCCTCCCTTTTTGTTATTTTTTAGTTAGAGAAGTGACACATGTCACTCAATGATTAGAGCTCATTATCTTAATTTTTTGTGGAGCACACAACTTAAATGCTTTATATAGTAGTATAGATATAGATACTCGATTTGACAACGAAATATCTAATGTTGAGACCTTACTTAAAATGTTGATTAACAAGACACTAATATGTAAACAGTGATGTAGCAAAACCAACATCGCTCGCTTATATAGATATCCGCCTACCACTATCCAACTTAACTTTTGGTATCAATCGGTGTTGCAAAACAAGGACTACAAGGTCAAAACTTGATCAACCTTGGTCAAAACTCAGTCAAATCTTCGGACAAACTTGGCAAAACTCACTTTAAAGTATTTGAACAATTGTGTTTGTAAAAGAGGGGTTGGTTAATAGTTGAAGGACTCATATTGGAACATTGAAATAGTGTAGGGTTTGTTTTGTAACTTTTCTCGTTATTCTTTTCTCCTTCCTCCCATCTCGCTTTTCTCTCAGATAAAACCTTTGTATCTTTCATTTTTAAGTAATAAGGAGAATCATTTTCACCGTGGTGAATCGTGTGTTTCTCTCACTCATTATCACAACATGGTATCGAGCTCAAGAATGAGTTCTTGATCGCCATAACCGACTCAACCGTAACCACCATAACTAACTTTTCCGATCACCATAAACCACCGTAACTAACTTTTTCCGATCATCATTTCTCCTTCATTCCTATCATTCTATTCACAATTCTTTCATCATTTCTATCATTCTTTCATCTACGTTCTTTCAAGATTGAGTTCGTGTATTGTTCAAGGTCGAGTTTGTTGAGTCATTTGGTTGTTGTAACGGTTCTTTCAAGATTGTTGAAGCTTCCAACGTGTTAACAATGGCAAGATCATCTTCTTCAACCGATGCTACTAGCCAAAAAGTCAATCTCTTTGTTTCAAAATCCATTGTATTTGCATCCTTCGATGGCCCCGTACTCTTGTGGTGAATGAGAAATTGTTAGGAGCACAAACTATCGCTCTTGGAGACGATCATTGAAATTGCTCTTTCTACCAAAAGAAAGTTAGGTTTCATCGAGGAACAGCCCAAGATCACAAGATGATGTGAATTTACAAGAACGATTGGATACATGTAATAACTGTGATTAGTTGGTTAATGAACTCGATGTCCGAATCCATTGCAAAATCCATTATGTTCATTGAACCGCTTATGCAATTTGGATTCAACTTGAGAAAAGATTTGCTTTCAAAGAATGGGTCACATAAGTACAAGTTGAACAGAGAGACTTATGAGACCATGCAATCGTGAAGATCTCGTGAGTGAGTACTATACAAGTATGAAGTGTGTTTGGGAAGAATTGATTCAATGAATGAATTGCCAAGAATAGTCAATATCACCCGAGAATTCTTGCTTTTTCTAACTGCTTGAGTACTCGTAAAGAAGAGCAAAGATTGTTTCAGTTCTTGAATGGTTTGGATGACAAATTTTCTCATCAAAGGAGTCGCTTGTTGTTAAATTCTCCTTTGCCAAGTGTTGAGACTGCTTGTGCTTTGCTTCAACAAGAAGAGTCTCAAAGGGGGTATTTGGATCAGACAATCATTTGTTGAATCTATGCCTCTATAGCAAAGGTGAGGTCAAAGAGAAGTGTAACATATGTGGCTACAAGTGGCATCCACCGACAAGTGTTGGGAGAAAGTTGGTTACCCCACATGGCATTACAAGTATAAGCAACACGAAAGGTAAAGCTCCTCGTAAGGTCGGTTCAGTGAATGTGAAAAGACAAATGCATTGGTTGAAACCGGTGGTCATGTGGTCTTTACTTCAGCGCTTTGAACAACTCATGAAGAGTATTCTCATTTCAATCGACTCATCGATGAGACTAATACATTGGAACATCCTTTTGGAGAAGGTACACTCTAATCGCTTTTTCTTGTGTTAATGGGGTTATAGAAGGATGGATAATTGATACAGGGCAAGTGATCATATGTCACCAGATAGCACCGATTTGAATGATGTTGAGGCTCTTAAGTGTAAACAAAGTTATTAATTTGCCAAATGGACATACTTCACCATTTCCAAAGTAGGCAATGTTGCTTTACAAAATGGACTTAAGTCGAACAATGTTCTCATAGTTCCTTCCTTCAAATTCAAGCTTTTGTCGGTCTAAACTAACAAAAGATTCTCATTGCTTTGTTACATTTTATGAGAAATTTTGTGTTATCCAGACTTGAAAACCGTGAAGGTGTTGGGCTTGGGTAAAAGCAAGTCGGCTCTATCATCTACTCAATCTTCCTCTCGATCAAATTCATTCTCAACTTTCTTCAATGGTTGTGTCTCGCACTTGAAGATTGTAGTCTATTTTCATTTTTCTCAAACCTGCTCGCTCCAACAAACTATGCTTTTAGTGTTTTCAATAATTCTACGCTTGTGGCATCATAGACTTGGTCACATTTCGATTCTACTTTCAAACATATTACTTGTTCTCGAAAGTGTTTCTCATTCTAATGAGAATTTTGTTTGACTTGTCCAATGGCAAAATTCACAAAACTTCCATATTCGATAGTAAATCATTCCAAAGTTCCATTTCACCATTCATATAGACATTTGGGGACCCTATAAAGTTCCAACCATAGGGAATCATAAGTATTTTCTCACTATAGTTGATGATTGTAGTAGAGTTGTTTGGACATATTTACTAGTCGAAAGTCGATGCCTTTGCCACTTTCAAGTCATTTGTTACTTTTGTGAAGAAGCGCTTTGAAAAAGATATAAAAGTGGTGAGATCGACAATGCCTTAGAATTTCTCAAAGGATCTATAGGCCCTTTTATGGACTCACTGGAATAGAGCATCAAACTTCATGTGTTGATAGACCTCAAAGAAATGGGAGGGTAGAAAGGAAACATAGAAACATATTGGAGATAGCTAGAGCCCTAAGATTGCATGCTCATTTGCATGTACATTATTGGGGTGACTGTGTTATCACCGCAACATATCTCATTAATGATTTCCATCACCGTGTTGAAATTTAAGACACCTTATGAAGTTTTGTTGCAATCTAAACCCGAGTATAGTCATCTAAGGGTGTTTGGTTGTTTAGCAATGGCTAGTAATCCTTACGAGTTGTCGACAAATTTGATTCCGTAGGTGTACCTTGTTTATTTCGGGTTATCCACAACATCAAAAGGGTACAAACTTCAATTTGTTTGAATCATACAAGGTTTGTGTCAAGAGATGTTGTCTTCTATGAACATATATTTCCTACTCTAAAACAAGTATGTTGCAAGTTCTTCAACCCGTGCTCGCACCCATTTCTTCACCATTGTGGTATGAAGATTTTGTATCCACAACACAACCTGCTCATGAGCCCTTTGTTACCGCCGTTGTTCATGAATCTGCGATGTTGTTCATGATTCCGCAAGTTGTTCATGAATCTGCGATGTTGTTCACACTGCACCATCTTTCATTCCAACCACTAGTGTTCAAGATGCAGAATCAAGATCCACTAGAGTGTCAAGTGCTCCAAGTCTGGCTAAAAGATTATGTAACACCAATTCATCAACCAAAGGCTAATCAAGTGTCGATTACTCTCTTGGCCTCAATTTCATGCTTTTCTATGTGCTTTGGTGGCTCACCAAGACCTACTTACTTCAAAGAAGCGGTTAAAGAAGAAGATTGGTGTAATGCAATGAATTTGGAGCTAAGAGCATTAGAGGAGAATGATACATGGAAGTGACTGTTTCTACCTAAAGGGAAGAAAGCTATTGCTTGTCATTGGATCTACAAAATCAAACTCAAAGTCGATGGTACACTTGACAAGAAGAAAGCTATACTTGTAGTGAATGGAATAGCAAAGAAAAGGTGTTGACTATGAAGAAACTTTTGCTCCAAAGGCAAAATGGTGATCATAGAGCTTTACTTGCAGTGGCGACCATGAAAGGTTGGGAAATTTGTCAAATGGATGTGTCTAATGCCTTTCTCCATGGTGATCTCTTTGAAGAAGTGTATATGCAAATGCCTCATGGTATATTGGAAAGGGGGAGTGTGCAAATGTTCCCGCTTATTCAAGTTTAGTATGCAAACTCAAGAAGTCCTTGTATGGCCTCAAACAAGCACCTAGATGGTGGTTTGCCAAACTCTCTCAAGATTGTTGTCCTTTGGCTATACTCAATCTAAGGTCGATTACTCATTGTTCATCAAGACAGATGTTGAATCCTTTACGCGGTCCTTGTTTATGTTGATGATCTTCTAATCACCGGTTCTAGCAACACTTTCATTCAAGCTCTTAAAACACAATTAAGTACTCATTTTCACATGAAGGATTTGGGTCGATGAATTATTTCTTAGGACCGGAGGTGTGCAAAAGTGACGAGGCATTTTCATCTCTCAAAAGAAGTACACTCATCGATTTACTTCAAGAAGTCGGTTTGACTAATGCAAGACCATACAAGTTGCCTATGGATTCTCATATCAAGTTGCAAGCGGACATGGGAACTTCTTTACCGATCCAGTATACAAAGATACATAGGCAAACTCATATATCTTACAATAACAAGACCGATATTTGCTATATCTGTGCAGCTTGTTGAGCCGCTTTATGCAAAATCCTACATCGCAGATATGCAAGCAGTGGAACATTTGATGAGATATTTGTTGAATTCACCGTGTCAAGGTATATTATTAGCTAATGATTCACTTGTTCATTTGATCGCTTATTGCGACGATGATTGGGCTAGTTGTCCTATGACAAGAAGGTCCACCACCGGCTATTGTATTTTCTTGGGTCAATCACCTATTTCATGGAAATCTAAGAAAACAAGTGGTGTCTAGATCATCACCGAAGTCGAATACGAGCTATGGCCCTAACATGTTGTGAAGTTACTTTGGTGACATTGTTGAAAGATTTGGGGCTCAAAGATCTTGGTCCCGTAGATTTGAAATGTGATAATCAAGTCGCCATTTATATAGTCGCCAATCCGGTCTTCCATGCCGTAACAAAGCATATAGAAGTGGATTGCCATTATATAGGGATCAAGTCAAGAATGGGAAGTCCTACCTTCTCATGTTTCCACTAAAGACCACCGGTGATGTGTTTACTAAAGTTCTTCCACAGATCAACATTCTAAATTAATGTCCAAGTTGGGAGCTTGCGGTCCTTCCACCTCTCAACTTGAGGGGAGTGTAAAAGAGGGTTGGTTAATAGTTGAAGGACTCATATTGGAACATTGAAATAGTGTAGGGTTTGTTTTGTAACTTTTCATTATTCTTTTCTCCTTCCTCCCATCTGCTTTTTCTCATCAGATAAAACCTTTGTATCTTTCATTTTGAAGTAATAAGGAGAATCATTTTCACTGTGTGAACTGTGTGTTTCTCTCTACTCATTACTGTCAACAGTGTTAATGTTTCTAAACATAATCTTTTGTGGTCCTACGAACATGTCATACACACAAAATCGAAATTTATATATAAAATTCCAATCCCGATTACTCCCCGTCTAGGCTGATTACAAGCTACAAGGTAGTCGACCGACCGACTAGCGCCTAGCGTCTTTTGCAACCCCGTATCATGTTCGTATAAACAAAGAGTAAAAAACTGAACGCATGTCCAATATCACATACACCAGAATACTATGTGTGGTTACAAATCACATGGTTTACTTAGTTCTAATGTTCCATCGCAAAACTTGAAACAAACATTTAAATCGATATCACAGATGCAACAAATCACATTCTCCAGCTCTAATAAATATCGTTTACAATTTAATATGCAAGCTGGAACAATTTAAACTTTCTATTCATATAAAGTGTATTAAAAAAAAGAGTCAACAACTTTATACAAAAAGTCAACACGGCCACTCCGCCTACCACAACAGTAGTAACGGAGTAACCATATGTATATACTTAATCATAATTAATAGTTATTCATTATGATGAATGAGTATTATAACATACAATACTTTGTAGGATTCGTATTGCAAAGAAGGGAATATTGCACAAGCGTTAGTACTTTTAGAAGAGATGCAATCAAGGGGTTGTGAGCCTAATGATGTTACATATAATGCGTTGATTAGTGGGTTGGTGAGAAAAGGTGATTTTGAGCAAGCGAAAAAGATGATTACCAAAATATCGGTTTTGGGTTTGAAGGTATCGTCGTATAGTTTTAATCCCTTAATTCGTGGGTATTGTGAAAAAGGTTTGATTTTGGAAGCGTTTAATCTTGCTGAAGAAATGGTAGTAGCAGGAGCCTCACCGAGTGTGTATACATACAATATTCTTATGTATGGTTTATGCAAACAAGGACGAGTTTTTTATGCGAGGCAGCAACATTCCGACATGCTTAAGAAAAACTTGATGCCAGATATAGTTTCTTACAATATCTTGATTTATGGGTACAGTCTTTTGGGGCGTGTAACAGAGGCTTTTTCTTTGTTATATGAATTAAGACGGATGGATCTTTTCCCTACAATGATTACTTATAATACCCTTATGCAAGGGTTATGCATGAATGGCAATTTAAACAAGGCGAGGCAGTTGAAGAGTGAAATGGTAAATCTTGGTTTTCCACCCGATGTAATGACGTACACCATATTGGTAAACGGCTCTTATAAAGTGGGTGATTTGAGTATGGCTAAAGAAATGTTTGATGAGATGATTAGCAACGGGTTGCAGCCTGATCATCACGCGTACACATCTCGAATAATGGGTGGATTAAGATATGGTGATTCATCATCTTTAAATTATTAGAAGAAATGGAAAACGACACGCCTAATTTAGTCACATATAATGTCTTTGTTTATGGTCTTTGCAAGACTGCAAATGTTGAAGAAGCGGCTAAGTTATTAAGAGAAATGGTTAGTCAAGATTTTGTTCCTGATCATGTCACGTATACAAGCATAATTTGTTCGTATTTAGAGTCTAGGAATATTAAAAAAGCTACAGACTTGTTTCTTGAGATGCAAAGCAAAGGGGTAAAACCGACAATTGTGACTTACACTGTGTTGATCCATGCTCATGCTGTTACCTGGAGGATAGATACGGCATATAACTATTTTGTTGAGATGCAAAAGGAGGGCATTATGCCGAATGTGATTGCATACAATGTTTTGATCAATGGTTACTGCAAATCAAGAATAATGGCGCAAGCGTATGGATGTTTTGCCGAAATGGAAGCAAGAGGTTTAGTTGCTAATAAGTATACTTACACAATTTTGATAAATGGGAATTGTAATTTGGGTAATTGGAATGAGGCTTTGCGGTTATATATAGAGATGGTGGATAGAGGCATTGAGCCTGATGCGTGGACACATACTACACTTTTAAAGCGAGTAGGGTTTGAAACCAAGGAACGTGCGGTTCGGTATCTTGAACACGCGGTTCTCGGTAATGAGACTGATGAAGCAAAAAGTGTTCGGTATTCATAGTGATTATTGAAGATGCAAAGTTTCTTCAAGTTATGTGGCTCATCAGCTGTGCAATGACTATGGTGGACACATTGGGATCTCACCTGGGCGGCTTTTTAGGTTTGTTTTTTTAATAATCTTTGAAGTTGTGGAAGAAACATAAATCGCTAGTTCGTTTTACCAATTTTACTTGGATTGTTGTATTAGTTAGAAACTTGGAACAATAAAATACATTGTTTACAGTATAGCTTTATTGACAATTTTATATTTGAAGTGATCTAAATCCATGTATAGCAAAAGGAATCGTTTATTTTGTTTGCTCATGAGATCTATAGTCTTGCATAGGCTATTAAGCTAGGATGGGCGTGGCATTTTTGACCCAGTTACAAAGTCAAATCGGGTTACTAAATTAAATATAGCTAAAAGGGGAACGGGCCAAATGGCTTGAGCTGGTTGAAAACCCTCCTAAAGTCTCATTTCAGTGCATACTACCTCCTAAATCATTTTATTCTACGATTTGGAATAATTATTGTGGTGGTTTGTTTACTTAATCATAATTAACTCAAATGTTGTATCTAATTTATATTGTCCCTTCGGCCACATCTAATATCTAATTTTTAGACATGGACAAAAAAGTATTAGTGGGTCAAGATTAAACCCGGGTTGACCCATTTTTAACCTTACAAAAATTTACCCATTTCAACCGGAATCCTTTACCCATCCTGCCCATCTTGCCAACTTTAGCATAGAAGGTCACATGATTATTTATATCTGCTTAAACATTTTTGTATCACTTGTTGCCATACATTTCATCATTTTTGTCTTTTTTTGCAGTGATATAACTCGGATGTTTACACATACAAGACACAGATTTGACACAACAACGCACATGAAAAAGCGATATTTTTGCTGTAGGACAGGATGTTTAACAGGTATGTAGATGAGATAAAGGTCTGATAAGTTAGAAGTGTATTCTTTCAATTTTTTACCAAATGAATCTTGATGATTATGTCAACCATAAAGCCATGCTTTGTTTTTTCCCCATGGGACAATCTACTTGTACAGATTATTCATAAGCAATTGAATTCCCATAGCTTTTTTTAACTCGACGAGAGTTTACACTTACAGTAAGCATGTAGTGAGTATGGTTCTTGACACGGTTTAAAACTATTGCATGACTTTTTCATAGTTAGTCTTTTAATAATAAAATAAGAAACAAGATATTAAACATGCACTCGTGCACACTGCACACAACATGGATACTATGTTTCACACACACACACATGTATATTAAGTTGGACAAATGCACCTGTAGCACAACAAATGTGAAGGGATTCGGTCATCTGATCTGATTCTTTAGATCAAGGCACTAAAAGGTTTCTTAAAATAGAAACGTGCACATGGTTGTGTATGGAGAAAAACACTGCAAAATAATAGTAATAAAAAGTTTTAGGAGAATAAAAGTATCGGAAATGGCAAAAAATTAAAGTTATTTGCAGGAAACCGAGAAGTAGTGCAATTTGCAAGAATGGTCTTTTTTGAACAGTCTGAAAATAAAACTCAAGTAGACTTGTTTTGAAAATCAGTCAAGCTTTGGTAAAAAAATCTCGATTATCTTCACATAAAACTTTTGGTTTCAACCCTGATGAGAAATGCTCAATGACTATTTCAACTTGCAACTCAACGGTTAACTGTTCTCTTACCAGTCCATTTGCTACCATCGACTTCCTCCAGAGATCATAAAAACAGGTATGAATCATCGTCTCTCATGGATTGATATAATGCTTGTGGTATTCTTAGCTTCAAATGTTAATTTCCAACGACTTAAGATAATTTTTTTGAAACGAGGCATGATACTGATTTAATAACCTTCATAAGCTCATGTGCTTATTGTTCTAGATATGTGCGCGGCTACTAATGTACAATCACACATTTACGCACTTATATATTGCAGTAGTAAAATGATAAGCTATAAATTTACAATCGCTGCAACCTGGTAGAGTGACCTTTTTTTTAGTAAAGGTTAGGGTGACTTGAATCCCTTTTCATCAAAAGGAAATCTGATAGAAAATGAATAAGACAAGATGATCATCACTCTGCTGATGTAAGTGTTCTAATTATCATTTATAGAGAGCCTTAAAGTTATTTTTAGCTTATAGCTCAAGTAAAGACGTACTTGACAACTTTGTTCATTTACCTTTTTTGAAACCTCTTGACTAAACTTTGTTGTTGTTCGTGTGCATAGAATATTGTCACAAGTGTAATTATGCACATCATTTTTTTTGTGTCGTGGAATGTTATTTGGAAAACTAACATGGTATCATACGTGTTATTGGCGCAGGCTGAGGGCTGACATCCAAGATGCTTTATTTGACACCCTGTGTACAGTCTTAAAGCACGATTTGAATCTCTGCTGCAAATATCATGCAATGCCCTACTGCCGATAGTGTGGAAACTATCAACGATCATTCTATAAAAGATGTGTTGAAGCAAACTCTTAATATGCAGTTTTGAGAATAGGGGCCATATTTGCACCGAAAGCTGCTGCAAAGCTGAATGCAGCCTGATCTGAGGACAAAGATGTATGCTTCACTTTATACTGAAAAGTCACAAACATGGTCATGCCATTTTGTTAGAGCATGCCATTTTTGTTGGGAACATTGTTTTCTCATGTCCCTATGTCATTATTTGGCAAATGCATACTTACTTTGCGGGTAGTGGTAAACTCTTACAGTAATCTGTTTGTTACGGATTTCCAATTTTGTCTTATACACGCGAGTAGTACACTCCAGCTGACATTAAATAACGAACAATTCAGAGTATTTTTTTACCTCTAGCTGTTATACTCACACATTACTGGTCTGGTGTGTTTGTAAGAAAGTGGTTGAGGGAAATTTCAGGTAGTGTCAATGTTTATTATCTTCAATTACAGAATTCAGCGCATTAAAATACAACAAAGTTGTCGAAAAGTGTTGTGACATCAGCATAACATTGAAACTATTTTTATCTGCAGTGTGAAAGTCAAAATCACACATACACAGTCATGATACAGCATTATCCAAAAAACTTTGAGAACACCGAAGCTGGGGTGGTAACTTGATGCAACGCTGAAAATACGTTGCTGCACCCCTTGCTTTGTTCCATATTGTACGCGCAAGATGTCTATTTAGCATGAGTGACTAATGATGAAATTGTTTTATCTACGATTTTATGTGAAATTACAAAACAATACTATGTATAACACAAATGGATAGAGCGATAACTGTTGCCTCTCTGTGGCTCTATCGCATTGATTCTAGAGTTATTTCGTGAATAAAACTTACAGAATTCAGCGCATTAAAATACAACATATTAGAGACCAATTCTACGGATTGTGAGCTTTCATCTGTTACATATCAAACATGATTTGCTCTACAAAGTGAGGAGAAACAAAATTTATCAAGAGATCTGTAAGATCTTAAAAACCATAAACTTGAAACAAAAATGACATCTAAATGTCTTCATAAAACCAGTAAGAACCACTTCACGCGACTTTTTTGTTCATGTTTGTAACAATTTGACGCATTTGAAACCTCCAAATCCAGAAGTAAACTAAACCAACCCTGATCAATATATGAACCCAAACAGCCTCAATCCCACTCTCATCAGCCAACCTAACCTCCAATATAGTAAACCTCCCCCTTTGCGAATTCCCCAAGATGCCCTCTTTCACATGACCATACAGAACATAAGCCCGGTCCTCATCTCCTACAGTCACCGAGTATACGAGTCAAGAGCAGTTTCGTCATAAACCACACACCGTCACTCCAACTTTATATAAGTTACCAGTCAGTTTTGCTGCAATGGATTAATTGAAATGAGATAACTTAACTCGAAAATGCAATGCAAAAGACCCCTTCAAATATATATAGAATATAATCATATATGTAAAAAAGTCAAAATGGAGAGAGATGGACATACCTTTAGTCTATGTCGACATGTGGGATACAGGAGATGCGGGGCCAATAGGAACCTCCTCTACTCAAAAGTGAAGGCAACAACTCTTCTGGTAGATCTTGAATCTTTGGGCAACCAACAATTCCAAGATGTTGGAGGGAGGTGAGGTGTTGGAGCCCCACCGAAACAGATTCCAATTTCTTAAAATCCGATAACGAGAGTGTAGTAAGAGATGAAGGAAGCATATGAGACAATTGACTTCCACTAGTCACATCATCTTCTTCTTCTGCCGATCTACCCAATAGGGTTAGGTGAACAAGTGAGGATGGGAAAGTCTGTGGGCCAAACTTTGATATGGGCTTCTTCAAACCCCCTATTCTTAAGTAACCCAACTTAGGAGGCCAAACCCCAAACGAATCAACATCCATACTTTTACAATCTTCTATTCTCAGATGTGTTAACGAGGTTAGATTTGGAAAGTCGGCAGCAGGAAATGACTTGATACTCGAACAATCTTTTACTATTAAATTAGTGAGGTGAATGAAACAAGTCAATTCATTGATTGATTTCAGATTTTTCCACCTTATAAATACAACCTCAAGCATAGGTGGCATGCTTGTGTGGAGAAGCTCTGTATCCAATACTTAATACTCAATTCTTGAATGTTTACAATTGTCAATATCGAGTGACTTGAGCTTGTGCCCTCCTGTTGGGAAGGAGACAGATGCAATCGAATCACAATACTTAATACTCAATTCTTGAATGTTTTTTGGCAAATTGCAACGCTCAAGACTCTCACAACTCCATAATTCCAAAATCCTAAGAGATGTTAGTTGGTTGCATCCATCCTCCTCCTCTTTCTCTCCTAAACTCACCAATTTTGAACATTCCAATACTTCCAACTTCCTTAAATTCAAAAGAACCTTACTTGCCTCTGCTTCTGATTCCCACAGGTATCTTATTTCATTACAATCATCGATACTTACTTCTTCAACTGCCCCAAGATAGTCCATAACACCTCTCCACACCTCATCACTAAGTCCTCTAATACCCTCTATACTCAACTTGGTGACTGATGAAGCTGCGTGAATTAGACTTGTCAATACACCATCACCACAACCTCTGAGATCTAAATCCCTAAGCGAAGGTAGCGATTCAAGTGAGAGTTTAGCCAAATTAGGACAATCTTGAATAGAAAGCTCTTCGAGGCGTGGAAACATTACTGCACCTACAACACCACTCTTGGTTGACCATACCTCCCACCCTCTCATATCTTCAAAACTTAAACTTTCAAGTTTAGGAAATGCAATACCTGTCCCAAGGAACTCTGAGCCCACAACTTTCACCTCGTCCAGACTTTCAATATCCAACTTCTTAAGCGATGGTAGTTGCCCGAGTGGTGGTAGAGACGTAAAATTTCTACCACCCCGAATTGACACACTAGTCAACTGATGAAATGAGGGATCCCCAATCCACTTTGGAAATACTTTACCTCCATATGACACAATATTTAGATCTTTCAAATTATCACTATGAGGCTTTAGGGCAGTCAGGACCTCATTCTCAAGTGTTTCATTTCGAGCATCATTAAAATCAAGACTCCATTCCACATGTAACTTACAAACCCTTTTTTGTGATAAGTTCACCTCCCGTTCATTCCATGCCCTTTTCACTTTGTCCAGCCCATGAATGGAAATATTCCCTTGGAGATTCTTTAAATTCTTAAGCCAAGATATAAAGAAGGCGTTGTTTTCAACAACAATCTTGTCGGAAAGAATTTGTAGGCTCTCCATCTCGCTAATCCCTGACGGCATCATATTCCAAAGCCGTGTATCCCGAATATCAAAATGCCGCAAGTTTTTAAGCTTTAAGAAGTTGTCGGGCAACGTGGTCAAGCTATCACAGCCGGAAACAATCAATGTATGTAAGTTACTAAGATTGCCGACATTTTCTGGCAAATGTGTGATTCCAGTTCGAGATAAGTTAAGATACCGTAAGTGCTTCATATTGCCGACACACTCTGGTACCTCATCTATATCTAATCTACTCAAACTTAGAACCCTTAACAATGGTAACTTGGGAAGTACGTCAACCAGAATCTTACTTGATAAGTAGAATCTCTGCCAGCTATTTCCCTCCACATTGGGCATAGCTAAAAACGTTCTCAGACTATTAGCTCTTTCGAATGCCTTGAACTTGTTGTAAGTCAAATATTTCTCACAAACAAATGACATATGGCGGTACTTTTTAAAAGCTTCCTTCCTAACATTCTTCTCCACTTCTATGTCTAACCTTGAATAAAATTCTCCAGCAACAAATGTGGCTAAATCATTCATAAGGTCATGCATCATAAACAACGATTCTTCATGAGGCACCTCTTGAAAAAAAGACCTTGACAACAGCTCTTGAAAACATTCCTCACCCAAGCGTTCCATTGATTTTTCTTTACTTGAATTGTGCAAAAACCCTTCCGCCATCCACCACAATATCAAGTCATCTTTCTCAAACACGTAGTCCTTGGGGATCAAGCAACAGTAAGCAAACAATTGCTTCATAGGTGCAGAAAGATCTTGGTAGCTTAGTCTGAGCGCCGGAACAATACCGTCTCCATCTAGCATCCATATCTCACTAGTCAACAGCTGCTTCCAATCTTCTTCATCTCTTTTTGTTCTGAGTAAACTTCCAAGTGCTTTTAAAGCCAAAGGCAAGCCACCGCATTTTCTAACTATGCCTTCACCATATGGTCTCAGCATCGGAGGTAAATCAAAGTTCTTTACACCCAAAGCATATTGAGCAAATAAAGATAAAGCATCATCATGTGATAGCTTCTTCAGATCGTATGGATGATCGTAGCCCAACTTATTAAGCAATTGTTGCTTTCGAGTTGTGATGATTATTTTGCTTCCATCAGCCACATCAATGAATGGGGCCGCCAATGTTTCCCAGTCTTCTAGCTTTTCACTCCAGATATCATCCAAAACAAGGAGAAATCGTTTCCCTGTTAGTTGATTCTTAAGAGCTGCTTGAAGCAAATTTAGATCTTCAAATTTCTCATTTTTGTCCCCACCTACAGATTGAAAGATGACCTTACCTATTTTGAAGCTGTCAAAGTCATCAGAGACGCAAACCCATGCCTTGAGCTCAAAGTGATCCTTCACTTGCTTATCGTCATACAAAAGTCTAGCTAAAGTCGTTTTTCCTATCCCACCCATACCAATGGGCACGATGCTAAACTTTTGACTACATGGTTCATCACCCAATAGCTTATGGAGTAATTCATTCTTATCACCTTCACGTCCAACAACACTAGGTGCATCTACCAAAGAGGTCTGGTAACTTCTATTCATATTTTTTGACCCGCCATCTTTCACAGTTAAACCAAGATCATTTTTTGCATCTATAAGTTCTTGTAACCTGGTGGTAATACTATTTAATTTGCCTTCCATCCTAGTACTTAGTGAGAAATTTTTGCAGCAAGTTGGAATGAGCTTTTTACCTTGCTACTGATTCCTTGATGAGACTCGTGATGCATAGCATCTGTACAAAGCATCAAGAATATCATCTATGTCATAAGCCAAATTATGGAGACCATTCAGCCACTGCTTAACAGCTTCATCTGTTACTTCTTTCTGAGAAGCATCATTAAGCAAGGCTCGGATCTGGGGTAACTTCATCTCCCATTTCTTCAGCTCGGTGGATTTCTTTGGAGCGGGCAATCTTGTTCATGGCTGCAGATGTTAGCTTCTCAAAATGACTTGGAGCAAGGCGTAAAGAACGAGTTCAGCCATTGTTGGTTTATGGTGAAAGCACAAAAGAAAGTATGAATGTGGATGGATTAGAAAGGGTCTGAGATAATATACTTGCATTATTGTCTTTGTTATGGTCAATGCTTCTATTATTGTTTTGCTATTTGCACATTTCAATATAGGTATGTTTGGCGCAATGGGTGGGGCTAGAGTCAATGGGGCTTTTATTATGTTCAAGTTGAAATTTGTATTTTGTAAACTTGTTTGGCAAATGGTGGGCTTATTATTGCAAAATTACTAAAAATGATATAATTAAATGAGTTTTATGGTATATGTTAGATATTTTGTGGGTAAATATGTAATTTATGGTTCATAAGCCCTGCTAAAGTTTTAGCCCTTTTTTGGGGCTAAAGTTTAAGCCCTTCAGGGGCTTATGATTTCATAAGCCCGCATGACAAACGAGACTTATTTTATGTTCCGACTTATTATAGAAGCCCAAGCCCCATAAGCCCTCATAAGCCCGCCGCCAAACACGACCATAGGTCGCTAATAGGATGTGAATGAATGGCTATGAATTAGACAAAGAAATATTAAGGGTACAATAATTTATTACTATATATAACTAAAGAGCGGGAATCGATCTCCACACCTACACGTGTCCCATAATTAATTGCAAACTTCAAAGAAGTTGGCAAGAATGGTCCTTGAGGTTCGTGTGGCTTGCGAGTTAAGTCCTCAACATTAATTGCTAACTTTTGCAACTTGGCAAAATGGTCCCTAAGGTTTGTGTGTCGTTGCAAAGTTAGTCCAATGTGTTTGCAACATTTTCGTAACTTGGCAAGTTGGCAAAAATAGTCCCGATGTTTAGGTGTCATTACAAAGTAAGTCCAAGTTGGCAAAAATAGTCCCTAAGGTTTCAGTGTCGCTGCAAAGTAAGTCCTTTATATCAATTTGGCAAAAATAGTCCCTATCCAAATTCACGGCTACAAAACCAATCTCGCTGCAACGCGCGGGTTTCCACACTCGTTGTACAACTAGTTTAAGACAAGTAAGAGTTCAAAATTTAACAACTACCATGATCTGTATTAATGTTAAATTTTGGGTAAATTGCAAATTTGGCCCCTAAAATATCCTGAAAACACAAAGATTACACCGAGACAATTTTTGTTGCAAATAAACACCAATGTTTACATTTTTTGCAAAACAGCCACTGAGAGACACTGTTCACTAACTCTCGTTAGTTTTCTCGTTAAGTGGCACGTGAAATGACTAATATGCCCTCTTCTTCTTCCCCACTTTTAGTGGCATAATTTACAATTTAACCAATTATTATTATTTTTTATTAGAAGCCACTACATCACAAACACACCGCCACCACCACCACCACCACCATCTACCACCACACAACCACCGCCATCAAATATTACTGAAAACGAGTATTTATTCTATAGAAATAAGAAAAAAATATAAGTGTTAATACCTTCAGAATAGTATCCACTTTGTTCTTCATATTAGTCTGTTTTCTTCCCACCAGAATCTACACCCGCATACTGAAATTCCATTTTGTTTTCAGTCAATGTACCGGTTTTTATCAGAAAACACAATTCACTTGACCCAAATCCTCGTCCACATTCAATGCTTGACACTGGAATCTTGACCCAGTTGATTCATGGTACATGTTATCATGCATCTCTAGTCATAAAGAAAGCCTGACCAACACGAACAAGCTCCGTAGATATATACAAAGCAATCTGTATCATAATCTGATACACAATAACCGCCATAAGAAATGTGAAGAAAATCTCCAGTCCCTACCCGTAATACTTATATATGGTTTCGTGGTGGTGATGGGTTGTGTCTTTGAAGATTAAAGGGAGGGTATTTGTGACACCCTAGGCAAATCCCACATCGGTGCGGGCTCGAGAGATCTCGGGCTCATAAGATAACATTCGCTTACAATGACACAACGCGTTTTGTGGTTCATCGCGGTGGAGTTCTTAGAACCGCGCTTAAGCGTGCTCATGTGAGAGTAATCGGCTTGGGTGACCGCCGAAGTCTTCAAATGAGGCCACAAAAACAAAGCCGTGAGCCTACAGCAAAGCGGACAATATTGTGGTTAGATAAGGCGGGGTGTTACAAGTGGTATCGAGCCACTCCCGAGCCGTTCGGGATGGTGGGGCAAACCTCATCGAGGACGATGAGTCCCTGGGGGGGTGATTGTGACACCTAGGCAAATCCCACATCGGTGGCACGGAGAGATCTTGGGCTCATAAGATAACATTCGCCTTTACAATGACACAACGCGTTTTGTGGTTCATCGCGGTGGAGTTCTTAGGAACCGCGCTTAAGCGTGCTCATGTGAGAGTAGTCTTGGCTTGGGTGACTCCGAAGTCTTCAAATGAGGCCACAAAAACAAAGCCGTGAGCCTACGGGCAAAGCGGACAATATTGTGGTCAGATAAGGCGGGGTGTTACAGTATTTGTGGATCTGCTTTAATACTCAAAATCATCTTTGGATCTGTATTTATGGATATGTCTTTGTAATTGATAAGATAACGAGCAGGTGAGCCCGCGCGTTGCTGCGGAGCGGCTGTGTTTTTGTTTAAGAGAATATTGAGTTTTTAGCTGTTTCTAAGTTGTGCTTTTGCCTTTATGGGTTGTATCTTTGAAGGTAATATTTGTTGGATTGTTAGATATGTATGAGATTTGCAGTCAACTTTCTAAGCATAGTAATTTGGATGAGTTGGTGCTTGTAGTCAAATTATTTTCCAATGTTTCAAATAAATTCTATTTATTTAGAGTCCATCGAGGAAGTTAATATGATGTCATGTATTGCAATCGAGTTGCTATCCTGGTATTTTTCATTTGCTTCACAGCAACCAATCTCGCTATTGATCTCCCTCTTGATTGGTTAATCTTACTACTACATTGGGTTTTCAATTATCTAGTCAAAATGGCTTTGTATCATGTTGTCTTTAGATTTATATGATAAATATCAAATTTCGAAAACCAAAATGCGCCTTTTTTATGGAGTCAAAGTGTCAAACAAATTACACAAAAGTTGTAAGAAGTAACACAAAAAGTCTACTAATAATATACTATGGTGGCATGTTCACACCATCTCGGTTATCAATCACCCCATGTTCATTTTGGTCACTACCCGAAATCCAACAAAGACGATGGTGTAACGGCCTTCCTTTGCTATCGGTAGTCATAGCGCATCCATCTCCCAACTGCTTTGTCTTTGCTACTACTTTCTGCAACTGATCTTTTCTTGGTTTCAGGCTTTTGTATAAGTTAAAGCTGATCTTGCAAAACCTGTTCAATGAAGGCATATAGTGGTGAGACATGATCCAACTCAAAAGGCAATTGTTATAAGTGTGCTAACAATGGAGTATCATATTTTACAGGTGAAGTCTTCTAAAAATTGGATAATTGTGTCAAACAGTAAAGAGGTATTGGTACGTCCTATAAAACGGCTTATGAGAATCTTATAAATTATCTCATTGGTTATTGCCAATCCAGGCAGACCATATACCTTAGGGCCGAGTTTACTTGTTATCGGTCATTCCTACAAATCAAACATTCATAATTAATTGTAGATATAATATCTAGCAATTTGGAATTTATCTTTATTTTCAATTCATAACAGGAACCCATTAAAACCTATCGCCTGAAAATCAATAAAGATAAAAAATTTACCGTGATAAAACATGGACAATTTTAGTTACTTTCAATGAGTTAAGGAGTCCCAAAAAGCAAAATATTTTGCACACTTATGATAATTGTCTTTTCAGTTGGATCATGTCTCACCACTATCATTGGCTGTGAGAAAGCAATTATGAAAGTCGGCGTTAGATATGCAGAAATGCAAATAGAACATCATATAATGTAATACAAAATAGGAAGTGCTCCTAAATATCAAAACAGAACAGAAAACATAAAAATAGGCAATCTAAACAGTCATACTAAACAATCAATGCTTACCACTGGTATATATGTGCATAAAAAGGCTACCTTACTTGATGCTCCTGACCCGGCCAACCCGTTTACCCTAGCTAACCCGTTTGCTTATGTGCCCCTGTTGCCTTGTACCCAAGTAATCAGATATGTATCAGTAGTACCCAATAACTAATCTGAACTATGTTGTGGTGAGGTCGCTGGCCAATTATGGATATTTTTCACGGTATCATTATCGGTCGCTGTCAACTATATTGTAGTGACCTTGCTGAAATTGCATAATGTATTATGTCAATAAGAAGTGCCAAACACCCCCATAAGTAGTTAAGGCACATCCAAAGACCCTCTAAATCCCCAAATAAATGAGATTCTCACCAACTCGTTTATATATATTCATAAAAACAGATATGACTGAGATTAAAACCTTGGCTTCTAGATGGATAAATCGGCATTACCTGATACACATGCCATAAAGCATCGCAACCGCTTTTTCCATGGAACCCTCGTCACATTTTGCACACTTCTGCTACCTTACCTCTCCCCCTTTTTCATTATTCCCACCTGACATGTCAATGAATACCGTCACAGAACTATAACACGCGAAATAAAATCAACTAACGTAACTGAAACAACCAATTAACATATAACCTGAACCTATAATTCCTCAAATCAATACATAACTGCACACAATTATAACTCATGACCCCTTGATACAACATCCGCTTAACTGTACAATTTTATAAATTTCCCCTTTTTCTCCAATATACTATAGTCAAACTCTTTTTTTAAGAAAAGATTAAACCAAGTTGTGTTAATCGTATTCATTTATAAGTAAGTATTTCCATGCATTTATAGAAGATTAACTACTTTCAAGCTGGTTTACAATTTCACCTGTTCCATTCTGCTATAACATTTAATTTGACGCATTTGATATAGAACATCCCAAACCAGCCAAATGACAAACTAATCCTTAAACTCTTCGAAATAGTTATGAACAAACACCTTATGACAAAAAGCTAAATATACCGATTTTTTTTCTGCTTCCTCGCTATTATTAGCTAACCGAAACACATTAATACAAATGACTGAAATCGCCATAATCAAATAAACAACAAAAACAAAGTATACCTTAGTATCACTATCACCAGATATATCCGCAACCCATTCAGCCCCTTTGCACTCTAACTCTTCAACCTTTGACGCATGCAAAATCAAAATCCCACAAATCAAAAAGTGTCAATCTTTTATATAAAACCTTCAGAAGGTGTTATTTTAATGTCACATAATTCGAAATATTCGAGACTAAGATTGTACATAGACACTTACAAAAACTACCTTATAAACAAATCATACAAATACTTTTTCGCTTCAATTTTGGTACTTTCTAAACGTTATTAAAAAGTAGAATCAGATAAATAATTTGAAAGATAAGCAAAAGAGAAAGTCACCTATTTATTGGCTGATTAAAGTCACCCATTTGAGGTCCAAACCCACCCAATCCAGCTCGTAAACCCACACGTTTCAGCACCCAAACGGGCAGATTCCAACCCCCGTTTCAACACCCAAATCCACCCATTTCAGCCCCGAACGCGCCCATGTGAGTCCCATCTCAGCATCCAAACGCACCCACTTCATCATAGCCTCTTTGGAAAACAATACCAGGATCAGCATCAAATGAAAATCAATAGAAACTCTCATAACGACCATTTCAAAGCGCAAAAATTCTGATACGGCTGCAAAGAAACTCGGTTGCATAGACGCATAATAGCCATACGTTCTATGCCGTCCGGTCATTGCCCTGCCAAGCTGGGGTCAGATCTTCAATCACACATTTCATCGTGCTCAGATATTAACAATCATCACAGCCTATTATAACGTATACTAAAACCCATTTTTGAACGGGCCAAAGTTAAATTTCTTAACGTGTCCACTTTGCTACTTTGCAGCTATCTGCAAGAAAAAAAGAGGCATAAATTAGAAAATACCACAGGTTAACTATCTTGATTAAATAGCTAGCTAAAGTGAAACCAAAATAGTTGCAAACAAACATTAGTTAAATACTTTTCTTAACGCAATTTGTGTAAGCATCTATCTATCTCAACTGATACCTATTACTGACTTCAAATCGCGCAACCTGGTTTTCTTTCTTTGTTTTAATAAACAGGTATGAACATAATTAAGTGACTAAGTTTGTAGTTTTTTATTATGTAAACAGCTTTGTTAGCATTATATTGAATTTATTAGCTGAATAAACAGCTGGTATATAATAGAAATTAAAAAAAAAAAAAAGTAGATGGCTTACCAAATATGATGCTACCAGGGTTCATAGCTACTTGGTTGTTGGCACCTTCACCTCTAAACCGTTTTGCCTCAACAATGGCAAGTTGGCAACAGCAAACCACGTTCCTTGATCCTTTAGTAAAATTTCGATTCAACCATTTTTCCATTATTATCACTTATGCCAAATAATCACATATGCAAAATCAAAACCCTCGTAGCTCCTAACCTCAAACAAATTCACATATGCAAAATCAAAACCTTACATATCAAAAAGTTTCAATCTTTCATACAAAAGCTGTAAAGGATATAAATTTAAAGTCAAATAATAAAAAATTCATTAAAATTTTAAAAAACATATGATAAGACTTACTATTGGTGGCCGGAGTGAAGACGACGGCGCAAGGTTCGCCGCAAACCCAAAGACACGCCGGCGACTTCATTTTTAGCCCCACCCTCCACTCGCCTCACTACTTCCTTCTTTTTATATCATTTTTGTGGGGTTCATCGAATCATATATTCATTTTCATATAAAAGATATAAAAAGATGCGCTTTAACCAAAAGGTGTGTTTTTTTAGTACTTTGGTGGGAGAAGATTCAGAACAAAATGGAGGGATGTGGGATTTATTAGAGGTGAGAAGCTTCTCGTGAGGTGGGATTTATTAGAGAGGTAATAGCAGTGATCTTTACATAGGATAGTACATACCTGTGTGGCTCTAATTGTAAAATAACGGGAGAAATGGAGATGAACAGGAAAATCTCCACCACACATACACCAATGAAATTTTGCCAACGTATAAGCCGATTCACTGTTGGGCATTGTAATTCGTAAGTAATTAAAAATGGACCAATAAAAAGGCTTATTAATGTATAACGGGCTCCGTAAAATTTTACTAATGACCCCGTTACATTTTGGCTAATAGTATATATTATAGAGCTATAAGAACAAAATAGTCATTTTGTGTGGTTGAAAATTTATAAGAAGGGCGAAGTTTTAGTTTATGTAGTTATATCTTGTTATCACTTACCATATACTTGTGTTAGTGAACAGTGCTTTTCAGTGGCTGTTTTGCAAAAATCGTAAACATTAGTGTTTTTTTGTAACAAAAATCGTCTCGGTGTAATCCTTGTGTTTTCGTGATACTTTAGGGACCAAATTTGCAATTTTACCTTAAATTTTCAACTTTTTCTTTTAAATGAGGGGTTCGAGAAAAAAATTTCTATTAACTTAAACTTAATCGAGATCTTACGATCCGATTGTCAAAATCGGGATTCTATTAATATTTTACGCTTGCAAAGATCCTACGCAGAGTCGAATCATTTTTCCTTACTACAACAACAATACCCAATTCCGCCGGTGCATCATTTTTGTTTAGTAGTATCGTAAAATCTGAAGATCGTGATCGAGATCTTTACAACCATGGATTTTACTAGTACAAAATCTTTATGTGTATGTGTCAACGAACTTCTTAAATAGCATAAACTTAATTATATAAAAAGAAAAATTGTGGTCAATAAATAAAATGTTGAAAACCTAAACAATGAAATTACAAAAGTATTCTCAATGAGGCATATTGGCATAAACAGTTTCTAAACACAATACCAAACATCCTTTAAACCAGCTTGGCTCATCTTATAAATCATACCGCTTGGCTTTCAGTACAACATGTACCAACTATTGAGCACACACTATTCTATTCATGACAAATGATTTGTGAAGTTATATCTTCTTACTGTAATACTACCACATCTACCAGATTCTAATATAAGGTGACCAAATGGAAACAAACTGTAACCAAAGAAAACAAAATGCTGTGAATAAAGTTACGGGAAGAAGAAACTTGGTTCAAAAATCTGTCCAAGACCCATAACTACAATGACATAACTTTTAAGATGGTAAATACACCCTCTCCTTTCACATGTCTTCACAAACCAAATTATTCAACCAAATCCAAAATTACAACCAAACACCAAAACGGGCAAAAGACAACTCCCAAAACTTTATATAAATAAGGAACCGATCTAAATATTTCCTTTAGACTCTTAGTAAGTGTATCCCTTAACGAACATTCCTTTCTTTGCATCCTCACTTTCACCTTCAGCAGAGTACTTTCCGAGGTGAGCCAATGAGTTGGCTTTTGCACGGGTCAAAAGTGCCTTCTGACCGGCTTCAATGTTCTCGGGACATCCTTGCCATGCCTTTAGAACAAAGTTCTAAAGAGCAGGGGCATATGAAAAGGATACATGCCATGTGTTGGGGCTTTGGTTCATCGCGTGTTGGTTTAGTGTGGCCTCCATTCCAGGAACCTCTTGAGCATGGTGAGTGTATATTTAGCGATTATCCCAGGGAGTCAGGGTTAGCCTTTTCCTTGTGGTCAGCTCCGGGAGTAACCATGCTGGGCTTGAGCAAAATTCCTTCAAACAGAACATTGTTTTGAGCCAAGTAATAGAACACCTCGGACCAAACTTTTTCAGCTACTTCAAGTGTAGTGTCGATTGAGTGGTCCCCATCAAGAAGGATCTCGGCTCCACTATTGGCACAAGACCATTGTCCTACATATATTGATTACAAACATAAGAGTTAATTACTTAAATGGTCCATGTGGTTTGTCGGGTATAACGAAAATGGTCCTTAGACTTTTTTCATGGATCCTTTCCCTATAGTTTTGACCCGTAACGGGTTTGGTCCCTTGACCAACAATTTTGTTAGTTGACTGTTAACTTGAAGGGTATTTTGATCTTTTCACATTTTTCTAATAAAATCCATTTTTTACCTCATCTTCTAACCACACACCCTTAGGCTAGTCACAGTCGATGATTTAACATCGGTTGGTCACACCATTTTTGTTGGATCGATGTACTCTAACCAAACTAACTTAAATAACTTGTTAAGGTTTAACAGCCTCGGATAAATCCTAAGTTATTAACAATGAAACACTGAGCAAACTCTATTAAGTATGCGGAATTTACTTAACAAAGCTAAGAAGAATAACTTTAACTTTAAACGATTTTATTAATAACTCTAACTCGCTTATTATGCGATCTTTAACAACTCTAATAATATCGAACTTCTAAAACTCTAATAAAATCACGTCGTCTAATATCAATCTAGGGTCCTTTTATAGGCTCAAGGATAACCCTAAACGATTTACAATTCTTATCCTTGTACGTCAAGTAAACAATACATAGAAAGTTCTAGATAAACATAACTTTCTATCTTTAATCTAATAAACCGACTTATAATCTTTGCGAGACTTTGATAATAAGCGATGCTTTGACTTCATGCAAGACTTTGACTTCTTGCAAGACATTATCTTTCTGCGATTTTGTTAATCTTCAAGACTTTAATCTTCGTATCCCAACAATCCTCCCTAACTTGAATTCTACTTGCTTGATTTCAAGTTCCTTTGTAGATTTAGCTTTAACATCTTTATCTTCAAAGAGGATTTGTAACTTTATCTTCGATTTTATCTTTGTAGATTCTCCGCTTATATCATCATCAAATTAGTCTTTATCCAGATAATTCTTTTCAAAGATCAAACAACAATATTATATCTTTTCGCAACATTCAAGAAGCTCCATCTCTTCAAAGAACATAAGACAATTTGTACATTTAATTCAGTTAAGTTTCACTATTCTCATCACTTCCGGTGTGTAAACTCCTGAGAGGTGAATCATTAAAATTTAATGGATTTGAGTTCTCTTTACCAAAGCCATTAACTCGAGTAGCCAAATGTTTTGATGTGTAAGATCATGGTACATCGATAACCATATGATTTTTAGCAAATCATCGCCTATCAATGAGTTGTCTTTACCAAAAGTCGCACTTTTGGACTAGTTAGTTCTTTCATCATGGTGAACTAATTACCATATAATGGTTTTTCCACAACCTTTACCACAAGCCATTTTCTTGTGGGCTAGCCAACTCTTCACATTATCGATATGGTGAGTTGATTACCATCCAACTTATTAGCAAGTTGTCAACTAAAAATGATTTGAAATATCTTTACGAGCCGTTTGCTCATGGATTAGCCAATCCTTTTGTAACCATGGTGGATTGATAACCTATTTGTATTACCATCTCAAAACCATTTATTTCTTTTAACCTTTGTTTCAAAAAATTTATCACGTAACAAAAGTTTTTCAAAATCAAGAATCGGTTTAAAATCTTCAAGCGATACTTTGATGAAAGTATCAGCATCTGTTTGATAAGCAAGATTTTGAATAAAGTATCGATATATCAAAATTTAATCAATTAAGATTCATACCGCTTATTCATCATCATCAAGAATTGTAGTCCATCCGATAAATAGCTTGATGAGCGGACATGCTATTTCATTATCTTCTTCTACTTCCATTCCATGCTCCAAAGATCCTCCTCATAAGTTCCGTGTAAGAGGATATCTTCTATCGCCTAACATATGAATCATAATTCCATCTTCTAGCTCTAGAACATGTACTCCGATTCTTCAAAGAATCTCCACTAACAATCTCCCAATTCTCTTGATTCTTCCAAATTTCGCAGTGCTTTGTTTTTCGGTTCCCATAAGGTTGTGAGATCTCCAAACAATACTAAACCAACTCCTTCGATGGATTTTGTTCAAAGTAATTTCGCACCACATGATATAAATAAAATACATCCACTCTATCTATGATGTGCAATAAATCCCATAGCCTATTGAACACTCAAACTTTCATCGCCTCTATGAAACATCAGATAACTTCCATCTTTGGATTCTACGACTTCAAAAGAAATAATTTGAGATCTGTTCATTTTCATCTCAGCATCATCTGTAGAATACTCAAAATCCACGATTCTTAAGTAATTCTTTAGTTCATCACTAGTATCAGATCGTAACTCAACTTTCTCTTTCTTTGATGACTGAATATCTTCAACTTCAGTTTTTCTTTTTCTTTTTCTATCTTTTTCTTTCCAAGCAGCATCATCTTTATAATCTTTGATGCTTGCAACATCCTTCTTATAAGCTTCCCTAACAGCTTCATATAAATTCTTCATCTCAAAATAATTAAACCTCTGCAATCCTTTATACCCTTGACTTTTTAAATAAGCCATCATTGCATTTACCTTTAGCTCGATTTGGCCTTCTTGGTAGAAATCTAACAGAATAGGTGACTCTAATGGTTCATCGCCTTGACATTCAATTCCTCATGCAATTTCTTAGTCGCTTCTCTATTCTAAGCTTCTTCAATTTCCTTAGCTTCTATCTTTAGCATTTAATTTTTCTTGAAACTTTCTAGCTGCTTCTTCATTCATAGCAACTTGAGCAGCTCTTATCTGAGCTAAAGTAGGTTTCTTTTTCTTCTTTGTCTCTATTAACTTGCCTTTACCTTTACCCTTTGGATCAATAATAGCTTGAGAAACTCTTGATTGTTCCTCTTCTTGCACTCTTGTAATAGTAACACCTCTTGGTTTTGATAAATCTTGCAAAATCTCAAAGAATTGTATCATCATCACTTGCGGTGTGTATTCTTTGAGGTGTATCGATTCTCCGGTATGACTTCCGACGGACCAACTTCTTCTTCATGTGGAATAGTTGAAGGACCACTTCCTCTTCAAAGTCTAACACCCTTGGTGTAACCAATTCTTGTCTAGAAGTTCCAAGAAAAGCAGACTTTGATCGCCAGCACCTTGATCATCAAGATTTTGAACTTGAACATCAATAACTTGTTCCTCAAGACTTTGAACAACTTTGCTTTTCGCTTTCTTCAGTGAATATTTATTCCTTGAACTTCATCCTTTCATGTTCTTTAGTATCTTCAAGATCTTTCTCCTTATGAACATCTTCTTTCAAATTCTTTTCTTCTAAATTCCTCCCAATTTGAAATGAAGATTGTTTTTGAACTTTTGGTGCTTAGTCTTCTTAAACCGCCTTTGCTCCTTCTTTTTAGATTTGACCCAAAGACGATGATGTTGAACCAATGGCCATACAAAATTCTTGAGTCTTCTAAATTTGAGCTTCAACTTAACTGCTTAGCTTGAGCCTCAAGAGCCTTTTTAACTTGACTAACTCCCTTGTCAAACATAATTATCCAATATCAAACCTTCACGAGGTATAGTATGTGGATCATCTCCTTGAATTGGTGAATGTTCCTCCGGTTGAGAAGAAGGAACAGATCGTTGTGGAGATGGAGAAGGTGAAACCGCAATATCTTCTTGAATTTCAAGATTGGGAAGCGGTACTGAGATGCAAGACCTTCTTGAGATGCAAGATTTGCGATGCAATAGACTTGTAGATACAAGACCTTCACTATCGTCATCTTCTTCAACATCGCCTCTAACACTTGAACAACTTCCATCATAGAAGTAGTTAAGGAGTGTCCTTCCAAAGAATAAATCACTCTTCCTAGCCATAAAGGTGAAAATCTTGGCTTGTTGAACCACAATGTAAAAGACTAGTTGGCTTAGGAACATCGAAAGTTGTTTATTGAGAAATACTTGAACAAACCTTGGATACATCAACCATTTTGACCCATGAGTAATGTGTGAAAGCATTCCATCTAGAATTAGCCGTGAAAAATTGAAAACACGATCATAGCCAATCCCACCATAGCGGATGCTATATTTGATCCAAATTGCTCCCAAGAAGTACTTTTAGCACTAATACAATGAAGCAACACATGCACTAAAACTTCCATTGAGGACAAAATAAGGGTTTCCTAAATGTTTGTTCGCTTAAGGATCCTTCATAACCAATATGCCCAAAAGTATCCCAGATTAGTTGCTTATCAAAACAAATGTACCCCATCAAAGATCTTCAAACACTAAGTCTTCTCGAATAGAGGCTTGATGGTTGACATTTTCCCAAAGAACTATAGCATGAATATATTCTTCATCATTCTCCATATGAACCCTAGCAGTTTCCCAAAATTGTTGAATCCATGGCTCAATAACATCCGGTTCTACTAAAAGCGCATAACTAATAGACGATCCAAGAAGAAAATCGATAATATCATGAAAAATTACATTCGCCTGGTCTTGTCTAAATTCGCCACCATGTTGTGTTTGGAAACAGATACGATTCGCCATTGATGGTTATATGATCACGAAGAAATAGAACAAATAATATATGTGAAAGTGAGAGAAATATGGAAAAGATTAGGAGTTATCAATATGAGAGGAAATTCGGAGAGTAGTTATTTATAGGTGAGATTTGAAAAATCACAAATTGTAATAACTAAGTTACCGTTAGGGTAGTTTTCCTCAATATGACCATTGAACAAGACTTTGATAAGACAAACAACACTTTCCACGTGTACAAGACTTTCCTTTGCAAGTACTTTCCAAGCAAGATTTCATAAAAATCAAGATTTTTTGTTCTCTTTCTTACAATACCAAACACTTATAAAACTAAAACATCCTCCCTCAAGTAATGCATAGGACTATACTTACATTAAATAGTCCTCCCTTAAATGTAGCTCAAGAATTGATCATGCCAATACTCACCACCAAGTGATTAAATCTTGAAACATCAAAGCCTTTGGTAAGTAGATCACCACATTATCATCTCAGATGCACCTTGACAACATTAATGAGCCTATGCTCATAACAATCTCTGATAAAGTGATGCCGAATCTGAATATGCTTTGTCTTGGAATGATAAACTGGATTCTTCACAATGCAAATTGTACTCTCATTATCAATATTGATAGGAGTATTCTTGAAATTGAATCCATAATCCAAAAGTTGATTCTGCATCCACAAAACTTGTCCACAACAGCTTGCAGCAGCCACATATTCTGCTTCAGTTGATGATGTTGTTGCAATTGTTTGTTTCTTGCATTGCCATGAGACTAATCTTCTTCCAAAATATTGGCATCCACCTGTGGTTGATCTTCTGTCATAATTATCACCGCATAATCACTATCCAAAAAGCTTCCAAGTAAAAGGTGAATCCTTTGGATACCACAACCCCAACTTAGGTTGTTGTTTTAAATAACTAAAAATTCTCTTCACTGCATTCATATGAGAAACCTTTGGTGAGACTTGATGTCAGGACCGAATACTATAGATTTATGTGGTTTGGAGGTCGGGGTTGGTGGAAGAAGATGAAGATCTTCATCATTTCTAAAGAGAGAAACTAGAGAGAGGGAGGAGAAAACAATGGAAACTTTATTAAGAAAACACACAATACACCTAGCCAAATGCTTCACCTCACCCCTCATGGAGAGTCATGAGGGGTATATATAGGCCCTAAATTTGCCACTTAAACGATACTAGTCCCTAAGGGCAAAGTATACTATGCATATAGTCCAATTCACGTAAATGACGTTATCTTTAGAAAAAGCGAGGCTAACAATCTCCCTCCAAGATAGCGTCACACGTGAATGGTAACAATGAGACCTATAAATACGAAACAAAGTAAATTACAATAGTAATGAACAATGTTGACTTTCTTGAAGTGCTGAGTCTCTGTAGTCTAGATATCGAGGCAAATTTGAAGTTCTCCTTCCGATGACCTCGGCAAATGATCTTCTTGTAGCTCGAACTTCAACTATAACGGTCTAGTTAAGTTAGGTTATTACTCCTCCTAACTAGTGAGCCTTTTTCTTTCTTTGCTCCTCCCGAACCGACAACACTCTTCCAACACGCCTTTAATCTTCGAGACACGCAATGAGAAAGTAAACTCTTGAAGCACAATGGTTGTCGCTAGGAACATCATAACAACATAACTCACTTAGTATTGTATCCAACTTGGTAAAAACCCGATGTACACCACACTACTTCTCCTTCTTCGCCTTAAGCAAAAATCCTTCGTAATCCAATCACGGAAGATGAAATACCAACTTCTCCTCCCGATGGTTGCGAGCTATCGGAATCATCATAATGTTGCGTACATGTCGTATACCTTCTTGATGCAATTTTCAAACATCATAGCTTGATCAAAATTCCGTGAGAATATGTCGCAAAATACTCTCAATATACGCTTCTCAAACCAACCTTTAAATCGAACCTCCTTTGAATTCACCGCTAATTGTAATGACCACATGTGGAGATAACCCGATCGACTAACTTGAAAAGGAAGTAAACATCCCAACTTTGTGACTTCTCGCTTGTTCTAAATTTTGAACAATCCACAACGCCGTATGACACCGAGCACTACAACGTAACTCCTTAAAGTGATGGTTACACCGTGAGCACTACAACGTAACTCCTTACCGCTTATAACCGATTTTCAAATTTTTCATAATTGCTCAACAAGTTATCTTGAGACATGCATCCAACCAACCATCGTCTCAAAGATAAAGAAGTCCACCGTGAAATGTCACTTCAATTCCGCATCAATAATACCGCATAAAACTCCGTAGTCATTTTTTTCGATTTCAAGAAGCCGTGAATTATGTATCCTCCGTGAAAATTATACCATACGGAAATACCATTCAATGTCCAATTAATACCAAAAATTTGTATCCAATTTTTTAAAACCAACAAAATTAGGATGCCAAATTATTGATTACTCACGTTCAGCCATTCGTATAATATCAATCATCCTCAGTCCACTGAAACACAACACGGCCCAAATCACAATTGAACACCAGTCCTAAACGGCCCAATATCCAATATGAGAAGCCCACTTCAATAGCAAATGATACCCGATCCAATCAGCCAAGTAATATCCGGTTAATATAAAACGTGCATTTCTTTTGATATCACTCAAACCTAACACACTTTTCTCAACGCCTACCATCTAGACGTTTTATTTTATTCTCCCAAGATCTGAGAAAAAGAATACACTCCTCCTTTTTTCAATCCTTTTACCACAACACATCTCAGATTCATCATACATAATCAAGCAAACAACAAAACATCTCTATCCTTTTTGTACCAGATTCGAAGAGCACAAGTGAGATGGCTTCAAGATCTTTGAAAAAAAAGGGTCTCGGGTAGGTCCATGTGTAATTGTTATGTCGTGTTCGATTTTTCTTTTTGAAGTCTTGACCGAATAAAAGACAAGATATAACATATTTGTTATAATCTTTCTTTGAAATTCGAATATCAATTGGAGCATGCCTTCGAAAAGATCTATGATGGTACAAGGTTCAATTAAAACAATCTTTAAAAGATTGAAAAAAAAAATTGAATCAGATATGAGATTATTGGATTGAATTTTTTCTGTTTTGAGTCTTGAAATATGAATGTAAGATGGAGGATGAGTTAGGGTAGTTTGGGATTTGTTGTTGGAGTGAGATTAGTTTCGGATCTGTTTGGTTGTGGACTGATGATGTGACTGAAATTATATGTCTAGTTGTTTTGGTATAATGGTATGTTGTGGTCAAGGTCATTTTTCGCGTATTTTTTTTAGTCATTCCTTATGCGTAAAAACAGGTTATAACCTTATGCGTAGCTTTACGCGTAACTTCATGCTTATGCGTAAGCATACACGTAAACATATGCGTAGGCCATAGGCGTAAGCCAAGGCTTAAGCGTAAACGCATACGTGTAACTTTTTCTACGCGTAACTTCACAGCTACGCGTAACTCCATTGTAGATTCTTCTTATGCTTAAGTTTAGGGTTTTGACCCTTTGACTTTTTCCGGCGAGTTTTTCCGACCATGTTTTTCCGTCCAGTCTTCATAATAAACCCAGAAGAGGCATAAAAATGCTTCTTTTTCGCTGTTTGACCACGAACCTGACGGTTGACCATTTGATGTTTCACGGATATTTGGTACAAAAAGCATAAAAGTTACCTGTTTGGATAAGATTTACCCAAGACAGATATTGACATGAAGAAAGATAAGGACTTTTTGACCAAGAGATACCAAAACATATTAAAAACTGTTATCCGCGTATAAGATAATGGAAAAAATTTTCCGACCACAAAAAAGATACCAAAAAACAGTTAAAAACATGTGTTAAACCAACATAAATCAACAAACAACAACCTTGGCTCGTTATACCAATTGTCAGGACCGAATACTATATGATTCATGTGGTTTGGAGGTCAGGGTTGGTGGAAGAAGATGAAGATCTTCATCCTTTTTAGTGAGAGAAAGTAGAGAGAGGGAGGAGAAAACAAATACTTTATTAAGATAAAAACAAACAATACAACTAGCCAAATGCTTCACCTCACCCCTCATGGAGAGTCATGAGGGGTATATATAGGCCCTAACTTTGCCACTTAAACGATACTAGTCCCTAAGGGCAAAGTATACTATGCATCTAGTCCAATTCACGTAAATGACGTTATCTTTAGAAAAAGCGAGGCTAACACTTGATATCTTGCACAGAGACAAACAACAAACATAATATCAGGTCTTGATGCAGTAAGATACATAAGACATCCAATCATGGATCTGTATAACTTGACTTCAAGCGGGTGTCCATCTTCATCCTTGCCCAATGAATTGATAGATTTAATAGGTGTAGTAACAGCTTCATGTCATCAAATTGAACTTCTTAAGTATGTCGATACATACTTGTCTTGACTTATGAAAATTCCTTCCTTTGACTGCTTAACTTGAAGTCCCAAAAAGAAAGTTAACTCACCCATTGAACTCATTTGAAATTCTTTCTGCATCAGCTGTTCAAACTCCTTGACCATGGACTGTTTAGTAGCTCCAAATATGATATCATCAACATAAACTTGTACTAACATGATATCCTTCTTGTCTCTCTTGATAAACAAAGTCTTATCAATAGCTCCTCTCCTATAACCATGTTGCAATAAAAAAGTAGAGAGCCTTTCATACCGTGCTCTTGTGTGCACGATGTAAGCCATAAAGAGCTTTGACAACTTTGTAAACTTTGTTAGGATGTTTAGGATCTTCAAAACCGGAGGTTGCTTGACATATACTTCCTCTGTAATAGTGCCATAGAAAAGGCACTCTTGACATCCATTTGATAAACCCGAAACCCATATAAGAAGCAAAAGCAAGAAATATTCTAATAGCTTCTATCCTTGCTACAGGAGCAAACACTTCATCGTAATCTACTCCTTCTTCTTGTCTGTAACCTTGTGCAAATAACCTTGCCTTATTTTTGATGACATTACCTCTTTCATCTCTCTTGACTCTGAAAACCCATCTGGTTCCAATAACTCTCTTCCCATCTGGAAGATCACATAATACCCAAACTTCTTGAAGTTTGAATTGTAGCAGTTCTTCTTGCATAGCTTCAACCCAACTTTCTTTAGTCAATGCTTGAGCAATATTCTTGGGTTCCTCTTGAGAAATAAAGCAAGTGTGAGACATGTTTGATGGTCCTTATGATTCACTGCTCGCTTATAGACAAAGCTAAGTAAAGCATTATGAGGTTTAGTAAAACTCTTAGCTTTGTGTCTTGTCATCACGCCAAGTAGAAGGACCAATGATTTGATCGAGAGGATGATTCTTATGAATTCTTAAGTTTGGAGACCTGGAACTCCATAGGTATCATCCAAATTAGTGAAATCAAGATCTTCATTGGAATCGAGAAAATACCTTCCACTTCAAACTCATCATCGGTATCTTCTAAGCCGGCATAGTAGGATCATCCAAATCATCCAAAGTCTTTGGAAATGGTGCAAGAAGACTTTGGTCAAAATCTTGTCAAAGTACTATAAGAGTATTCTGCAGATTGGTCTTTTCTTTGCTTCTTCATAAGCTCTTCTTTGTTCATCAAGATAAGAATGTGCAAAACATCTTGAAGAAGCATCGATTAAGTTCTTCTTGAATAGATTGATCCTCAATGAAAATGAGGATTTTGGCTTATCGATACTTTTCTTTGGTTCCACGATGATTGGTTCTTCATCGTGAACAACATCGAACTAATATGAACTCCATGAATAACATATCAAAATCTTCTTCATTGTATATGTTTTATTTTCTTCTCTAACAGTACATAGTTCATAGAAGGTGTTAAAACTTCAAGATCAAACATCCAATCGTGACCTTTACCCTTCGATTGTCTTGATCTTCTAAAACTCAACATGAAGACAATCTTGAACCATCTTAGTGACTGCATTGTACACTCTAAAGCCCTTATTGTTGGTACAATATCCCAAGAAATAACCTTCTTCGACTTGCCATCAAACTTACCCAGATTATCAATTGTATTCAAAATACTAAGAGGGCATCCAAAAGGCTTCATAAATAGAATATTGGGTTTGTTGCCCATCGACAACTCATAAGGTGTCTTCATCTGGCTTAATTTAGTAATCTGACATCATAAGTACATAGCAAGCGATGATTTACGACTTTCAAATTTCGAATTGAATAGGTAGTTGTGAATCTTCTAGCATGGTTCGGCCGCTTCAATCAAAGTCCTATTCTTTCTTTCGCAACACCATTACTGCTTGTGGTGTTCTTGCAATCTTGAACTCCTCTTGATTCCTTTGTTTGCACGTGTCATCCATAAGCTTGTTCTTGAATTCGGTTCCATTGTCACATCTAATACCTCTAACCTTGAGTCTCAATTGGTTTTCAAGTGCTATTATGAGAGTCCGAATAACATCAAAAGTATCATCTTTAAATCCCAAGAAAAATACCCAAGTGAATCTCTCGCAATCATCTGTGACAACTAAGCAAGATTTCTTCTTGTTCAAACTTGTAATGATCTGAGTCCAAACAAATCCATATGTAACAGACTCTAAAGGTTCTCTAATAGTCCTTTCCTCAAGCTTCTTGCATGAAGCTTTATGTTGTTTACCCTTCTTACATGCCAAACATGAGTGATCATTCTTGTAAGTCTTTGAAGGTAACCCCCTAACTAAATTTCCTTTGACCAGTTTGTTGATATTCTTGAAATTCACATGTCCCAATCTTCTATGCCACTGATGTGCTTCTTCAGATGTTGCTTTTGCCACCAAACATGTGGCTCTTCCATAGGAATGAAGACTTTTCATATCTAGACTATACACATCATTGGTTCTTGGTACTCTAAGAACTACCAAGCCATCATTAACAGACTTGAACTCAGGGGAAAGGATGAGACATTCTGTGTCAGTGAATAACACAGGATGCTTTTTATCACAAATTTGAGAAACTAACACTAAGTTGAACTTGAGCTCCTTCACATATCTAACATTCTCAAAATCTATACGCGCTTTGATGGTTCATTTTCCAAGAATTCTACCTCCATTGGGATCATTCCCAAATGCAACTCTTCCTCCACTAATAGATCTAAAATCGGCTGAGAATCTCCTTGTCTCTGTCATGCTTCCGAGCAACCACTATCCACAATAAGATGATCTTTAAGCTCCTCCTCGTGGTTGCCCTCCACAAAAATTTAGAGAGTTAGTTTTTTTAGGAACCCAAGCCATTCTCGACTTGTGTTCCCCATGGAGTTACAAACTCAAATTCTTTGAGTGTAATTCCCACTATTTTTAAAACATGATCCGTAATTATCTTCGATTTTTAGCATGTGGATTTTCAAAACTTTACGGATTTTCAATGAACTCTCTTTGCAAATTCATTCTCCTTTTCTTGTATTATAAAACATCGATTCACTTTTTGTTGAAAGTCTTGTTGTCCCTCTCAAAGATTTCTCTCTCAACCCATTCGGTTTTAACACTTGGTTCTGTGATCTAGATGCCCTATGTTAATTATAATACCTTTAGGTTGATAATTATGAGATCTCCTAGTGTTCTGTTCCATATAAGTGTTAGCGGTACCTTGTTTGAATTGAGCGAGACTTTGAGAAGGTACTTGCTGAAGGTCTTGGTGATTTAGAAAAAGGTCTTCTCGGTGAGGGTATCTATGGTCCGTGAGAAATTTCGTGATTAACCCTATTGAATTATTCCGCATCGGTTTGTTCTCTCTAGGTTTCGGTTGGCAGACCTGTTCTTTGGAAATTTTCTAAGGTATTCTGAGTGATGTTCACAATCCTTGATTAAATGATTAGGACTAAAACACACAAAACACAATTTTTGACCCATACTCCCAAAGTGACTTCTTCTATGTCTATGACCAAAACTATTTTGCCTCTAGGTGAATGATTAAACCTGTTTTGACCAAAGTTATCCCAAAAAGGTTTAGTAGTACTATTTTGAAAAGGTTTTCCTGAAGGTACTGCTTGTGGAGCAATACTTTGAGTTGAAGGTATTTCTTGACTTTGAACATTGTTTTCAACAGTTTCTTTTGGGGTTTCAGACCTAGATTGACCAATAAGCTTTTTCCTAAACTCTAGACTGTCTACACCAAAACGTGAAACATCAGATCTTATGGGTTGATGACTACCAATGGGATGTGGGACAGCATGATAACCCTTGTCTTTCTTATATTCTAGAGGTGGTTCACAAATTGGATCCTCATTACTAGATGTGTCTACATAATTAATGAGTTCATCATCACTAGTGGTTATATCCTCTAGGTCATCACCGATTGATTCTCTTCTATGTTATCAAAGTCCATACCAAAACCTAAGCCAATTCTAATATATGCTCTTCTCTGCTTTTGAACATAAGTAACATGTGACGAGACTGATTCTTTCCAGCATCAAACTTTGCTAACAAATCATCTCTTTCCTTAGTTAATTTCTCAATTTCAACAATTTTACAATTTAGTTTCCATTCACTTAGTTTTAACTGGTAATCTGTTGTTCATACTTTTCATTAAGCCATTTCATTATTTTCATGTGTTATAATTTTAGCTTCCATAGACTCTAAAGTAATTTGATAACCACTACCTCGAGACCTAGCCCTAACACAATTATCTCTTTCAATCACATAACCGCCAAGTAATTTTGATAAAATCATGACAATTTGAGCATACCTCGTAGATAGGGGTTGAACTTGATGAAGTAGCCACCATTGCAAGCGAACAGATCATCTTCACACCCAAGCTCCAATCAAATTCTCCATACCCATCTCTAGATTCCAAAGCGGCATGATCAACTTCCTCATCAAAGACGGTGCTCGGTCTAATTCTTCTACCGAATCTTCAATCGCTTCTTCCATCGCTACCATACAAGAGGTCACCGGTTCATCATCAAACTCTTCACTCCAGTCAACCTCGATAAATTCTCTTGAGCGACCAAAGCCTTTGTTTCATAATAGGATTTCTTTTAGCTTCACTTTGGTTTCTCGGTCATCCTGTTTGCTTGATACTTAGCAAACCCGCACTCCTGCAAAGTGTCCATCTTTTGACAATTGAAGCATTCAATTTTGGATTTGTCAAAGTGATTCCTTGTTTTGGTTTGAAGTCAATGCTCTTTCCTTTTCTTCATGTACTTCTTGATCCTTGCGATGATCAAAGCAACTTGCCACCGATATCAATTTCTTCTAAAGCATCCTCGTCAACTGGGAGAGATCTTCTTCATAAACCACAGTAAAGAAGCTTGTTGTGCAAAGAAAGAGCACACAACCTCATATGAGTGCATGGTAGTAGTTGGTGGGGCTTGTTGAGCATAGGTGGGGAGTGTAAACAACAAGATTTTGAGTAGGAGAAGCGGACTTTTGGTGGAAGTATCGCCTCTTTTCGTGATGATAGAAAAGCAATCTGTGAGATTTGGAACTAGTTTGACCATTCATCTCATGCTCATACACCTTTAGATGATTGTAGAGATCATCAAAGTCCATAACATCCAAACCTGGTTGACCTCGATCATTGTAGCTATCACATGCCATGATGATGGCGACTCATAAGAACTTGAGATTAGCATCTTCAACCTGAAACTTGTGCTTTGTATAATTCCAACATGTTAAGGAGATTTTGAAATCTATCATATGCAGCATCAAGACTCTCTTTCACCCACAAAGTGAAAGTTTCAAACTGTTGCTTCAGAGATTTACATGCATCTTCTTAGAAGCTTCATTCCTCCAAATATTGTCTTGAGTGCGCAGCCAGTTGCTTAGCATCTTTAGCATCATGGAGCTTGAGAAGATGACCATCCGGAATGGCGACAAGAGAATGTCGAGTGCCTTCTCTTGATTCCTTAATGTTCTTCTTGGTAAGACCGCCTTAGGTGCTTGGGTTGTCCAGAACATCAATAGTTTCGAACTTCTTCATTACCATTGACAATTACATTCCATAGAGCATGGTCTCGAATGGCAATGTCTTGCCTCATCTTCATACACCATAGGTCATATTCGCCTTCTTGATGACAGAATCCTCATTGAGGTGATGGAAGGTGGTGGAACAGAATCAATCGACATCTTTAGGTTTTAGGGTTTCTTCTTAGTCGTAGTTTCCACACAAGCTCGATACCACTTGTTGGATTGATGTACTCTAACCAAACTAACTTAAATAGCTTGTTAAGGTTTAACAACCTCAGATAAATCCTAAGTTATTAACAATGAAACACTGAGCAAACTCTATTAAGTATGCGGAATTTACTTAACAAAGCTAAGAAGAATAACTTTAACTTTAAACGATTTTATTAATAACTCTAACTCTGCTTATTATGCAGATCTTTAACAACTCTAATAATATCGAACTTCTCTAAAACTCTAATAAAATCACGTACGTCTAATATCAATCTAGGGGTCCTTTTATAGGCTCAAGGATAACCCTAAACGATTTACAATTCTTATCCTTGTACGTCAAGTAAACAATACATAGAAAGTTCTAGATAAACATAACTTTCTATCTTTAATCTAATACAACCGACGTATAAACTTTGTAGTACTTTGATGCAGTACTTTGACTTCATGCAGTACTTTGACTTCTTGCAGTACTTTATCTTTCTGCATTACTTTGTTAATCTTCAGTACTTTAATCTTCTGTATCCCAACAATTTTTTCGTCGACGACCGATGTTTACATCGGTCAAGTCGACTGTGGTGGTCGGGTCATCAAGTCGGTCATCGAACAAAAATGTGTATATCGGTTGTATTTTCAACCGATTTAAAAAACTATCTTTTACCACTTTTCAATCACAATGCAAACATAAACGCATACTGAAAAGCTAGTTGGAGGAAACTGTGGTGAAGTTGAAAAGCTTGTTTCCGGAAACTTTGGTGTACTTGGGAATTGCTGAGAAAAATCTTTGCGAGACATTTTTGTGTGTGAATTGTGTGAGTTGTGTGCGTAACTTGTGACTGATAGGGTTGTATATATAGTTTCATCAAGTAGCTGTGATTTTGAATTTGAATTTTAAATAATCCCGCTCCTATTTGAATTTGAATTTGAAATTTGAATTTGAATTTGAATCATATTTCCTGCTCTTCCTTAGGCATCAAGTAGCTGTGATTTATCTATAGTGTCATTTCACTCTTTACTCTTTTAAGTATTGTAATGTTTACTTTAATTTAGTATTGTAATGTTTTTTTTTTTTTTTTTTTTTTTTTTTTTTAATTTTAATGAATTAGAATTTAATGTTTAAAATGTTTGAATTAAAAAAAAAACGCTCGGTCATCGATCGTGGCATCCTGGTCATGTCTGGTCGCCGGAGAGAGAAAGCTCTGGTCACGATTGTGTCGAGCCTTATATCTCACATTCTTCTTCTCCTCCCTCTCTCAACTCAATTTTCTCTTTCTTAATACTTCTTAAACACCACCACACACCACCATCTAAATACCCATCACCATCCATAATCGCCACAAAAACCACCAACCATACACCGCCACCCCAACACCCGTATCACCCCATACACCCACGCCACCATTACCAGCCAACTGTCGACCCACCCCATACACCCACGCCACCATTACAAGCCAACACCCGTACCACCCCATACACCTACGCCAGATATGATAACGGTGAAAAAGAAAAAAAGAAAGGGTGTTTGAATTAGTTTTCTGGAAATGGTTATGTTTGGATTGGGAATTTTAATCCTAGATCTTGTGTTTTTGTTTTATTTGTTTTTTGTGACTGGAACTTTTAATCTCGAATGTTATCTTTTGAGTTTTAGTATATTTTGTGATTGGAATATTTATAAAAATTAGTCCATTAAATGAGCTTGGAAAAAAAAATTGTGTTTTAGTATAAATCTTTTTGTGTCTTTTAGATAAATAATTGTATTGGGACTGTGTTATAGAAATTATACAAATTAAAACAACCAAATATTTGTTACTGAAATTTTGGAATTAAGAAAATTAATACTAATACTAATTAAATAATTAAAAAATAAATATAAAATTTAAGGACTAAATTTGTGATATAGACAAACCACAAGGACCATGCGTTTATACATACGAGGGGTATTTGTGTCATTTAAGCCATCTTTGACGGTCAAACTATCAGAATTAGTGGTTAAAGGACCAAACCCGTTACGGGTCAAAACCATGGGGAGGAGATCCGGGAAAAAAAGTTTAAGGACCATTTTCGTTATACCCGACAAACCACATGGACCATTTAAGTAATTAACTCCAAACATAATGAATTCCGAGTATTTAACAGTTGTTCACAAGTATATATCATTAGGCACCAAATAGATAACAACAACATACCCAATCCCGCCGAAGCGGGGTATGGGGGTGGTAAAATGTAGACAGATCATACCCACCTGTGATAAACCCGGAGTAGAGACTGCTCTAACGAGACCTTCGGCAAGTGCGGTGTGCGGGTGAGAAAGAAAAGAAAAGAGAGAAGAAGACAGAAGGCACAAGTAAGACAAAAAAGCAGGTAAGGCAGCAAAGAGAAAGCGTAAAGAAAGCTGGCAGACATAAGCGGGCAAACATAGAGCAAGCAAAAAGACACACGGGCCAAAAGCAAAGGCAGAGCAAAAACAAGGCACCAAAAGCAAAAGCAAGGCAAGAAAAAGCAGGCAAGCCTAAACGCACGAGCAAAGCAAAGCAACACACGGGGCCTAAAACTACGGGAAAGAAACACCAGGGCAAGGCAACAACGAGACGCCTAAAAGCTAAACCCACCCAAAACTATCTAAGCCCACAAAGCCCCCAACCAATACTATCCGCCGATCCTAATCTTATCTCTCCACCCTTTCCTATCTGAGGTCATGTCCTCCGACAAGTGAAGCTCCGACGTGTCAAGCTTAAGTCAATCCTCCCACCTGAGTTTGGGTCTGCCCCTTCTTCTCACGCCATCTACTACTATCGTCTAGACCCTTCTAACCGGCGCTGTTTGAGGCCTCCTCTTGAAATGGCCGTACCACCTCAACCTCCCTTCTCTCATCTTCGAAATAATATTTCCGACTTCAAGTTTTTCTCTGAAAACTCCGTTCGGGATCATGTCAAATAGGGTTTTACCACAAGTCCATCTTAGCATTCTTAGTTCTGCCACCTCTACCCTGTTAGCATGGGCCTTGGTGATGGGCCAACACTCGGCCCCGTACAACATAGCCGGTCTAATCGCCACCCTATAAAATTTCCCCTTTAACTTTAAGGGGATGTTCCTATCACAGAGGACCCCCGACGCCGCCCTCCATTTCGCCCAACCAGCTCTGATCCGGTGGGTTACGTCATCTTCTATCCTCCCGATTTATGAATCATCGATCCCAAATATCTAAAGCCTCTTTGGGTGGCGGATCCGTCACCGATACGAATATCCTCGTGGTGACCGACTCGCTCCTCCCAAAATCACATCTCGTGTATTCGCCTTCTTTGCTCACCCGAAGTCTGTTGTCTTCAAGAGCCTCCCTCCAGCGCTCAAGGCTGATGTTTAACCCTTCCGCCGATTCTGCCACCAACACAATGTCATCAGCAAATATCATGTTCCACATGATGCCTTGTTGTATCCCTCGAGATAGGTCATCTAGAATCAAGGCGAAAAGGTACGGACTTAAAGCAGATCCCTGGTGTAGCCCAACTTTCACTGGGAAAAACTTAGAGGTCCCCATGATGGACCGTACATGGGTCTTAGCCCTCTCGTACATATCCTTAATGACTCTCACGTATCTCCTTGGTGTTCCCTTGCTAATAAGAGTTCTCTAAATCAGTTCTCGTGGGACACTATCATAAGCCTTATCAAGGTCGAGGAATGCCATATGCAGGTCCTTTTGTCTCTCTCTATACTTCTCCATGAGGCTTCTGAGAAGGTGTATAACCTCAATCGAAGATCTTCCTGGCATAAAACCAAATTGGTTCTCAAACATCCTCGTCTCCCTTCTCAGCCTCCTCTCAATAACTCTCTCCCAAAGCTTCATGGTGTAGCTAAGAAGCTTGATACCCCTATAATTGCTACACACTTGCACATCCCCCTTGTTCTTGTAGATGGGAATGACTTCACTGAGTCTCCATTCTTCCGACATCTTAGCCCCGGAAAAAATCTTGTTGAAGATGCAAGTCAGCCATTCTACTCCTTCCTTCCCCAGGCACCTCCAAGCTTCTATGGGGATTTGGTCTGGCCCTACCGCTTTGTTTCTACCCATAATCTGTAGTGCAACCTTCACTTCTTGTTGGCTAATCCTCGAATAGTAGCATTCAGGTCGTTGGGTATAGTACTCTTCTTCCCCGCTTCCTTAGGTGCTTCCTCCGTTGAAAAGGGAGGAGAAATACTCTCCCCATCTATTCCTAATATCTTCTTCGTGCACAATGGTCCGCCCGCCTACATCTTTGATATATTTGACGTTTCCTAAATCCCTCTTCCTTCTCTCTCGGGCTTTAGCAATCCTGAATATATCATTTGCCCCCTCTTTGGAGTCCAATTTCTTATACAAATCTTCGTATGCCTTTTCCTTGGCCTGGGCCACTGCCTTTTTCGCTTCTCTATTAGCTACTTTATACCTCTCCCCCGCGGCAGTAATGTCATCCTGGTGACCCTCTCTATCTCTACACCGAATGAGTTCCCTGTGGCACCAAATAGATAACCAACCTGGGAAATAGCAGCATAACGTCCCCATGCAGCTTCCTTAACGGCCAAAGCAGATGGACCACAGGGAATGCTGACAACAGTACGCCTACAAAATAACAAAGGAGGATAAAACATCAATACTAGGCTAAATTAATACTTTCTACTATTTGAACACTAATTGGTGATATATATCTCACCATTTGGCAAAATGAGCTCCTTGACTGTAATATTCCGCTGATCTTAAAGCCAACCCATCTAATCCTTGACACCATGACTCGTTGTTGGATCCTGGAAGGGGAACCAAACCCTGTAGAGCATAACTCGATAAGCTATAAATTTATAACATCATTTAATGAATAGTTCACAAGGTTGATGAAATTTGTCTTACATTGTCAACTTTGATATCGGGAACAATGTTCTGCTCTTTCAAGTAGTCGACCATCTTCTTTCCATCAGTAGTTGACTGATATAGAGTCTTCTCGAAAAGGATGGAACCGGAAATATATTGACCCAAGCCGGGAGTGGTCAACAAGAGTTGTCTATAGGCTTGTCTGTTGGCTTCGGTGTTGTCTAATCCGATAGATGCCAATCTCTTTCAGCAAGTTACATTTAACTCGTCAATAGCAAGGATACCACGACCAGGTGATGCAATTGTTTTCTATTCCATCAAAAAGTAAAGAAAACAATTAGATTTTACAACGAATAAAGACAAATGCTAAGAATTATCATGAATATCTGCATTAATTGACTCAAAAGTCCCCCGTGGCCCCGTTTTCAACTTGTTTTTCAATAGCAAACCTTTTCTATAAAAAAACAAAACTTTATCATGTATATTGTATAGATATACTAGTTGGATACCAGCGCACAGCGGCGGCGATAAATATAGTTATATAATAAATATAGTAAATGAATTGCTAACCCAACTCTCCTCGCAATTCTCTACCCGCTTAGTGAATTCATTTCACAACACTCCAAATGTATATGTGTGTTTGGGTTTTCCGCATCTTTCCGTGACATCATTATTCCGCATATAAAAGACCTTCACAATCTCTTACCACAAACACTTTCCCAAAAGTAAATGATTTTGATAAATAAAGTTTGTATTGATTGAAATAAAGGTTAAAGTTATAAAAATTTGAATCAAAATAAAATAAACCTACTAAAAATGTAAAAACTAAAAACTAATAAAAATATATCAAAATAGATGTTGAATTAAAGAGCACAAAATTTTAAAAAATATGGTGAAATTAGATCATAAAAAAATTAAACTAATTAAAAGATATTTAAATTTAAAAATAAATGTGATTAATTAGTTAAGAAGTGGCATGTGTCACCCCATTATTGGAGCTCCTTATTTTAGTTTGTTAGAGGTACTCGATCGTTTTTTGTTATTTTTTAGTTAGAGAAGTGACACATGTCACTCAATGATTAGAGCTCCTTATCTTAATTTTTTGTGGAGCCCACAACTTAAATGCTTTATATAGTAGTATAGAAGTATAGATATAGATACTCGATCTGACAACGAAATATCTGATGTTGAGACCTTACTTAAAATGTTGATTAACAAGACACTAATATGTAAACAGTGATGTAGCAAAACCAGTCACTGTTCAGTTTCTTATATAGATATCCGCTCTACCACTATCCAAGTTAACTTTTGGTATCAATCAGTGTTGCAAAACAAACATTTAAATCGATATCACAGATGCAACTAATCACATTCTCCAGCTCTAATAAATATCGTTTAGGCTGCCCCCAGTAAGGGCACTCAATCCCCCAATTTCCCCGCCATGTCGCCTTTTCTCTCCAAATGACCTTGAGCGATTGGATGCCCCAGTAACGTGACCTACACTATAAAAAAGGAGGGATTGATTATTCCCCAGACACAAAACCAAAGTGTAGTCGATCGTAAATACGACCCACATCTACAAAAAAGGAGGGATTGATTATTCCCCACAGTAAGGGGATCGAGTGTGAATCGATCGAAACCCCTTTCTGCATCCAGCCTTACAATTTATTTGCAAGCTGGAACAATTTAAACTTTCTATTCATACTAGGCGAGTACCCGCGCCTAGCGGCAGCGGTTCCTAGAGATAGACAATTAACGATATGCGATATTGTGGTAAGTGTTTCGTATAACGTTCAAAATATAATGTGAAAATATCAAAATGTAATTGCAAACGGTTGTAACATGTGATAATTCAACTCTAGCAAAAATTCTTAACATGTATCAAACGACTTAAAAAAAATATTTAATAAGACTAAAAAAGAAAACATTACATGTAAGTTACCAAAATATACACCCTTTGACTGTTAAGGTCAAATTCACTTATACTTAGCCATGTCAATCTATATAATAGATTGCTTTTATTTAGAACTACTCAGACAACTATTAATGGCTTTGTTTCAGTTTCTGTAAACTGTTCTTAGTCTGAAAACTTTCATAATAACTTGAAAGTCAAACTGTTGTAGTTGACTTAAAAAAGTCAATAAAACAATGCCCCAAGAGATTTACCTTGCATGATGATAATTTTCATGGGCACAAAGGCTCGCATCTGCTATCGAGATTTCAAAAGGGATTCAGTTCCTAAGCACACGAATCATGCAAAAAATATTCCCTAACAACCTTAAAATAACTGATGTTTTGCTGGATCAAAGTTTTCAAGTAAAGATCAGTAGCTACATTATCCCTTTGCTAGACGAAGCGAAGGTATGTCATTTATTTTGTTGTTATAAAATCGTAAATACAAGATGTAAGTTAACATATGAAAGTTTATACTGCAGGTGGCTGTCGGACATTCTTTCTCCAGATCAAGTGAGACTCTTAGCCAAAGGTAGACAGTATGGATGTGTGACTTCTTCTGGAATCAACTTTAGGAAAATCTCTCCCTAACCATAATCGATATTCTTACAGATTTGACATCGAGGAGAAGGATCATGATCATGTCTACGATTTTGGATTTATTATGTTAGAACTCATCCTAGGAAGGGCGATCAATTGCATCAACAATATAACTATCGCAAAAGATATGGTAAGTCTAATTTCACATGTCTATATGGTAGTCTGACCATTTAATTTAATAACATAAATGTTTAAATTAACTATATACTTTTGTATCAGTTACAAGTAAGTTTGGAGGCGGATGAGGTAGCTCGAAGGAGTATAGTGGATCCTTTGGTTTGCAAGATTGCTGCGACGAATCATTGAAGACTCTAATAGAGCTTTGTCTTAGATGCCATTCTAAGGATCGTCCTTCCATTGACGATGTGTTATGGAATCTAGAGTTCATAGCTCAGACCCTCACGTCGTCAGTGGAAGAAAGAGCAGTAATCAAATATCAACTGACGATAAATTGTTTGTATAGGAGAAGAAGTTAATAAGTTTGATAAAGTACAAGCCATAAATTGATGTATTTTTATTTTTTCATTTCGAGTTAAATAAAAATCATAAATATTGAATCTTTTACTTCTAAGTTTTTGTATGTCAATCATTAAAATATTGAATTTTTAAGATCAAACAAGCCACATGTACCTTCAGTCTGCCTCTTTCTTGAAACCATTGCAAATGAATTTTGCCAAAAAAAAATCTAATTTGATGTCTAGAGTTAGAAATGTTAGTTATTATCGTCGTGGTTTATATCACATCAGCTAGACGGTTTAAATCTAATTATCTTTGATTTTATATTGAGGAACCTGTATCTGAATAGTAGTTTGCTGTAAGTTCAGATATATTTCACTCAATTTGGATATAGCATGATACATTGGGCATGTAAACAATAATAGGGATGCTCAAACTCAGCACAACTTATTCAAGATACATGTATTAGAATTCACTTGAAACATTTAAATTTCACTATTATGGCAATGGGATATCAGCAAGATCCTCTCTATAAGGAGCATTCATCAAATCCCTCCTTCTGTCAACATCATATTTTCCACTTTCCATGCTAATTTGATCGCTAGGGTCAAGCTTTGTCGTATCAATATATGTAGTGACAACGTCTTTGCGAAACATAAGGTAGATCACTGAGAGAATGTAGATAGCCATGAGGGGGAATGCTAGTATCCCAATGAACACATTAGCAACCTTTGGGAAGGTGCTATGGATTAGCCAATCAACAAACGATGTAGTCAAGTAGTAGATGTTGATATCGATTATCCCAAGTCCTAGTATCCATGACAAGACAATGATCTACAAAAAAAGAAAAGAAATCAGAGTTTTATATCCCTTCAGTTACTATACACAGATGAGAGTTACTAGATCCATAACTCACAATTATCGAATTCTTTTGAGGTCCCATTTTGGTAGCTGAGCTACTGAACTTGAGGAGTGGAATGAGTGCAATGGGAAGTTCAAAGGACCGTATATTTGCAGTATATCCATATAGAAAATTGGATTTCAAGAAACATTGATATGTCTAAATAAAGCGAGGATGGATATACAAACCGATGCTATGACAATCAGTCTTCCAGCTCCAGCAGATCCCCCAATTATCGACACTATTAGACTTGGTGTGATAGCAATGCATCTTGTTACCAAGTTCCTGAGCCACTTCCTCATTTTTAAGTCCAAGAAACCCTATAGTAGAAACAAGTACTCAGTTACACTCAACTTAATACAAAAGGTGAACTAAAAGTGGAATAGGGTATTGCTGAATGAATATTACAACCAAAGTAGTCTCTCGTTACAATCTACCTGCATAATGAACTGACCAGCGTAAGTGCCTGTAATTGTTGAACTCTGGCCGGAAGCTAGCAGGGCAATTGCATAAAGAGTCGAACTGGACTTTCCTATAGCTTCGGCAATTAATTCCTCCAAAGCGAAAAACTAAACCGGATCTTTACCAGTAATCTACCCTTTGCATACATCACCAGTTGCGTAACTTAAACCTTTGTTGTCTCCCTAATTATTTGTCTCTCTAGTTTATAGGGCAACCACTTAAACCTAAACATAAACTAATAACAACCGAGTCGCGATTGGAGTCTTTGTCAATGAAGTCTCGTCGAGTACATAACATTAAAAAGAATAGCTGGCATATAAAAAAGTAGTCTTTATTGGCATTCAAATTAGCTTATACTCTTTCTTGACAATGCTATACGGGTTGGCACATCACACACATGCACCACATTTAGACACATAATAATATTGGCGATTAACTAATAGATATAAATCTATAATGATCATTACATATTACATTAACAAGACATTTAATGATGTTCTGTTGATTAATATGAACAATTACAATATCATTAGACATAATATTTAAAACTTACTTGCTTGACTCCTTAGCGTGACGATCTTCCCACAACAAAGAAGACCCATAATCATCGCATTTTACATCACCACATTCTTTTAAGCCAAATCATCAAAAACTCGTTTTGCCTCATCTATCAACCCTTCTTTCGCATACATTTCCACCAACAGACTACCCACAAACACATAATCTCCAAACCCATATCTCACAATCGGTCCATGTATCTGCTTACGCAACCCAATCAACCCATTACTTGACGCCAAACTAACCATAGTCGAAAACATAATCCTATTCAAACTCACCCCTCTTCCATCACTCATCATCATCTTATAACAGTCAACACTTTTCTCCCAAAAACCAAAACCATCATAACCAGCAATAACCGCATTCCACGACACCCCATCTCATCTCGGCATCCTATTAAACACCCTCTCCGACGCAGATTCCGGTGCTCGTATGCAGTTTACAACGTGGGTACGCATTTTCCGGCAGGGTACGCAGTTTCTGGCGGCGGTTAAGTATATTCCGGCGGCGACAACCCAAAGAAGGTTACCAAAGATTATATAGGTAGCTGCAAATCACATAATACAAAATGAATATCCTAATTTCAGAAACTCATCAAAATAATTCAAACCCCAACTCTAAAAACGACTTAATCTTTAAAAAAAAAAAAAAAATTACGAAATTACTCAGCAAAAATTACCTCCATATTTAGTTGTGGGTTTTGTCGGTAGAAACACTTCCCGGCGGCGGCAACTTTTTCCGACGAAAAAGCGGCAACACAGAAAAAAAAACCATTGATCAATTAAAATCTATAGATCTATAAAAAAAACCTTCAAAACTCATTGATCAATTAAAAAACTCAAAAAATTACCTCAAAACCTTAAAAACCGTTTTAATGGTCGTAGGTCTTAGTGGTTCCTCTCGGTGGTATCGCTACTTGGGTGTGGGGTGAGACACTTCTGCATACGTTTCTAACATTCTTATTTTTCTCTCATTTGACTTTCAACTTTTCACTTTTCAACATTTGACTGTTTTTTCATTATATGTAGTATAGATAAAGTGTATTAAAAAAAAAGTCACTTTATACAAAAAGTCAACACGACCAGTCCGCCTACCACAACAGTAGTAACCATATGTATATACTTAATCAAAATTAAGTAGTTATTAATTATGATGAATGAGATCATCACGCATGTGGCCTAGTGGTCAAAGCTTATGTTGTTAAGCGAGCCATAAGTGAGAGTAGTACCGGGTGGGTGACCTACCGGGAAGTCCTCACTTGTGGTCCACATGCTCTGTTGATATTTAGGCAATGAAGAGGAGAGCCTGTATGCCACCAGTTGCGCAGGTTCGAATCCAAGCCGGCCCCGGTTTTAATCCGGCCGTTACTCCAGCGATTTATAATCGTGTGGAGGCGGTACGGTTTTCGGGCGGACGCCGCTAATAATCCCCACTGCACCAGCGTGGACCCGGTTAAGACAACATAGTCTGGGTATGTGGTGGATGAGGGCCTATTGTGTGTACCGCATGGTAGGTGGGACTCTCGCCCAAAAAAATGAAAGTCACAGTCCAAAAAAAAATTACGATGAATGAGTATTATAACGTACAATACTTTGTAGGATTCGTATTGCAAAGAAGGGAATATTGCACAAGCGTTAGTACTTTTAGAAGAGATGCAATCAAGGGGTTGTGAGCCTAATGATGTTACATATAATGCGTTGATTAGTGGGTTGGTGAGAAAAGGTGATTTTGAGCAAGCGAAAAGATGATTACCAAAATATTGGTTTTGGGTTTGAAGGTGTCATATATAGTTTTAATCCCTTAATTAGTGGGTATTGTGAAAAGGTTTGATTTTGGAAGCGTTTAATCTTCTTTGAAGAAATGGTAGTAGCAGGAGCCTCACCGAGTGTGTATACATACAATATTCTTATGTATGGTTTATGCAAACAAGGACGAGTTTTTTATGCTAGGCAGCAACATTCCGATATGCTTAAGAAAAACTTGATGCCGGATATAGTTTCTCACAATATTTTGATTTATGGGTACAGTCTTTTGGGGCGGGTAACGGAGGCCTTTTCTTTGTTATATGAATTAAGACGGATGGATCTTTTCCCTACAATGATTACTTATAATACCCTTATGCAAGGGTTATGCATGAATGGCAATTTAAACAACGCGAGGCAGTTGAAAAGTGAAATGGTAAATCTTGGTTTTCCACCCGACGTAATGACGTACACCATATTGGTAAACGGTTCTTATAAAGTGGGTGATTTGAGTATGGCTAAAGAAATGTTTGATGAGATGATTAGCAATGGCTTGCAGCCTGATCATCACGCTGTACACATCTCGAATAATGGGTGGATTAAGATATGGTGATTCATCATCTTTAAATTATTAGAAGAAATGGAAAACGATTCGCCTAATTTAGTCACATATAATGTCTTTGTTTATGGTCTTTGTAAGACTGCAAATGTTGAAGAAGCGGCTAAGTTATTAAGAGAAATGGTTAGTCAAGATTTTGTTCCTGATCATGTCACGTATACAAGCATAATTTGTTCGTATTTAGAGTCTAGGAATATTAAAAAAGCTACAGACTTGTTTCTTGAGATGCAAAGCAAAGGGGTAAAACCGACAATTGTGACTTACACTGTGTTGATCCATGCTCATGCTGTTACCTGGAGGATAGATACGGCATATAACTATTTTGTTGAGATGCAAAAGGAGGGCATTATGCCGAATGTGATTGCGTACAATGTTTTGATCAATGGTTACTGCAAATCAAGAAAAATGGCACAGGCGTATGGGTGTTTTGCCGAAATGGAAGCAAGAGGTTTAGTCGCTAATAAATATACTTACACAATTTTGATAAACGGGAATTGTAATTTGGGTAATTGGAATGAGGCTTTGCGGTTATATATAGAGATGGTGGAAAGAGGCATTGAGCCTGATGCGTGGACACATACTACACTTTTAAAGCGAGTAGGGTTTGAAACCAAGGCACATGCGGTTCGGTATCTTGAACGTGTGGTTCTTGGTAATGAGGAGACTGATGAAGCAAAAAGTGTTCGGTATTCATAGTGATTATTGAAGATGCAAAGTTTCTTCAAGTTATGTGGCTCATCAGCTGTGCAATGACTATGGTGGACACATTGGCGGATCTCCTGGACGGCTGTTTAGGTTTGTTTTTTTTTTAATAATCTATGAAGTTGTGGAAGAAACATAAATTGGATTGTTGTATTATTAGAAACTTGGAACAATAAAAAACATCATTTACAGTATAGCATTATTGACAATTTCATATTTGAAGTGATCTAAATCTATGTATAGCAAAAGGAATCATTTATTTTGTTTGCTCGCGAGATCTATAGTCTTGCAAAGGCTATTAAGCATAGGATGGGCGTGGCATTTTTGACCCAGTTACAAAGTCAAATTGGGTTACTAAATTAAATATAGCTGAAAGGGGAACGAGTCAAATGACTTGAGCTGGTTGAAAACCCACCTATTTTTAGACATGGACAAAAATGTATTAGTGGGTCAAGACTAAACCCGATTTGACCCATTTTTACCCTTACAAAAATTTACCCATTTAAACCGGAATTCTTTACCCATCTTGCCACCTCTAGCATAGAAGGTCACTTGATTATTTATATCATGGTTAAACATTTTTGTATCACTTGTTGCCTCACATTTCATCAGTTCTGTCTTTTTTTTTGCAGTGATATTAACTCGGATGTTTACACATACAAGACACAGATTTGACACACAACAACGCACATGAAAAAGTGATATTTTTGCCATAGGACAGGATGTTTAACAGGTATGTAGATGAGATAAAGGTCTGATAAGTTAGAAGTGTATTCTTTCAATTTTTTACCAAATGAATCTTGATGATTATGTCATAAAGCCATGCTTTGTTTTTTCCCCATGGGACAATCTACTTGTACAGATTATTCATAAGCAATTGAATTCCCATATCTTTTCTTTTCTTTTTTTTTTTTTAATCAACGAGAGTTTACACTTACAGTAAGCATGTATTGATAGTGAGTATGGTTCTTGATAATATTGGTTTAAAACTATTGCATGACTTGTTCGTAGTTAGTCTTTTAATATAATAAAATAAGAAACAAGATATTAAACATGCACTCTCGTGCACGGGTGCACACAACATGGATACTATGTTTCACACACACACATGTATATTAAGTTGGACAAATGCACCTGTAGCACAACAAATGTGAAGGGATTCGGTCATCTGATCTGATTCTGTAGATCAAGGCACTACAAGGTTTATTAAAATAGAAACATACACATGGTGGTGTATGAAGAAAAGCACTACCAAATAGTAATAATAAAAAATTTTGGATCGTAAACTTGATTTAGTCCGAGCCCATATAGTGGAAGCTTCTAGAAAGTCGTAGAATGGTATGGAAGCTTCTGGAACGACAAAGAATAATCCTAGAAAATATCCATAGATATGTCTAGAATATTGTAGCTAAATGTTATAGAAATATCTAGAATTAGGATAAGGATGATGATGTATTAGAAATGATCAAGATGATGTAGGAAGTATCTAGATAGTAGTAGAATATCCATGGAAATATCTCATCTCTAGAACATTCCATGGAGTAGTATAAATAGGTGTTGTGGCGATGCATTTGTAATGAAGCAAATCAAGCAAAGCTTAAGCAATCAATAATATTCCTCTCTTCCTAAATTTCACTTACAACATCTTCATCAAATATAAGCCTAAAAGGCCTTCGAGTTTCTAACAACTGAGAAGTAGTGCAATTTGCAAGAATGGTTTTTTTTAACAAAGTCTGAAAATTAACTCTTGGGCTCAATGCATTTAATGTCCAAGTTTGCTCTATCCAGCAAATGTTGTGGTGTTTTCACATTAGTTGTGGTTGTTTGCAATAAAAACTCAAGTAGACTTGTTTTGAAAATCAGCAAGTATTGATAAAAAAACACTCAATTATCTTCACATACAACTTTTGGTTTCAAACCTGATGAGAGATGCTCAATGACTATTTCAACTTGCAACTCAACGGTTAACACTTCTCTTACCAGTCCATCTGCTACCATTGACCTCCTCCAGAGATCATGTAAACAGGTTTGAATCATTGTCTCTCATGGATCGATATAATGCTTGTGGTAATTTTAGCTTTAAATGTTCATTTCCAACGACTTTAGATATATATATATATATATATATATATATATATATATATATATATATATATATATATAGGTAGCGTTCTTGTGGTGACCACTCTTAAGATAAAAACAATAAGAACCGTTTTGGACCGTTAGATGTACTATTATAGATTTGATCTAATTAAAATTAGTTCAATGGCATTATGGTAATAAATGTTTAAGCTAGTGGCATTTTTGTAAAGCCCATTTTGAAAAGTTAATGGCACACCCACGTGACTCGGTACTTTTTTTTTTCTTTTCAAAATTGTTATTTCTTGATTTTTATTTCTTTAGTCATTGGCCTTTTTGTTTTTTCTCATCGTAACGATTGAGCTATTATTTGCTCATTGTTCAAACGACAATGGTGCTTTTGATACATAAAATCATTTAAAAATGTTTTTTGTTTAATTTGTACTGATATACAATTATCCACCTTTTTTTATTCCAAATATTAATAAAATTAATCTATACATCAACATAAAAATATTGATTGACAAAGACCCAACTAACACACAAGTATTAAACCATTGATGCATAGACTTTTTTTAACATTGATGCATAGACTTTTTTTATTGAAGAACTAGATAGTTGTGTGCACAAGGCTCAATGATATCTTACCACTATATGTTATCAAACCTCTATAGCTAGCCTTCATAATTTACATATTTAACCAAGAACTGATATTATACAAGATGACACCACCATTATAAATAAACAAAATTAACCCAAATAATCATATTTATATCATATACAAAATAATTTTAGACGCAAATTCTCTTAGAAAAGTATGTTGATACACATATTAAAATAACATTAAAGTACCTTATACGCAAATATGTTTACAAGCATTGATAGAGTGTAGCCTGTGATAAACTATTTTTTTACATAAAAGAAAACATATCAAAACCTTTAACTCACATACAAACTAGTCAAATACTGCACCAATTATGAAAGAAAAAAAAAATAACCCACTAAATCTTTTGATGCATGTTGCATAAAAACACTATCAACGAAGAAACTTTGCTGAAATCGAGAACCAACTTAAAAACTTTTGGGCAAATAAAAAACCAACTGCAAAATAAATTTACAAAAAATAATAGATCAATAACTAATACATAGAACTAATTCAGAAACTAAAAATAATTCGGAGTATAGTTTTACAAGTCTAAAATGCGGCAAAAGAACTTCACCAAATATGAAATTAACAAGTGACACACTATCAGTTGTCCAATAAAGTGATACAAATTCAAGATCCAAAAAAGTGATGCACAAATTCATGATCTAAAAAACTGGTACAAAAGAATGGTCATGAACAATACAAGATTAAGTAACCAAAATGGTGACACACAAATCCAACTAATACATGATACATGTATCATAATTCAAGATCTGAAAATTTACAATACCAAAAAACCAACTGGTGCATGAACCACAAAATCGATTAGAGGATAGCCAACGAAGACTGATGTTTCAGATCGGGGATATCAACAATAAAATTATTTCCAACGTTGGCGGCTGTCATGGTTCTTGTACGAGACTCTGGAGACGGAATGGTTAAGGTTGCGCATGAGACTCCGGTTGTCAAGGGTCCGACTTAGAAGGTCTTGATGGTGGTGGTCGTTGCCGGCAACCATGACGGTTATAAAAATGAAGATGATGGAGATTCTTTTTTAGATCTAAAAAAATGTGTATTTGGGATAAAAGAGAAATGTGATGGATAGAGAGATGATAATGGAAATGTTGGGGTGGTTATGGGATAAAGAAACGGAGTAGGTTATTTAGGAGATAGAGAAAATACTTAATATACCCTTATAAGTTACCTAATAATTTCTTTTTAATTAAAATGGCTAGTTTGGACTTGTTATTAAAACTTGCCACATGTCATAATATAATTGGTTCTTATTGTTTTTATGTTAAGGGTGGTCACCATGAAACATAATCTATATATATATATATATATATATATATATATATATATATATATATATATATATATATATATATATATATATTCTTTGAAACGAGGCATGATACTGATTTAATAACCTTCATAAGCTCATGTGCTTATTCTTCTAGATATGTGCGCTGCTATAAATTTACAATCATGCATTTACGCACATGAGAATTGCAATAGTAAAATAATAAGCATACAATATCTACTTGGTAGAGTGACCTTTTTTTTATAGTAAAGGTTAGAGTGACTTGAATCCCTTTTTCATTAAAAGGAAATCTGATAGAAAATGAATAAGACAATATGATCATCACCCTGCTGGTGTAAGTGTTCTAGTCATTATTTATAGAGAACCTTAAAGTTATCGTTTAGCTTATAGTTCAAATAAAGACATACTTGACAACTGTGTTCATTTACCTTTTTTGAAACCTCTTGACTGAACTTTGTTGTTGTTTGTGTGCATGGAATATTGTCACTAGTGTAATTATGCATATCATTTTTTTGTCGTGGAATGTTATTTGGAAAACTAACATAGTATCATACGTGTTATTGCCGCAGGCTGAAGGCTGATATCCAAGATGCTTTATGTTACACCCTGTGTACAGTCTTAAAGCACGATTTGAATCTCTGCTGCAAGTATCATGCAATGCCCTGCTGATAGTGTGGAAACTATCAACCATCATTCTATAAAAGATGTGTTGAAGCAAACTTTTAATATGCAGTTTTGAGAATAGGGGCCATATTTGCACCGAAAGCTGCTGCAAAGCTGAATGCAGCCTTATCTGAGGACAAAGATATATGCTTCACTTTATACTGAAAAGTGTATTATCTGCACGAGTAGTACACTCCTGCTGACATAAAATAACGAACAATTCCCTCTCTAGCTGTTATATACACACACATTACTGGTCCGGTGTGTTTGTAAGAAAGTGGTTGAGGAACTTTTAGGTAGTGACTGGACATTGCAATTTTTATTATCTTCCATTAACAGCACACGGTGTGTTACCAAAGTTGTTGAAAAGTGTTGTAACATCAGCATAACATTGAAACTATTTTTATCTGCAGTGTGAAAAGTAGTACCCATCAAAATGCACACGTACACAGCCATAATACATCATATCCAATCTTTGGCCGTTAACTTTGATAAAGCTTGATACAAGCCAATTTAGACATAAGCATATTACCCTAACTCTCCGGACGCAAGATATACCGGATAAAAGCTTAGACATAACCCCGCCATATACGGACACCCCGGCATCACCATTACCATATAAAGGAAAGGAATCTTGATCGAACTCATCGACCCTTTCCAGACGGAATCCAAACAGAGTAAAGTCAACTCCCGCCCGAAAACGTCACTATCGCCCACGTGACCTTCGGGTGAGGACAAAAGCTTCCCATCTATATAAGGAGTTAAGCTACAACATTCAAGGTTAACTAATTCTGACCCCATTTCATTGTATTTTACTCTGACATATAACCATACTCATTCTCACGCCGGAGCTTGGTCTAGGGATAAAACCCTGGACGAGGCTAACGCGTGTTATCTTTGTGTTACAGATCCGAAGTGACTTAATCCGGAGAGCTCAGCCGAAGGATTAGCTTGTTAGGGTAATTACAGATTTTTACCTCAACAAATTGGCGCCATCCGTGGGACCGCTATTCTAACTACCGAAGCTAGAAAATGGCGGTCCTACCACCGAAACACCCCTGCCCCTCCACTGAAACACCACCCGGAAACAACCCACCTAACTTAGAAGAACAAATACTAAACCACATATCATCGCTAAAGGCCCTGATACAACAACATAACACCCAAGGAAAAAGCCCGTTGCAACCCATACGGATCGACTTCGGAGACGAAGTCGAAGGACCTACCCGAGTAGAAAAGGAAAAAGATCCGAAAGGAAAGCAGGTCGTGGAGGACCTGCACAAACCATACAAAGATGCCCCCAGATCTCCATTCACGCGACGGATAGTAGAGTTCGCCGGACCGAGACATGAACTACCTAAGAACATAAAACTGTACAACGGATCCTCGGACCCAGACGATCACGTCACTCGCTTCTCCGGTGCAGCAAATCATGGCGGCTGGCCAATGCCGGTATGGTGCTGGATGTTCCAGCAAACTTTGGACGGTCCAGCAAGCGGGTGGTTCGAACGATTACCCAACGGTAGTATTGACAGCTGGGAGGAGCTTAGAGAGAGTTTCCTAGAAAGGTTCGCGCTCAGGAGGAAGTGTCTTAAAGATCCGATGGAACTCACAAAGATCGTGCGGAAAGCTCATGAAACCTGCTAGAATTCAAGGAAAGATGGACCGATGAGGCTAGCTACATCCCGGTGTGCGAGTAATGCGATATCCTCATTCACCAACGGAAGCAAATGCCCTAATTGGTGAAACGATTCTCGACGAGTTCCCAAGACGATCACGAAATGATGAAGAGGGTAGACGATTTTATGCGATCGGAGGAAGCCTACAACACCACGGAACTCCCTAAAGGGAATGGAACCGTAAGTCATACGCAGCGATCGGCCGATCGAACCTCCGAGCAACGAATCTCCCGACAAGCGGAGAGAGACCAAGAACGAGAACAAAATCCCGTAGCTAATACAACCCCTACTACCCAACAAGGACCGATAACTATAGAAGCGACCACCGAAGCGACTACCGGAGAAACCAATACAGAAACGATACCCGCCCCATGGATTTGAACCTCCTCTCAAAAGCACCTAAGGAAATTCTAGCAACGGAGCTCCAACTAAAGCTGCCACCACCCCCACCTTTGAGAGGGGCTCCAAGGAGAGAAAATTTAGATAAGTTCTGCGATTATCATGGTGAGAAAGGCCATCTCACCAATGACTGCTACCAACTCAAGGAACAACTAAGAGTAGCTTTGGAGACGGGCAAGTTGGATCATTTACTAAAGGAAGTGAGGCAAAGGGGAAGAAACCCCCCAGAGATAATCAGCCCGGCAGAGGAAGGGTGATAAATATGGTATACTGCGGAGGAAAGGACAGGAAAAGGAAAACCAACAGCCGAGAAGAGGATTGGATGAACGTCCCTATAGCTTTTCCCCCCATTCTACCCGGGGACGTTTCCGAAGAGCCGCTGATAATCGAAGCAAATGTGGAAGGATACACCGTGAGGAGGGTTTACGTTGACCCAGGGGCAGCTGTGGAAGTAATGTACGAACACTGTTTTCAAAACCTATGCCCAGAAATCAAAGCGAAGCTAAGAGAAACGAATACGCCACTGGTGGGATTCTCAGGCGAAGCAATAAAACCCCTCGGAAAGATAGACCTAAATGTTTGTTTCGGAAACGAGGGCCTATATCGCCGAGCCATAATGACGTTTGCAGTGATAAGATCCCCCTCCCCATATAACATTATTCTGGGACGATCAGGCATTAGAGAATTAAGGCGATCCCCTCAACCATCCACTCCATGATAAAATTCCCAACACCGAGGGGAGTGGCAACCCTGGTTACCAGATCAGTTATCATCTCGGAATGTAGAAGGTTAGAAAGACATTTCATGGCGAAAGGGTCGGAAAGCAAGAGTGAAGAATACCCTTCGGAGGAAGAAGAGTCTAGCAAGAAAACAGAAGAAGTAATGATAAACCCCCAATTTCCTGAACAAATGATTACCATCGGGAGCAATTTTTCCAAAGAATGCAAAAGACAGCTGGTAGAACTACTGAAAAACAACAAGGATGTATTCGCATGGCAACCGGCAGACATGACAGGAGTCCCCCGGCGAATCATAGAACACAAACTGAATGTCAACGTGAATGACAGGCCAATAGCCCAGAAAAAGAGAACCTTCTCGGCTGAAAAGAACCAGGCAATCAACACCGAGGTAGAAGAATGGCTGAAAGCGGGAATAGTCCGGGCAGTGAAATATCCAACGTGGATTTCCAACCCGGTTTTAGTAAAGAAACCGGACGGAACATGGAGAATGTGCATGGATTTCAAAAGCATCAATGCTTCGTGCCCGAAGGACTACTACCCACTCCCGGAGATCGACTGGAAAATAGAGTCCGTGATGGGTTACAAGTACAAGTGTTTTCTTGATGCATACAAGGGGTACCACCAAGTCCAGATGGCCAAGGAAGACGAAGAGAAGACAGCCTTCTATACGGAACATGGAACTTTTTGCTACACCAAGATGCCCTTCGGCTTAAGGAACGCCGGGGCGACTTATCAAAGACTGGTAGACTCAAGTTTTAAGGGGCAAATTGGCAGGAACTTGGAGGTGTACGTCGACGATATGGTGATCAAAAGCAGAAGCGAAGTGGAATTATTGGCAGATATGGCAGAAACGTTTGATAACCTCCGAAGGATCAACATGAAGCTCAACCCCAAAAAGTGCTCCTTTGGAGTTGAAGAAGGAAAGTTCCTCGGATATGTGGTAACATCCGAAGGAATAAGGGCCAATCCAAAAAAAACAAAGGCGATAGCCGACATGCAATCGCCCCGAACACTCAAGGAGATGCAGAGCCTCAGCGGGAAGTTGGCAGCCCTGAACAGATTCCTATCTCGATCGGCTGAGAAAGCTTTGCCCTTCTTCAACACTTTAAAGAGCGTCACGAAAGACAACCAAAAGGAATACCGATGGAGTGATCAGGCCGAGGAGGCATTCCAGAAGATGAAGAGCGTGATCCTAGAGTTGCCCAACTTAACAGCCCCGGTTGCAGGGGAAGATCTTTTTGTGTACCTAGCGGCAGCCGAAGAGGCCATAAGCGTTGTGCTGATGGTAGAAAGGAAGGGCAAACAAATGCCGGTACACTATGTAAGCAGAACACTCCACGATGCCGAGCGAAACTATGCCCCTCTGGAAAAATTGGCTTTGGCTCTACGACACTGCTCCAGGAGACTCCGAAGGTATTTCGAAGCTCACCACATTAAGGTGATCACGGACCAACCCATCCGGGACGTTTTGAACAAACCCGAATCTTCGGGGAAGTTGATGAAGTATGCGGTAGAATTGGGAGCATACAGAATTACTTACATCCCGAGGAACGCCGTCAAGGGACAGGTCTTGGCAGATTTCATAAATGAGATACCGGTCAGCAAAGTAGGGAAAGAAGGGAAGGGCAAAGAAGTATGCAACATCTCAACCACAGAGGAGGAATGGACACTGTTCACGGACGGGCGTCTAACAAGAAAGGCTCCGGAGCAGGTTTGGTGTTGATAAGCCCGGACCAAACAGAATACACTTATGCTCTTCGGCTAAATTTCCCCAGCACAAATAACGAGGCGGAGTATGAAGCATTGCTGGCCGGACTAAGGATAGCCAAGGACATGAAGATCCAAGTGCTAAATGCTAAAGTAGACTCCAACCTAGTGTCAAGCCAAATCAACGGAGAGTTTACCACCTACAAGGAAAGCATGGCAAGATATTTAGCTAAGGCAAAAGAATATATTGGATGTTTCAAGCAGTTCAGAATACAAAACATCCCCAGAGCACAAAACCAGAAGGCCGATGTGTTGAGCAAGCTAGCATCTATCGCATTTGACCATTTGACCAAGGAAATACTTGTAGAAGTATTGGAAACACCATCAACGGAAGAGAAGGTCATTGGAGAAATAGTGGAAGAAGAGGAGGAAAACTGGATGTCTCCAATTATCCGATGCATTACCGAAGGAAAGTGGTCGAACGATGAAAACGAAGCAAGAACCCTGCGGATGAAGATACCCCATTATACAATGGAGGACGGTGTTGTTCAAAAAGTCGTATTTAGGTCCAATGTTGAGGTGTGTGGGCCCACTACAGGCCAATTACGTGATAAGAGAAGTGCATGAAGGGGCATGTGGCATGCACTCCGGCCCAAGATCCGTGGTGGCGGCCCGATCGAGCAAGGATACTCTTGGCCGACAATGCATAGGGACGCCAGAGAGATCATTCAAAAATGCGAGTCTTGCCAAATACACTCCCCGGTTCCCAAATTACCAAAGACTCTTATGACTTCTATCATGTCACCTTGGCCATTCTTCCAATGGGGAATGGACGTGTTGGGCCCCCTCCCTGAAGCGCCCGGGAAAGTAAAATATGTCATCGTGGCCATCGACTACTTTACAAAGTGGATGGAGGCCAAACCTCTGGCGAAAACCACAGGGAAAGAAGTCATAAAATTTGTATGGGATAATATCGTGTGTCGCTTTGGCTTGCCACACATAATTGTAACTGACAATGGCAGCAACTTCATCCATGATCCCTTCAAACGATGGTGCGAAAAGCTCAACATCAAACAGATAAATACTGCTGTGGCACACCCTCAAGCCAATGGTCTGGTAGAACGAGCAAACAAGAGTTTGATGCATGGTTTCAAAACAAGATTAGGCAAAAGTAGGTCCGGATGGGTTGATGAGTTGCCGAACGTTTTGTGGGCTCATCGGACATCCTTGAAAACAAGCAACGGGGAAACACCGTTCAGTCTGACATACGGAAGCGAAGCAGTGATACCTGCAGAAATCGGCATGCCCACCTTCCGAACGATGATGATGACAGAGGAAGGAAGTGAAGAGGAAATGCGTTTAAACCTGGACTTACTGGAAGAAAGAAGGGACTCGGCGGCTGTTGAAGAGGCCGGTACAAAAGAAGGTGAAGCAATATTACAACCGGAGGTCGAGGTGAAAAACTCAGAGTAGGAGATTTCGTCTACCGGAAAAATGAAGCTAGCAGGCAAGAAGACCAAGGAAAATTGGGACCAAACTAGGAGGGCCCATACCAGGTCATAGAAGCATACGATAACGGTTCATACAAGCTACAAACGGCAGAAGGAAAGAGGTCCCCCGTACCTGGAACGCGGTGAACCTAAGAAAGTGTTTCTTGTAAGATAAAGAAAACTTTGTAACTGTAAGCCCACGAGGCGATTGTTGAAACAAATTATTAATGAAAAACATAGCTCCCCGGATGTAGGAGGGGCAATTTTCCACATACCTATTGTTTTCTAAACATAATTATTGAGTGATCCCCCCGACAGGCTCGTGACCTCCGGGGAAAAATGATCAGTGTTCAAAGATGGTTCATATCCAAAAAGGGTTGCCATAAAGTGCCGAATGGTTCATACCCAAAAAGGGTTGCCGAGGCAAATATAAAATGGTTCATATCCAAAAAGGATTGCCATAAAGTGCCGAACGGGTCATACCCAAAAAGGGGTGCCGAGGCAAATATAAAATGGTTCATATCCAAAAGGATTGCCATAAAGTGCCGAATGGTTCATACCCAAAAGGGTTGCCGAGGCAAATATAAAATGGTTCATATCCAAAAGGATTGCCATAAAGTGCGAACGGTTCATACCCAAAAGGGTTGCCCAGCATAATAAAATGGTTCATATCCAAAAAGGATTGCCATAAAGTGCCGAACGGTTCATACCCAAAAAGGGTTGCCGAGGCAAATATAAGATGGTTCATATCCAAAAAGGGTTGCCATAAAGTGCCGAACGGTTCATACCCAAAAAGGGTTGCCGAGGCAAATGTAAGATGGTTCATACCCAAAAAGGGTTGCCGAGGCAAATATAAGATGGTTCATATCCAAAAAGGATCGCTATAAACCTACCGAACGATCTATCAAGCACCAAGACAGAGATAAACAAACAAACAAGGCACATACTTAGAGACATAAAAAGAAAATGATTGACTGTTTCATTAAACAAAGAGAAACGCCCCAAAAGAATCTCATTAAGCATTACAAGTTTCAAATAAGTAACATTGTTTGATGACATTGCCATTACAACAAAAAGGTAGCTAAAGAAAAGATATTAGGCTATGATATCAAAAGGGTTGCTTCAATTAGGAGGGACGCTAGGCCCCGTCTTCACCTTCCACAACAACACGCTCCGGTGCAGGGTCTGGCACCAAGGCCATGATATCAGCGATCGGACGGTGACAGGCGTTCCGGACCTTGGCGACATAAGGATACTTCTTAACAAACAGCTCATCATACATAGTCAAATACTTGTTAGGAGCGTCCAAGTCTAAATCCTCGGTGTCTGACAAAATCTTCTGCACCTCCTCTTCCGAACGACCAATGGACACACCATCCAACCACCCGGCCATTCCACTCAGACTGAAGGGAGCGGCCAAAGAAGCTTTATACTCATGGCTGCCGAGAAGGCGAGCCACAAAAGTAGGAATGAAGTCCCGGACTAGATTTGACCGATCAATCTCAAGATTCCATGCAGCCACGGCCAGCTCTTGGCGTTGTTTCAGAAGGGCAGCATTCTCCTCTTCCTCATTCTTCAAGGCTCCCTTGGCTTCCATCAATTCTTTCTCCAAATTGGATATCTTTTCACCCTGAGCATGGGACAACTTAGACCATTCGGCTTTCTCGGCCTCCAGTACGCACCTGTTTTTTCAAAACCTCTTCCCGGGCGGAAGTCTCACCAAGCTCATCCCTCGCCGCCTTCAACTCCCCCAAAGTCTTGTCCAAAAAAGCGAAGTTATCCTTGGCAGCAGCCTCACATCCACTATGCTCTTCGGCCAACTCCCTATGCTCCAGATCGAGGCTCTCAAAACGGACAAGCAAGTCAACAAAAGCAAGAGAACCCCTGGCCAGAAGGCCCCATGATCTCTGGGCCGCCTCAGTATCCGATAAGGTCTGCATGTACTCCTCTTCACAAGGGGGGCAAATGAACCATCATATCTCTATATTTCTCATATCCCTTAACCCTTTCATCCTTTCTGATCGACCACCCCGGCACATAAGTAGCGTTGGACGAAGCGCCTTCCTCTCCACCGGCACCCTTACCTTCACGGCGCAAAGGAGGAGAAGTCGTTGTAAAAATACAAAAAAAATGTTAAGTACACGAAAGAAATAAATAAATAACAACGGGGAGAAAAATGATTAGAAATAAAAAGAAACCAACTCACCATCGTCCTGAAGAGCAGGCTGTTCAACAAATTGAGAAGCCTCAGCATCATGATCCTTCGGATCCGGGTTTTGCTCTTGGAGATCCGCCCTGGCGTTCACATCAACACCGACATCAGCATTCTCCAACCTATTGCTGGAATGACCCTCCAAGTTCTCCTTCTCAACGATAGGAGGATCATTCAGCTGTTGACCCTCCGGAGGAACGGTATTCGGCGGCGTCGGATTAGTGGTGGAATCCAAGTTAACCACGGGAGTAGGGCTCTTCCTCCTTCGTTTTGGCTGCCCGGAACCCCCTTCCCCAGCCTGGCGCTTGCGCGGCTTGTAACCCCCAGCTTTAGCCTCAGCAGCTTTTTTCTTTTTTTCCTTAGCCTCCAAGACTTTTGGATCAGCCACCTCGACCTTTTTCATAACATTAGTCTTCGGTGGAACCGAAGTGCAAGGTGGACTTGGAAGAGTAACATGCATCATATGAGCCTGACCCTCCTGATACTTATCTCCACGGGTCATAGCAACCCCCTTACGATAGCTCGGCTTGATGAGATAGTCAGACATGGTTATAGCTACAAAACACATGAAAAATGCTAAGTCACAAGAAAGCATAAAATCTTAAACTAATTAAATAATGCACAGGCCAAGTACCATTCCCCTCGGCATCCTTCAGAGCCGCCCGGTAACCCGGATACTTCCATTTGGCAGATAACCCAACGACATATAGAAAACTTGGCGGAATTTTTATCAAATCTATAACGTTAGCAGACAATAAATCCGCATGAGGCATGGAAAACTCCCCGGTCGGAAAAGGATCGGAGACATCTGAATCCGGATGCCTCCAAAGCATAGCAAAGGGTACAGCCAGGCGATCAATAAAAAAGAACTGCCTTTTCCAACCCTTCAGCGAAGACAAGATCTCTTGAAAGCAGACCTTGCGTTGCTTACCGTCCCGCTTAGCAAAGGTGAACCAATGCCCTTGCTTATGCAACTTATAAAAGGCTCGGAACAAAGAAGTCGTGGGAATAATGTGAAGACTACGACTATATACTTCAAAAAGAGTAACCCTATGCAAACCTATCGGCACTAACTGAGAAATATGAACTTTATAATAGTGAAGAACATCTAAAAGAAAACTAGAAAACGGGACGGAAATTCCACCTTCAAGGAAATATTCTAGGTACAATCCTATGGCATCATCTCCTAGTTGCCCCATCATAAAATCAGCCGGTGGGAGCCTCGGATGAAGATCGGAGGCTATACCAAATTCCTTCACGGCCCACTGTAATGATTTATCAGTCATAACCGAAGTATATTTTTCCAAGTCAAATTTGGGTTTTGGTTGTGACGGACCTTCGGAAACTGGCCCGGACCCTCGAGCGGATGAAGAACCGGACGGTTCTGACATTTTAGCCGGAAGGGAATGATTAAACCTTAAAATCTAAAGAAGATAAACTAGAAGAATACCTGGTTAGTAGACGAAGAGCAAATAAAATCGTCCGGCCAAATAACGCAGAGAAGGTGGGTAAGTGAAAAGTTTTATTGTGGTAAAAATGAGAATAACAACAGTATTTATAGGCGAGAAAAGAGAGTAGCTGAAGCGTCCCGTCGTGTCAGACGGTGACGTGGCATCATCATCACCACACAACGCTCACCCACTGCCAAGTGTCCTAACATCGTTGCATCACATCGCTGACGTGTCTTGCTGACGTGTCATAATCTGCACAGTAAAAAAAAAAAAAAAAAGGGGGTATTAGAAAAGAAAGTCGAACGGCCGGGGCAATACTCACCGAAGATCACCACATACTCCCAATATCATGTAATGAATTCATCCATTAACATGATACTGGGGGATGTTGGCGTATGTCCCGACATACAACTCCCCGGCATATTAGTAAAATGCCGAAGAACCTAACTCTCCGGACGTACAGCAAAACCGCCCGGATTAATATGCAATCTTCCGGATAAAAGCTTACAAGCCAATTTAGACCAAGCAGACCCAGGCCACATATACCGGAGGGTTAGACATAACCCCGGCATAACGGACACCTGACATCACCATATATAAAAGGAAAAGAATCTTGATCAAAACTACTGACCCTTTCCAGATGGAATCCAAACAGAGTAAAGTCAACTCCCGCCCGAAAACGTCACTATCGCCCACGTGACCTTTGGGTGAGGACAAAAGCTTCCCATCTATATAAGGAGTTAAGCTACAACATTCAAGGTTAACTAATTCTGACCCCATTTCATTGTATTTTACTCGACATATAACCATACTCATTCTCACGCCGGAGCGAGCTTGGTCTAGGATAAAACCACGGCGAGGCTAACGCGTGTTATCTTTGTGTTACGGATCCGAAGTGACTTAATCCGGAGAGCTCACCAAGGATTAGCTTGTTAGCTTGTTAGGGTAATTCTGATTTTACCTCAACATTGTACCCTTGTTGTGTTCCATATTGTACTCAAAATTTTGCATAAGATGTCTATTTAGCATGAGTGACTAATGATGAAATTGTTTTATCTATGATTTTATGTTGAAATTACAAAACAATACTATGTATAACACAAATGGATAGAGCGATAACCGTTGACCTCTATCGCATTGATTCAAACATGACGTTGACTAGTAGAAATCTTATAAGTCAATACTTTTAGGCCTAGCTTGGCTCATCTTATAAGTCATACCAAACACCCTTTAAAGTTTAAACCAATACTTTAAACCAATACTTTTAGGCGTAGCTTGGCTCATCTTATAAGTCATACCGTTTGGCTTTCAGTACAAATATATGTACCAACTACAATACTACCACATCAACCAGATTCTAGGGTTATTTCCTGAATAAAATTTACAGAATTCAGCGCATTAAAATACAACATATTAGAGACCAATTCTACGGATTGTGAGCTTTCATCTATAACATATCAAACATTATTTGCTCTACAAAGTGAGGAGAAACAAAATTTATCAAAAAATTTGTAAGATCTTAAAAAGTAAAAACCATAAACTGGAAAGAAAAAGAACATCAAAATGTCTTCATTAAACCTATAAGAACCAGTTTACGCAACTTTCTTGTTAATGTTTGTAACAAGTTGACGCATTTGAAACCTCCAAATCCAGAAGTAATCTAAACCAAACCCGATCAAATTATGAACCCAAACAGCCTCACTCCCACTCTCATCAGCCAACCTAACCTCCAATATAGTAAACCTCCCCCTTTGCGAATTCCCCAAGATGCCCTCTTTCACATGACCATACAGAACATAAGCCCGGTCCTCATCTGCTACGGTCAAGAGCAGTTTCGTCATAAATCACACACCGTCACTCCAACTGTTATCACTTTTTATATAATAAAGCGTATCTTGCGACACAACCAAAAGAACCCCATCACTTCCTTGTTTAATGAAATATTTCTTACGGTCCCGTACGTCTTCATGATCAACTTTATATAAGTTACCAGTCAGTTTTGCTGCAATGGATTATAAGTTAGCTGTTAATTGTAATGAGATAACTTAACTTGAAAATGCAATGCAAAAGACCCCTCCAAATATAGAATATAATCATCAAAAATGATAAATGGGCCTAATTAAATAGACCTAAAAGTTGACCTACCGCATAAATGTATTGTACAGTTATTGTACAAAATGGAGAGATATGGACATACCTTTATTCTATGCGGACATATGGGATATAGGAGATGCGGGGCCAATAGGAGCCTCTTCTACTTGTCTTTTCTTTTAGTTCATCTGTGCATTGATGGATTATCAAACTTAAAAGTGAAGACAACAACTCTTCTATTAGATCTTGAATCTTTGGGCAATCCCATATTTCAAGATGTTGGAGGGAGGTGAGGTGTTGGAGTGCCACTGAAACTGATTCCAATTTCTTAAAACCCACTAACTCAAGTTTAGTAAGAGATGAAGGAAGCATATGAGACATTTGACTTCCACTAGTCACATCATCTTCTTCTTCTGCTGATCCACATAATAGGGTTAGGTGAACAAGAGAAGGTGGGAAGTTTGGTGGGCCAAACTTTGATATGGGCTTCTTCAAACCTCCTATTGCTAAGTAAACCAACTTAGGAGGCCAAACCCCAAAGGAATCAACATCCATACTTTCACCATAAGTGATTGCCAGACGTTTTAACGAGGTGAGATTCGGCAAGTCGGCAGCAGGAAATGACTCTATACTCGAACATTCTTCTATCATTAATTCGGTGATGTGAATGAAACAAGTCAATTCATTGATTGATTGCAGACTTTTCCATCTATATATATGTACAACCTCAAGCATCAGTGGCATGCTTATGTTGAGAAGCACCTCGTTTTCCAGTAGTTGTTCACAGTATTCAATTTTGAGGGACTTGAGCTTGTGCCCTCCTCCTCTTATTGGGAAGGAGACAGATGCAATCGAATCACAATTAAAGATACGCAATTCTTGAATGTTGTTTGGCAAATTGCAATGCTCAAGATTCTCACATCTCCATAAATCCAAAATCCTAAGAGATGTTAGTTGGTTGCATCCATCCTCCTCCTTCCCTTTCTCCCCTAAACTCACCAATTTTGAACAATTCTCTACTTGCAACTTCCTTAAATTCACAAGAACCTTACTTGCCTCTGCTTCTGATTCCCAAAAGTATCTTATTTCATTACAGTGAGAGATACTTAATTCTTCAACTGCCCCAAGATAGTCCATAACACCTCTCCACACCTCATCACTAAGTCCTGTAATACCACTTATACTCAACCTGGTGACTGATGAAGCTGCGTGAATTAGAGTTGTCAATAAACCATCACCACAACCGCTGAGACGTAAAACCCTAAGTGAAGGTAGTGCTTCAAGTGAGACTTCAGCCAACTTAGGACAATTTCCTATATACAGCTCTTCAATGCATGGAAACATTACTGCACCTACAACAACATCCTTGGCTGACCATACCTCCAACCCGCTCATATCTTCAAACCTTAAACTTTCAAGTTTAGGAAATGCAATACCCGTACCAAGGAACTCTGAGCCCACAACTTTCACCTCCTTCAGACTTCCAATATACAACTTCTTAAGTGATGGCAGTTCCCCAAGTGGTGGTAGAGACGTACAATTTCTACCACCCCGAATTGAAACACTAGTCAACTGATGAAATGAGGGATCCCCAATCCACTTTGGAAATACTTTACCTCCATAGGACACAATTATAAGATGTTTCAAATTATCACTAGGAGGCTTGAGGGCATTCAGGACCTCATTCTCAAGTGTTTCATTTCGAGCATCATTAAAATCGTGACTCCATTCCACATGTAACTTACTAACCCTTTTTTGTGATAAGTTCACCTCCCGTATATCCCATGCCCTTTTCACTTTGTCCAGCCCATGAATGGAAATATTCCCTTGGAGATTCTTTAAATTCTTAAGCCAAGATATAAAGGCGTTGTTTTCAACAACAATGTTGCCGGAAAGAATTTGTAGGCTTTCCATCTCGCTAATCCCTGACGGCATCATATTCCAAAGCAATGTATCCCGAATATCAAAATGCCACAACTTTTTAAGCTTTAAGAAGTTGTCCGGCAACGTGGTTAAGCTATTACAGCCGGAAACGATCAGTGTCTGCAAATTATAAAGAATGCAGACATTTTCTGGCAAATGTGTGATGCTAGTTTGAGATAAGTTAAGATACCGCAAGTGCCTCATACTGCCGACACACTCTTGTACCTCCTTTATCTTCAATCTACTCAAACTTAGAACCCTTAACAATGGTAACTGGGGAAGTACATCAACCAGTATCTTACTTGATAAGTTGAACATCTGCCAGCTATTTCCCACCACATTGGGCATGGCTAAAAACGTTCTCAGACTATTAGCTCTTTCGAATGCCTTGAACTTGTTGTAAGTCATATATTCCTCACAAACAAATGACATATGACGGAACTTTTTAAAAGCTTCCTTCCCAACATTATTCTCCACATCTATGTCTAACCTTGAATAAAATTCTCCAGCAACAAATGTGGCTAAATCATTCATAAGGTCGTGCATCACAAACAATGATTCGTCATCAGGGACATGTTGAAAAAATGACCTTGACAACAACTCTTGAAAATATTCCTCACCCAAGCGTTTCATTGATTTTTCTGTACTTGAATTGTGCAAAAACCCTTCCGCCATCCACCACAATATCAAGTCATCTTTCTCAAACACGTAGTCCTTTGGGATCAAGCAACAGTATGCAAACAATTGCTTCAGGTGTGCAGAAAGATCGTGGTAGCTTAGTCTAAGCGCCGGAACAATACCGCCTCCGTCTTTTAACATCCATATCTCATTATTTAACAGCTGCTTCCAATCTTCTTCATCTGTTTTTGTTCTGAGTAAACTTCCAAGTGCTTTTAAAGCCAAAGGCAAGCCATCACATTTTTTCACGATGCCTTCACCATGTAGTCTTAGCATTGGATATGACTCAAAGTCATTTATCCCTGCATGTCGAGCAAATAAAGAAAAGGCATCGTTATGTGACAACTTTTGTAGATCGTATGGACATTTGTGGCCCAGTTTTCTGAGCAATTCTGTCTTTCGAGTTGTGATGATTATTTTGCTTCCATGAGCCACATCAATGAATGGGGCCACCAATGTTTCCCAGTCTTCCAGCTTTTCGCTCCAGATATCATCCAAAACAAGGAGAAATCGTTTCCCTGTAAGTTGATTTTTAAGAGCTGCTTGAAGCAAATTCAGATCTGCAAAGTTCTTATTTCCGTCCCCACCTATAGATTGAAAGATGACTTTACTTATATTGAAGCTGTCAAAGTCGTCAGAGACACAAACCCATGCCTTGAGCTCAAAGTGATCCTTCACTTGCTGATCGTCATACAAAAGTCTAGCTAAAGTCATTTTTCCTATCCCACCCATACCAACAATGGGCACGATGCTAAAGTTTTGACTACATGGTTCATCACCCAATAGCTTATGGAGTAATTCCTTCTTATCACCTTCACGTCCAACAATACTAGGTGCATCTACCAAAGAGGTCTGGAGATTTCTATTCTTACTTTTTGACCCACCATCTTTCACAATCAAACCAAGATTAGTTTTTTCATCTATGAGTTCTTGTAACCTGGTGGTAATACCATCTAATTTTCCGCCCATCCTAGTACTTAGTGAGAAGTTTGTGCAACAAGTTGGAATGAGCTTTCTTACCTTGCCAGTGATTCCTTCAGACTCATTGGTAAACTCGTGATGCATAGCATCTGTTGCTAAACCATCTAGAATATCATCTATATCATAAGCCAAATGTTGGAGACGATTCAGCCACAGTTTAACAGCTTCATCTGTTACTTCTTTCTGAGAAGCGTCATTAAGCAAGGCTCGGATCAGGGGTAACTTCCTTCCCATTTCATCAGCTCGGAGTGAATTCCTTTGGAGCGAGCAATCTTGTTCTCGAGTACAGATGCTAGCTTCTCAAAAACGATTGGGAGCAAGGCAGAAAGAACGAGTTCAGCCATTGTTGGTTTATGGTGAAAGCACAAAAGAAAGTATGAATGTGGATGGATTAGAAAGGGTCTGAGATAATATACTAGCATTATTGTCTTTGTTATGGTCAATGCTTCTATTATTGTTTTGCATTCAATTCATCCAGCTAACACGATGTGAATAAACGGCTATAAATTAGACAGCAAATAGTTTTAAGACAAGTAAAACTCATAACACCATATCCAAACACCCTTTCAACATATATTTAGCACCTAGCACATCATATCATAACCCAAACACCCCATTTCTTCTACTTACCAATCCCCACCCATCACCCCCACTCCAATGAGCAGTAGTATTTGATAACTCAGTTGAATGATTCGTTAGCTAATTGGGAATAATGCTGCTTCCAACGGATTTTGGGATGGTGGCTGTTGATGACGTGGCGGCGGAGATGGTTGTTGGTGAGTTTGAGCGGCTGGAGATGGTGAAGGATGCTACGGTTGATACGAGTCATCGGTTGTTGGGGAACTACCAAAATTGTCGTTTGAGGTGGTGACATGTGAAACTTTTGTGAGTGACGTGTAGAGTTTACATGCTAGTAAGAGATAGGGTGTCATAGCATTCCAAAATTTATTTTTTTGTGCCACCTCAGCTTCATTTCGGCATCTCTACTTTTAATACTCACACACAAAAATACCCCACTCATAGCATCTCTTTCACATGTCATTTAAGACCCATCGTACTCAATTAAAACAGACACTAAATAACCCTACTAAAAAAATCATTTTGTTTGTCGTTTTCTCAAATTCACTCATGCCACTTGATTGACATTCAAATTGACACAATAAGATGGTGGTATGGTAATATGAGGTTTGGCATGCCAAATGAGTTGCCATCTAGACTTTTGCATGCATTTGTGCCACCACCCCCATGGTCTAAGTATGTGTTTTGTTGACCAAGATGTGTTTGCTAAAAGATTATTTGGGCTACATTGGAGAAGGATGTGAGATCTTTGACGGAGATGACAACAAACGGGTGGCGGAGCAGTGGTTAGTGGGGATTGGGAGGTAGAAGAAATTGAGGTGTTTGTGTAGTAATATGATGTGGCAGGTGTTAAATATATGTTGAGAGGGTGTTTGGATATGGTTTTATGTGTTTTAAGGTGATTATTAAGGCCCCGTTTGGTTTGCTGAATGTTTTTGAAGAAATTATAATTTGTCAAATGAATTGCAATTTGAATGAATGATAATCGGTCATGTGTTTGGTTGGTAGAATGTAATGTAATTCAGTTTCAATTCCTTTACATATCATGTTTGTTTTGTAAATTTATCTATTATGAATTGTAATCTTTATTATAAAAAATGAAATATTTACCCATTGTGTTCTATACCTTTTTTTTTAACATTTGATGCAAATAGGGGTGTTATCGGGTTATCGGGTTGAATCGGGTTTTGAATTTTTAAAAAGTGACCCGCAACCATACCCGATTATGAATCAAGTTATCGGGTTTGAGTGCCATACGGGTCGGGTGATTCGCGTTGTCAGGTACAAACATCAACATATCATATTAATTAATGTAACTTTTAAAAATGTACATAATGATCTATGAACAGATTTAGATATTTTTATATAAATGATTCTTTATATACTCCTCCATATGATATAACATACCAGTACCTAATATATTGCAACATACCAGTACCTACATATATTGCAACAATCTTCTCGGCACACAAAGCGTTGACATAATTTACTAAAAGGGAAAATATTTCAAGGGTTTGATAAGCACATAAAATCTTCCTTAAATGATTAAAATGCATACCACAAACTACAACTTATATAAATCACAGATCTAAACAACATTATTTTATTAAATAAACCATATCCCCATTATACGACATCACAGATCTAAACAACATTTTAACTAAACAAGGATCCACCCAAGACCTATTACTTCAGTCCAATGACACCAAAAGCAATAAAGATTGGACCACCATTGCACACATAATTAATTCAACCACATATTGAGCACTTACGTAGCCAAAATATTGCAGAACCGCTGACATCAGGACACATTTGCATATCACAATTGCAAACAATTGCATTACCAAGTTAGTTGCAGAACCATCCAAACAGACCTGGATACATTTACTTAATTAAGTCATTTAGTACACACAATATTGATAATTATCAACTCCTAAAAAATAGAATTGTACACAACATAGTAAAAAATGACAACTTGGATACTATTACAATCAATTATCCCAAAATTAACAATTACCTAAATTTTCAACTTTTTCTTTTAAATTAGAGGTTCGAGAAAAAAAAATGTATTAACTTGTTTGTTCGAGAAAAGTAAAATCAAACTTGATTGAGATCTTACGATCCGATTGCCAAATTCGGGATTCTATTAAGATCTTACGCTTCTAAAGATCTTGCGTAGAGTCGAATCATTTTTCCTTAGTACAACAACAATACTCAATTCTGTCGGTGCATCATTTTTGCTTAGTAGTATCGTAAAATTCGAAAATCATGATCGAGATCTTTACAACCATGGATTTTACTATTACACAATCTTTATGTGTATGTGTCAATGAACTTCTTAAATAGCATAAACTTAATTATATAAAAAGAAACATTGTGGTCGATAAATAAAATGTTGAAAACCTAAACAATGAAATTACAAAAGTATTCTCAATGAGGCATACTTGCATAAACAATTTATAAACACAATACCAAACACCCTTTAAACCAATACTTTTAGGCCCAACTTGACTCATCTTATAAGTCATACCGTTTGGCTTTCAGTACAAATATATGTACCCACTACCGAGGACACACTATTATGTTCATGACAAACGATTTCTGAAGCTATATCTTATTACTACAATACTACCACATGACCATATTATAATATAAGGTGACCAAATGGAAAAAAACTATAACCAAACAAAAAAAATGTTGTGAATAAAGTTACGGGGAAGAAGAAACTTGATTCATGTTTGCGCAAAACTAGCCGTATCTTACAGATCTTTAAAACATTTGTCAAAGACCCATAACTACAATGACATAACTTTTAAGATGGTAGATATACTCTCGCCTTTCACATATTCAAGGGTCAGTTTAGTATTCTCATCGTCCTCACAGACCAAATTATTCAACCAAATCCAAATTACAACCTATCTAAATAGTGCCTTTAGACTCTTAGTAAATGTATCCCTTAACGAACATTCCTTTCTTAGCATCCTCACTTTCACCATCAGTAGAGTACTTTCCAAGCAGAGCCAATGAGTTGGCTTTTGCACGGGTTGAAAGTGCCTTCTGACCGGATTCAATGTTCTCGGGACGTCCTTGCCATGCCTTTAAAACAGAGTTCTGAAGAGCACGAGCATATGAAAAGGATATGTGCCATGGGTAGGGGCTTTGGTTCATCGCGTGTAGGTTTAGTGTGGTCTCCATTTCAGATTGTCCTCCCGACAAGAACTACATAACCAAAAATATATTCACTTAGAAAGTATGAAAAATTAGGGCCCGTTTGGTTTGTGAACAGGTTTAGGATTTGTATTTGGATTAGGGTTTGGATTTTTATTAAATGATGAGAGAGAAAAATATAATTATTTAAGATATTATTTGTTTTATATAAATATATAAAAGTAAAAAAAAAATATTAATTTAAAACATATTAATAAAAGGAAAGAGAGAGTGAGTCAGGTAGGTCCACATACTTTTATTAAAAAAACAAAAAGTTAATTATTTGCTAAAAAGTAAATGCACCCCTTCTCTTACGCTCAGTTCTCGAGTTAAAAAGGAAGAGGAAATGAAAGGAAACGGAAAGTTTTTTGTGTTCTTGGGTCTTTTTTAAAGGAGGAAAGGGAAACGGAAAGGAAATAGAGAGGAAGATTTGATAAGTAAATCTTCCTCTCACTTTTGGGAGGAAAGGGAAAGGAAACGGAACCATATGTTGTGTAAAGACTAACATACCCTTTTAAAAACATTTGACATTAATAATTAAAGGGCATATATGTAATTTGACCAAGTTATTTTCCTTTTCCTCTCACTCAAGAACATGATTATGATTACTTTCCTTTTCCTTTCCTCTATCTCAAGAACATAACAACTAACACTTACTTTCCTCTTACATTTCTTTTCCCTTTCCTATTCTTTTCCATTTCCCTTCCCTAAAAACTCGAGAACTGAGCGTTAAGGTTTTGTAGATACGAAATAATAATCCATCAACCCCAATAAGGGGACCCACAAGAAGATACCAAACAATTACTTTATCATCCCTAAACCTATTATGAAAAGACCCCAACCAAACGGCCCTCACTTATAATATAAAGGGGATGCGATAAGTGGTCAGGTAAACGTACCATGATTCCAGGGTCAGCCTTTTCCTTGAGCATGGTTAGTGTATATTTAGCGACTGTCTCAGGGTTAGCCTTTTCCTTGTGGTCAGCTCTAGGAGTAACCATCATGGGCTTGAGCAAAATTCCTTCAAATAGAAAATTGTTTTGAGCCAAGTAATAGAACACCTCGGACCAAACTTTTTCAGCTAATTCAAGGAGACATCTAGTGTCGATTGAGTGGTCCCCGTTAAGAAGTATCTCGGGGTTCGAGTGGTATAAAAACTGTGTAAAACTTGGCCCCTTTCGATTGCGGTTGTTTTATATATACATTGTACTCCCTCCGTCCCAAAACTTAAGTCTATTTTGACTTTTATTTTGCAACTTTGACCTTAATTATATATATTTGTGTTATATAATACTTGATGAAATGTATAACAATGAAAATACATTTAAAACACAATCCATTTATATATTTTACATTAAGTATTATATAACAAAAAAAAAATTAAGGTCAAAGTTGCAAAATAAAAGTCAAAATGGACTTAAATTTTGGGATGGATGTAGTATTTGTTTTGTTTTTATTGATTATATAATAATTTGATGTATTTTAGGAAGAAGAAAAAAAAGAAAGATTGGGAGATTGCAAATAATCATTTTTATTATATAAAAAAGAAGGAAATACCATGACCATTTTGGAGAAAAAAAATAGTTTTTGAAGAAAATCAAATTGGACCAATAGAAAATCGTAGTTTTTCATGTGAGCAAAATGAATCACGTAATCGGTTAATGAAAGTCAAAATTGGATACCAGATTAATAAAAAATGGTGGTGTTGCATTAATGAATCAAGTAACAAAGAAAATAACAAAATTTACTTTGCTAGATGGGAAGAGCCGAAAAAGGTATATGTGCTACCGTTGGTCCCTAAACTTGTTGAAAAACATCATATGGGGTCGGACAATGACATCGTCGTCATTGGGAGTCCATTCTTTAAGGTTTAGGTATTAAATGAGTCCCTTGACCCATTTTCCGCCGGTCAATCATTGTTTATCGTTACATTGTTGGGGGCATAATAGACAATTTACGTTTTACCTTACACATGTGTTAATTCTAACCCAACCCGTTACCCATTTTTCCCTCTCTCTTCAATTTGATAAAACCCTAATTAACAGCAACCCACCATATCTTTGTCCAACACTCATAACCCAAATCACTAAACAATGGCAAATACTGATAAGGGGAAGGCTTTGTACATTGGGTCGGATGTTAAGTAGGAGAAGCAAGAGACGGAGGATACCAAGTTACAAGAAGTAGATGATTTGAAATAGAAGATAAAAAAAACTTGAAGATGTGTTTAAACAACTAAAGGAAAAGAAGGACATGAAGGATAGGGATGACAGGGAAAGTTGTGGGTCTTGTTATGTGTATGTTTAGGTGATAGTGTTTGGTTGGTGAATCAAGAAGTTGTAATGGTTGTAAAGATGAAATTGATGAATAAAAATGTTAGTTTTTAATAATACCATACTATTAGTTTAAAATGTTGGTTGTTATTGTTTCAGATATTGGTTGGTTGTAAATTGTTAATTATGACTGACTAAGGGAAGTCAGCAATCAAGACGTGCATTTTGTGGTATAAGGTTAGTCTGACTTTTACAAGTCAATTGGGTAGGTTACTATTAATTGTAGAATTTAGATTATAATCTATATTTCTGTCCAATCTTTTACAGTTTTACTATTAGATGTCAAAGTATGTAAAGCGTTTGCAATTTGGAATACAAAGGGTGTTTGGATTTGCATTTGCATTTTGGAATTAGATGTCAAAATATCTAAAACATTTGCATTGTGAACACATGTAACCTTATAACATTGTCGATTATGGTTTGAACATATGTTCCATGCATCAGATGTTATTTACCATTGTGTTTGGATTTGCTGATATAAATGGGTGATTGTTTTAGCTGATTATACCATGCATCAGAGATATAGATGGTTGGGCTAGATGAATGTGAATGATGCCTGTTATGGATGCTGGTCTATTGCTTTTTGTTGTGGTGATGTAGATACACAAGAAGCAGTAGTCCACTTTCATGCAGGAAATGTAAATGCAAATACAATCAAACTTTCTAGTTTGACTTTTACAAGTCAATTGGGTAGGTTACTATTAATTGTAGAATTCATATTATAATCTATCTTCTCATCCAAACTTTTACGGTTTACTATTAGATGTCAAAGTATCTAAAGAATTTGTCATTTTGGAATATTGGGGTGTTTGACTAATTATAATCAAACTGGATAATGTCAAAGTTTGCAGCTTGCTTATATATTTTTGACTTTTAAAAGGCACAATTTACCAAAAAATTGGTAACAAAACTGCATTGTCATAACATATACAACATATCAGTCACTTGCAGGTGATTCACTAGGTCTTTGACTTGTAGGTGGTTCATTTGGTCTTTAACTTGCAGGTGGTTCAGTTTGTGCATCACCACTGTCACTAGGTTGTTGAGTCCCACTTCCACCCCTTATACCCAATGAACCAACACATCTACTAGATGCAGTAAATAAGAGTAATGAGAACATAAATGCTGAAAATGGAGGGATAATATTATGCATTTGAATAATTGTCTATTATATATGGTGTCCAACCTTAATGATTGGTAAAACCTAGTAAGAGAAACTAAACAATTTATCTTGCAACATCTATTGAGTCATCCACTCCAAAGCAGCCCCAGTAAGCTGCCTCTTCCCTAGCTTCCCTCTCAGCTTCTTGTCTATCTCTTTTCTCATCAAGTTTTTTTTAGCATTCTCTCCTATTCCAAAAACTATTGGAATGCTTCTTCATCCAACCTTTTCTGCTCTTCTTCTTGATCTAACCTTCTATGTTCTTCTTCTTGTTTAAAAAGAGCTTCAAGATACTCTCTTTCTCCATACTCTGCCTTATCTCGTCTTTATCCATCCACTGCAAAAGTAATAGATTCATACATCAGCTTCAATGTAAACACACAAAAACCTATGTCATACATGTAACCAATTCAAATGATAAATATATGCATACATGTTGCCTTCTGCCATCATAATGCCTTTTTCTTCCTCGTACCTTACTTTCCTTTGGTGGTTTTGATACTTTTTCCTTATGACATCTAGTTTTATTATGTCCAATACTATGACAAGTAGAACATTTAATCTGTCTACCAACTCTATGTTTACCCATCTTCAAGAATTTTTAGTGATTTAAGAATTTAGGGTTTTCAAATCGCATTTGGGGAAAATATGTTTAAATGCCCAACATACACTGGTTGGAATAGATGACTTTCCTAAATTTTAAGCTCTACAGACCAATTGTTATGGGACCAAATGCTTATCGAGTTTCAAATACACTATTTCTGCAAGGACTAAACATCTAAAAATACTAATTATAATCACCGAACAATCAAAAAGCAAAAAACAAGAAAATAAAGGCACAAGAATATAAAAAGATGTTCATTCATTCATAACTTAAATAGTATTGTACATGGTCATAGATGATTTACCAAAATACATTATCAAAAGCCCAAAAAGACAAAAACCATTAAACACTCCATGTGCTTCCCTTACTTATTAACAACAAAATCACTTAGTCCTAAGATCATCAAGGAAATTATTCATGTCCAACACCTGAGCATGGGTTTCAGAAATCAACTTCTTAATATCTAACACCTTGATCACATTTTTCCTTTGAACCTTGTGAAGATCATGTAGAACCTTGTACGTCATAACCGAAGGATGATATCCTTCAATTTCAATTATAAACTATTTTGTTTCTTTTATAACATGAACCGAATCAACAAATGTCTTTTGGAGACCATTGGTAAGATGTATATCCTTGTCATTCTCCCGTTGGTAGTAAATAACAATGGAATCAAACACCAAGTAAGAATTTGCAGCGGCATCAAGTTCCTGTAGACGTGAGAAATTGGCCATTTTTTTGTTGAGTTTTTAGGGTTGGAAACTAAGTTAAGTTTATTTATGTGGGTATGCACCCTTAAATAGTAAAGAAAAAGGAGTCCTTACAAATTCAACGACTAAATGTTAACCAATAAAATCCTATATAGTCAAGTTCAGGAATATAAAAATGCGGGAAATTAAAGTATAAAAACGGCTAACTAAACAAATTCAGGGACCAACTATGAAATAATAAAATCATTACTCTGCACATTGACCGTTGTCTTCCCTGACACGCAATAAATATTTTCCCGCTACCCAATAAACCCACCTAATAAGATCACAAAATATTAATACTCTCCTAATAACCCGGCCCAATTAACACAAACCCAACCAAGTTAGACCTAAAATACAAAACCAATGTTGCAAAAATCGTGAATCGGTAGTCGGGCGGTCGACCACCTTGCAGCGAGTAATCGGTCAAGTCGGGATTAATCGGTGATTAATCGGATTGCCATTTCCTGCAATTTTTTGGTATTTATGAAGACCAAACTAAGAATCTTAACCGATTCCAAGTCTGCTATGTTTCCAAACCTCAATAAAAGGCTCCAATTCTGATTATGATGCCCATAGTGCGTTATAAGTGAAATATACGATCCCCAAGTTAAGTAGAATGCCTATTTTTTTTAAATGATCGATTTGCCTAATTCGCCGATTTTTACCGATTCGCCGATTTTCGCCGATTGGCCGATTTTTGATCGCTTAGTGTCAATTTTTTCCTAAATACTCATCATTTTGTACCTTTAGAATCGCAAAACATCCGAAAACACTCGTAAATGCATCAAATGATAAAATATCACAAATAAGTGTTTTATGTGTTTTAAATGCAAAATACCAAAATCGATGAAAACGATCAAGTTTGCATAATTGGCGCTTTAGTCCCCAAGTTTCAAAAGTTGTCAAAACTAGTCCCCGTAAATCAAAATAAAGAAAATATCATTTAAAAGTCCATGGATTCATGAGTTGTCAAAACAAACCCTTCAAAGTTTAAAATTGCAAAATGACAACTTTGGTCCCTCAACTTTGAAAATGTCAAAATAGTCCTTGATATTTAAAATGGAAAATTATCAAATATTACCTTGTACTATTCATATATTGGCATAATTGGTCCTTGTGTTAACTTTGGAAAAGTGGCAAATTTAACCCTCAAGTTTGTAAATTACAAAAATGGTCCTTGTGATATTAACAACTAAACCAAACCGGACCAAATTATTACCCCAAACCCAACCCAAATATTAACCCAAACCCAAACCCAAAGAACCCCACCTTGAATATCCCGAACCGTGCTTTTTTTGAACCCCCAAATTATTAAAACCGTCAAACCAAAACGGTCAACGCACTACCTCAAAACCAACCTCACTGCTCATCTCCCACACACAAAAATGCTTCCCACCATCAACCACCTCAAACCACCATGGTTTTTCCACCACCTTTCCACCTCACCTCCACACCACTGCTTAACCACTCCCTAACACCTCCACAAACATCCAAAATTCTTTAATTGCAAAACCCTCAAAGACTTTTTGGCGCCAAAATGCCAAATGGACGAATTTGATGATTTTGAAGGATCCAATGGTTGAAATGAAGTGGAAAGTCTCGAGGTCGACAAAGACTCAAAAGATCATTATAAAGAAGAAATGAGCAATGTAGAAGTTATCTAGTGTAATTTTAGTTTATGTTATGTCGCTTTAGTTAAATTTCAAATTCCAGTAATTTAAGCTTTCAAGTACTTTGTTTAAGTAATTTCAAGTGTATGTGAATCTTTTTCAATAATCAATTTCAAGTTTCAAGTTTCATTTTCAATTTGTGCAATTTTCATGTTCAAAATTCTCATATTAGTCTTAAAGTTGTTTGTAGTTGTTGTTATGGACTCATAAGCTCATATAAGCTCCTATAAAGCTTTTCTAAGCTTTTAGAAACCATAAAACTCGTTTAGTATCAAAAGAAAAATTACCAAAATACCAAAAAATTAGTTATAAATCAAAATCAATGGAGAAGATGATCAAGAAGTCGGAGCAGGGTTGATTTTGATCGCCTTGGTTTAGTGCTTCGGGAAGCTATAGGTTGTGTTCTTGGCTCTTGGTTCTCTGCTTTGTGCTTGAACACAATTTGTAAGCAATTTCTTCAAAATTTGCATTTTCTAGTATAAGTGTTTAAAGTGTTGTTAATTTTAGTTTAATTTTTCTCATTATAGTTAATATAAGTTAATCACTAGATTTCTTGGTTTGAAAAGTCGTTTTAGTGTTTAAAGCTTCAAAACAGTTTTTAAAGGGTTGTTTGGTTTTACTTGTTTAAACTGTGTTAGAGGTTGTTCAAGCCTTTGTTCTTGTTTGTTGTATGTCACATTAGGTCAAATAACTCATAGAAACAATAAAACCAAGTCCTTGTTTGTTAAAAAGTCAAAATAGCCTTTAATCTCAAGCTTATTTGTTAACTCGTTAGGATTTAGAATATAAAATTCATCATAGTAGCTTATAACTTGGTAACATAGCTTAATTTCATCTTATTTTAGCTTAATACAACATAATCGTTAGTAGGATCAATCCAAAGTTCATATTAGTCAACTTTTAGTGTAATTTAAAAGTCAAAATTTCGCTTTAGTCGTTTTGAATAAAATAGATAATTTTATATAGGATTTAATATTAAGTTTCAAGATTTGAGCTTTTGGGATATTAATATTCAACCGCTCATCTTTATCATAGTATTTTTATAATTTCTAGTTAGCTTATTAAACCGCTTATTTCTTAGCTTCTTTTAAGCACTTTTTCAAAAAGTGCCCCGTGCACGCTTGAGCCAGCTCTTTTCACAAGCTCATAAAAGCTCATTAGTGAACCTTAGCTTGTGTATTTTAGCTTTTGGAAAGCTAATCTAGCCATCTCTTTAGTCCAAAGCTTATTTTTCACTTTTATAGCTTATTTGGTAGGGTCGCAAGTAGCTTTTATTTTGTCCCATTTCACTGTATACACCGAATAATCGTGTTTTACAAGCTTTTTCTCAAGCTCACATAAGCTTATTAGTGGACCCAGCAGTGTGAGCTTGGCTTTTTGAAAGCTCACCAACCCATCTTGCTACCTCAAAGCTTATTTTGAGCTTTTTAGCTTATTTCATAAGCTTAAATTTGCCTACAAAATCCTTGCAGCCTGCTTGGTTTATAGGTTTAGTAGTATAAGTGCTTATTTGCTTATTTTAAGCTTATCAAGTAGTTCTTTGTGCTTTTTAGCTTAATTTAAGTAGCTTTAGCTTATTTGTATCTTATTTTACCTTTGTTTCCAACTTGTTAAGAAGCTTATTTGAGCTTAAAAATCAAAATAAGCCATAAGCTCAAACTGTTGAGCTCATAAGCTCTCAAACCGCTTATTTTTAAGTTCCAAAATTTTGTCTTTCATTAAAGTTGCTTATAATCAGTAGTATAATAGTTTTGAAAAGAAAAATCACAAAACATCATTTTAAAAATAGTGATAGCGTTTATTTAATATAAATTAGCTTTTAATTTTCTTTTCAACTTATTATTAAGCACTTTCTGCTTTTTATAATTTTCTTAGTCTGTCATCATAGGATATTTATAGAAAAATTTCATAATTTTCTTAGTTTGTTTAGTATTTATTAGAATTTAAAATAGTTAAAAGTATTAAATAATTAATAATAAATAAATAAAAACATAAAAATATCTTTTCAGTTTTAAAATTAGTTTTATAATATTTTAGATTTTTCTAAGTTAAAATTTCATTTTTCTAGGTTAATTTTATATTTTCTTGTATTTAAGTGTATTTTAAATAATTAATAAATAGTAATTAATTAATAATAAATAGATAAAAAGTGTAAAAAATATATTTTCAGTTTTAAAATAAGTTTTATAATATTTTAGATTTTTCTAAGTCATAATTTCACTTTTCTAGCTTTATTTCATATTTTATTATATTTTAGGGTATTATTAAATAGTTAAAAATAGTTTTTAATTAATAATAATTAAATAAATAGTCATAAAAATAATTTTAATTTTCCAATAATTTTCTTTTATTATTAGGATTGTAAAAATATCATTTTCATAACCATAGGTGTTTTATTCTTTTAAATTCACGCTTTATTTTGTACGCTTACGTAAAATTTAATAAACGACGCGTTTACGCTTGTTTAATCTGATTGTTGTGCTTTATAGTTCTATATCCAAATACAATTCCAATCAATCAAGAGTGTAATTATCCACCAAAATCCTTACGCATCATTATCCTTAGTGATCATTCGACATCCGAACGCTTTTAAGCACCATTAATCCTCCGGGACTTAACGACCGGGAATCCACTATACTCCAAGGACTTAATTGCATTGGTTTTAGACTGCTTGAATTTTATTACGGTTGACCATTCACAAGTGGTTGACTTGTGTAATAAACTTGACAGCTTGAAGCGAATCAAATTTTACGCCACGCCGGGAGGCTTTAGCGTGTTTTAAACATTTTCGCACCCATACTTGCACATATACCACCTTTTGTAAACAGCTTTTTTGTAAAGTTATCAAAATCAAAAGTTCATTAACACTTTTCCTAAAGTGTTAACAACACCAAAAAATATAAAACAACAAAACAATCGTAACGCTTTTCTATCTTGTATTTTCTTTAAGGTGATTCTTAAAGAGGTACGATTTGGTTAAACGAGACGATACCAAAAATATTGTCCAAAAGTATTTAAACCCTTAGCACAAATCCATACCTACGCCTTTTCAGTGGTACTTAATAAATACATAAAATCAACCACCGCAAACCAAGGCGTAACACCTACCAACCTGGGGTGTGAACATTAATAAGTTCCCAATCTTAAAGATCAAAACTTGCCTTTGTGTCCTTGTGATTTGGTGTACCTTTTTCAAAGAAGCCATTTCATTTGTGATTATTGGTTTAAGTTCACTTGTCGCTTTGCCTCGCATTTGTTTTTGAAAACCGATTTTATACTTAGTGCATGCGACTGCTCTTCCAAATTTCACAAGTCCACTTTCGTAGCTTGCAAGTATTCCACGAGACGAGAGGACGCTCGCTCCTTCACCGTGATCGAGGAACGCCTAGCACCACCACCCCCGTCAGAATGGCGTAAGATAAACCGATGAATGAGCTTCTCCAAGCACCCATCGAGGGTTACGGAGATGCCATTGTTGTCCCAAACCATCGCGGTCGATACCTTTGAGCTCAAAACCGGTTGCTTAATCTTGTAACCCAAAGCCAATTTTATGGTTTTGAGCGGACGACCTCATGCACATATTCGATGGTTCAACAAGATTGCATCGACCATCAAATACAAGAATGTCCCACATGAAGCAATTAAGCTTCTTCTGCTCCCATTCTCTCTGTAGGACAAGCCCGAATTGGCTTGAGAAACAACCCCTCGCTCCATTGAGACATGGGAGGATTTAGTCACTAAGTTTGTTAACGAATTCTATCCTCCATCCCGAACTACAAGTCTTAAGAATGAGATAATGAAATTCACTCAAAGATTTGATGAATCATTCGGTGAGGCATGGGATCGTTATAAAGAGTTGCTCCGAAGTGTCCGCATCATGGTTTTACCGAGTTAATGCAAATGGATACTTTCTACAATGGTCTCGAACCAAACTAACCAAGACTCTTTAAATGCCTCCGCTGGAGGTAATTTCTGAGCAAGACCACAAAAGAAGCCTTGCAAATCATAGAAAACAAGTCCCGTGTCCGCCTTTTTCCGAACAAAGACATATCGCCTCGCCTAATGCAGACCTTCTACTTCATCTCACGTGAGTACATCTAGCACCGATGCTAAGATTGACAAACTCACGGATGTTGTTCGTGCTTTGGTTCTTGCTAACCAAAGAAAGTCACTTTCACACGCACACCATCACATGGTGAAGTGAAGAAAGTCGAGGTCCGTGTTACTTGTGGTGGCCCTCATGCATACTACAATCAGATCGCCACCGATGGTAGTCCGTTTGAAGCCAATGCTATAGCCGGTACTTCACATCGTGGAGGTAATCAATACCGCCCTCAAAATGAACCAAACTACCGTATAATACTTATCGTGGACCACCCGGTTTTAACCGTAATCCTAACATACAAAACCGAATCGAACCAACCTAGAATGAACCAAGGTTATCAAAACCAAGGTAATTTCTATCCCGACCAAATCAAGGTTTCCAACATCAAGGAAACTTTAATCAAAACAATTTCAATCGAGGGAATCAATTTCATGGAAATATGAATCCTAACCAAGGAAATTTTCAAAATCAAGGCCCTAATCCGAACAATAGAGGCGAATTTTCCTAATCAAACTCAAGCCATTGTTCCAACTGACCATCATCCGATGAGTTATTGAAGCAATTCATGAAATCCCAAGATGAAATGAACAGTTGTTGGTCACCGATCACGATCTAAAGAAGTCTTTAAATGATCAACCCTGGGCTCGTGAAAACTTCCGAGCAACACGATCGCTAACCCGAGGGGCGATGCAAAGGCGATCACAACCGTAAGTGGTGTTTCATACGATGGACCCGCTATTCCTACTACCTCTTCTTCTTCTCTCCGAAGGTAGTGGAAAGTGAACCCGAGGCGACAAAGGACAAGGAACTTCCTACTAATAACGGAGGTACCAACGATGTCCATCCTCAAGTTGTCCCGAAACCCAAATCCAATCCAGAGTTGTTTTGAACCTCCAAGAGCTCCCTGCTGAAAACCCCAAATCCAAATCTTCTATTCCTTACCCATCACGCTTGAATGAGCAAAGCTCCGCGAAAAGCTACCATCAAATGGACAAATTTTTCAAATTTTCCAAGAACTACATTTTGACATAAGCTTTATGGATGCTATCATGTCGATGCCCAAGTTTGCATCAACTCTCAAACACATGTTAAGCAACAAGGAAAACTGCTTGAAATGGCAAAACTCCTTCGAACGAGAACCGCCAATAGCTATCATAAAGAAGCTTCCCGAGAAGCTTGGAGATCCCGGAAAATTTCTCTTACCTTGTGTATTTCCGTGAATGGTTGAATGCTTTGCCTTAGCCGATCTTGGTGCAAGCATCAACCGATGCCTCATTCAAGATGGAAGAAACTTTCTTCCTGACCTTACTCCTACATGCATGACTCTCGAGCTTGCAGATCGTACAATATCCCGTCCACTTGGCATTGCCGAGGACGATTCGTGAAAGTAGGAAAGTTCCATTTTCCACCGACTTTGTGGTTGTTGATTTCGATGTCGATCATCGGGTTCCTCTCATTGTTGGACGAGGATTCCCGAGAACGGGCCGTGCTCTCATTGATGTATTTGAGCAAGAAATCACATTACGTGTAGGTAATGAAGTCGCCACCTTTAACCTTGATCAAACTTCGAGGTACTCCGCAAACTATGATTCCGAGTCGGTTAACCGAATAGATATCATTGATGTTGCTTCAAGAGTACTCTCAAGAAGTTCTTGGTTATGATCATAATTCTTCGAGTGATAATCTCACTCATTCATCTCAACCCATCATTGCCAATTCTACTCCTTCTCTCACTCCGCTTGAGGAAAGTGACTTCATCTTGGAAGAGATTGAAGCATACTTGTCTAGTGATTCTGCTCCATGGGAAATTGATCACGCCCAATTGACATCGAGGGGACATTGATCACGCCCATCAATCCTCACACTAGTGACATTCGAGATTAATAACAATGAGATTAACTGAGGAGATATTCTTCTTCTCGAGAAGTTGCTAAATCATGATCCTTCATCTCCACTCCCTCCCAAGAGCTTCATAACAAGGAAGTCAAGTCATTGAGAAAATCAAGAATTTCCGAGGTCGAACTTAAGGACTTACCACCTCATCTCGAGTATGCATTTCTTGAGGGTGATGATAAATTACCCGTCATTATTGCTCGAGATTTGAGTAAAGATGAAAAGATCGCTCATAAAGGTCTTGAAGTCACACAAGCAAGCAATTGCTTGGAAACTCTCCGACATTAAGGTATCAACCCCGAGTTTTGTACTCACAAAATCTTGATGGAGGATGACTTCAAACCAAGAAGCTCAACATCGAGAAGAGTAAATCCAAAAATCCATGATGTTATTAAACAAGAGGTTCTCAAACTTCTTGATGCGTGATTAATTTACCCGATCTCGATAGTCCTTGGGTTAGCCCAATTCATTGTGTTCCTAAAAGGGTGGCATAATCTGTTGTCACAATGAAGAAAACGAGTTAATTCCAACTCGGCCGGTAACGGATGGCGTGTTTGCATTGACTATCGTAAGTTGAATGACGCCACCCGAAAAGACCATTTTCCTCTACCCTTCATGGACCAAATGCTTGAGAGATTAGCAGGAACGAATACTATTGTTTCCTTGATGGTTTCTCGGTTATTTTCAGATCCCCATTGATCCACGTGATCAAGAAAAGACCACATTCACCGCCCATACGGAACTTTTGCCTACGCACGATGCCTTTTGGCCTATGTAATGCTCCCGCACGCTCCAACGATGTATGATGGCCATTTTCCACGACATGATCGGGAAACAATGGAGGTGTTTATGGATGACTTCTCGGTCATTGGGGACTCATTTCAAACATGTCTCCCATTTAGAAAAATGCTCAAACGGTGTGAAGACACCAATCTTTGTCTAAATTGGGAGAAGAGCCACTTTATGGTCAAAGAAGGCATAGTCCTTGGCCATAAGATTTCAAAAACGGATTGAGGTCGATAGAGCAAAAGTCGATGTTATTGCTAATTGCCTCATCCTACTACCGCCAAAGGTATTAGGAGTTTTTAGGTCATGCCGGTTTTATCGCAGATTCATACAAGATTTTTCTAAAATCGCCTACCTATGACCCATCTTCTTGAAAAGATGCTCCTTTTATCTTCTCACCGAGTGCATCAAGCTTTTGAAACATTAAAGAAAAAGCTATCAAGCACCCATTCTCGCTGCTCCGATCGACTTACCTTTGAGCTCATGTGCGATGCAAGTGATTTTGCTATCGGTGCAATCCTAGGGCAACGAGAACCAAGCATTTTCACCTATCCACTACGCAAGTAAGACTATGATCAAGCTCAAACCCATTACACCACCACGTAAAAAGAGCTACTAGCCGTGGTGTATGCGCTTGAGAAGTTTCGCCATACTTAATCTTGACCAAATGCGTGTGTATACGGATCACTCGGCTCTCAAATATCTCTTTGCAAAACAAGATGCAAAGCCGAGATTGCTCCGCTGGGTTCTCCTCCCGCAAGAATTTGATATCATTATACGTGATAAAAAGGAGCCGAGAACCCGTCACGATCATCTCGTCTCCGCCTAGAAAACCCTCACCAAGATGTTTTCGAGAAAAGGAAATAAATGAAACATTTCCTCTCGAGACACTCAATGCGGTTTCTTTTCGTGAAACTCTACTACCCCATGGTTTGTCGACTTTGCAAATTACCATGCGGGTAACTTCATAGTGAAAGGAATGTCGACCCAACAAAGAACAAATTCTTCAAGGATGTTAAACATTACTCGGGACGACCCTACTTATTCAAAATCATGCGGATCAAGTCATCCGACGGTGTGTTTATGGACGTGAAGCTATGGACATTCTCAAAGCTTGCCATGCCGACCCACCGGGGCCATCATAGTCCAAACTACACCGCCAAAAAGGTGTTTGATTCCGGTTTTATTGGCCCACTATTTATAAGGATGCCCACGAATTTGTCAAAACCTCGCGACGCTTGTCAACGCCACGGAAATATCTCTCAAAGAAATGAAATGCCGCAAAACGCCATTCAAGTGTGTGAGATCTTTGACATCCGGGCATTGACTTTACGGGCCATTTCCATCATCTCGAGGAAACAAATACATACTTGTGGTCATTGACTATTTGTCAAAATGGGTTGAAGCAAAAGCTTTACCTACCAATGATGCCCGAGTTGTTGTGAAATTCTTAAAATCTCTTTTGCTAGGTTTGGAACTCCACGAGCTATAATCGCGATCGTGGTACGATTTCGCAATGACCAATTTGATCGAGTCATGCAAAAGTATGGTGTAACCCACCGCCTCTCATCGCATACCACCCCAAACAAGTGGGCAAGTGGAAGTTTCCAACCGTGGTATAAAAAGAATTTTGAAAGGACAAGAGGCGAAAACCGTGCATCCCGGTCGGATAAACTAGATGACGACTGGCCTTCCGACAATTTTATAAAACACCCATCGGTGTACTCCATACAAGCTAGTGTACGGAAAGGCATGTCATCCGCCGATTGAGCTTGAGCACAAAGCATACCGGGCCTTGAAACATGCCAACTTCGATATTCAGATACCGGTGATCACGTAAAAGTTCAAATGAATGAATTAAATGAACTCCGTGATCAAGCATACGAGAACTCTTTGATCTACAAACAAAAGACAAAGAAGATTCATGACTCCAAAATCAAGAACCGCTTTTTCAACGCCGGTGATCGAGTCCTTCTTTTCAATTCAAGATTGAAGATTTTCTCAGAAAACTAAAATCCCACCGGTCCGGACCATTCACCATCACTAAAGTATTTCCTTATGGAACTATTGAGTTATCTCAACCCGATGGTCCAAATTTTAAAGTGAATGGTCATCGATTGAAACACTATTTTGGAGAGGACATTCCACCCATGGTTGTCCCGGATCTACAAACTTTCCCCATGAACCAATGAATGCGGGATCGAGTCAAGCTAGCGACTCGGTAATCAAAAACAAGAGCACACCACATGGGTTTTCACCCATATTTCGAGTTCTTTCTACTTTCTACCACCCTAGTGGGGGAGTTGCCCACACTGTTGTATATAAGTTTTCAAAAAAAAAAAAAAAAAAAAAAAAAAAAAATATATCAAAAATAAAATAATGGCCGTAGTATTTCCCTTTACGTTCTATGTTTCGCATAACCGCGGTACTTTGAATATTGAGGGCAATATTCATTTCTAGTGTGGGGAATTCTCACGAATTTTATCATGTAATTATACCACCCAATTCCCCATTTTTGGCCAAATTTTTTTTTTTTTTGAGTAAGTGTTTTGCACTTACTCAAAGAAATGGTTATCATCCGCCATGTCTAATAAACATAAGGATTGGCTAATCCAGAGCAAACGGCTCTTGGTAAAGATATCTCAAACCGCTGACGGCTTGCAATTTGCCCAAAATTGTATGGTGTTCACCACCATATCTTTAATTAGTGAAGAGTTGGCTAGCCCGCAAGTTTATGGCTTGTGGTAAAGGCGCTTGAAAACCATAATTGGTAATCGACTCACCAAAGATATTTTATCTAAGAGTTATTAGTCCGTATAAACGGCTTCGTAAAGACAAATCAAAACCGTTGAAAGTCGGTGATTTGCTCAAAATCATTTGGTTATCATTGTACCAAGGTTCTTACTTGAACTCAAACAATTGGCTACCCGTAAGTAATGGCTTTTGGTAAAGAGATGAAATCCATTAAGTTTTCAAAAGATTGCTAGGACTAGCAATATCTTAGTGGGGATTGATGAGTGTGCAAATACTCATCATTTTGTACCTTTTAGATCGCAAAACATCCGAAAACACTCGTAAATGCATCAAAATGATAAAAATATCACAAATAAGTGTTTTATGTGTTTTAAATGCAAAATACCAAAATCGTGTGAAAACGATCAAGTTTGCATAATTGGCGCTTTAGTCCCCAAGTTTCAAAAGTTGTCAAAATTAGTCCCCGTAAATCAAAATAAAGCAAAATATCATTTAAGGTCCATAGGATTCATGAGTTGTCAAAATTGGTCCTTGAAAGTTTAAAATTGCAAAATGACAACTTTGGTCCCTCAACTTTGAAAATGTCAAAATAGTCCTGGTATTTAAAATGGAAAATTATCAAATATTACCCTTGTACTATTCATATATGGCATAATTGGTCCTTGTGTTAACTTTGAAAAGTGGCAAATTTGGTCCCTCAAGTTTCAAAATTACAAAAATGGTCCTTGTTATAATTAATTTTAAAACCAAATGGACCCTTTTAATTAATTGCAAACCCAATCCAATATCACAACCCAAAAAGCCCCCCAACCAATGAATAAAATACCAAAAAACCTGAACCCCATTTTGAACCCCAACCTACCCCTTATTATTAAAACGGGTCAAACCAAAGTCAACGCGCCAACCACTCTCCACCACTCACTCATCTCCTACACAAACGCGCAAAACCGTAAACCTCCTCAAACCCACCATTTTTCACCACCTTTCCACCTTTCCACCTCATCTTTCCACCTGCTTAACCACTCCCTAACACCTCCACAAACATCCAAAATTCTTTAATTGCAAAACACCTCGCTCAAAGACTTTTTGCGCCAAAATGCCAAATGGACGCTTTTGATGATTTTGAAGGATCCAATGGTTGGAATGAAGTGGGAAAGTCTCGAGGTCGACAAAGACTCAAAAGATCAATATAAAGAAGAATGGAGCAATGTAGAGAAGTATCTAGTGTAATTTTAAATTAGTGTATGTCGCTTTAGTTAATTTTCAAATTCCAAAGTAATTTTAAGCTTTCAAGTACTTTGTTTAAGTTATTTCAAGTGTATGTGAATCTTTTTCAATAATCAATTTCAAGTTTCAAGCTTCATTTTCGCTTTATGCAATTTTCATGTTCAAAATTCTCATATTAGCTTAAAGTTGTTTGTAGTTGTTGTTAAGGACTCATAAGCTCATATAAGCTCCTATAAAGCTTTTCTAAGCTTTTAGAAACCATTAAAACTCGCTTTAGTATCAAAAGAAAAATTACCAAAAATACCAAAAAATTAGTTATAAATCAAAAATCAATGGAGAAGATGATCAAGAAGTCGGAGCAGGTTGATTTTGATTGCCTTGGTTTAGTGCTTCGGGAAGCTATAGGTTGTGTTCTTGGCTCTGGTTCTCTGCTTTGTGCTTGAACACAATTTGTAAGCAATTTCTTCAAAATTTGCATTTTCTAGTTTAAGTGTTTAAAGTGTATTAATTTTAGCTTAATTGCTCTCAATATAGTTAATATAAGTTAATCAATAGATTTCTTGGTTTGAAAAGTCGCTTTAGTGCTTAAAGCTTCAAAACAAATTTTTTAAAGGGTTGTTTGGATTTGCTTTGTTAACTGTGTTAGAGGTTGTTCAAGCCTTTGTTCTTGTTTGTTGTTTGTCACATTAGGTCAAATAACTCATAGAAACAATAAAACCAGTCCTTGTTTGTAAAAAAGTCAAAATAGCTTTTAATCTCACCTTGTTAGCTAACGTTAGGATTTAGATGTTCCAAATTCATCATAGTAGCTTATAACTTGGTAACATAGCTTAATTTCATCTTAACTTAGCTTAATACAACATAATCGCTAGTAGGATCAATCCAAAGTTCATATAAGTCAACTTTTTAGTATAACTTAAAAAGTCAAAATTTCAGCTTTAGTCGTTTTGAATAAAATAGATAATTTTATATAGGATTTAATATTAAGTTTCAAGATTTGAGCTTTTGGGATATTAATATTTAACCGCTCATCTTTATCATAGTATTTTTATAATTTCTAGTTAGCTTATTAAACCGCTTATTTCTTAGCTTCTTTTAAGCCCTTTTCTAAAAAGTGCCTGCGTACGCTTGAGCCAGCCTTTTTCACAAGCTCATAAAAAGCTCATTAGTGAGCCTTAGCTTGTGTATTTTAGCTTTTTGGAAAGCTAATCTAGCCATCTCTTTAGTCCAAAGCTTATTTTTCACTTTCTAGCTTATTTGGTAGGGTCGCAAGTAGCTTTTAGTTTGTCCCATTTCTCAAGTATACACTCAAGTAATACCGAGTCATTATGTTTACAAGCTTTTTCTCAAGCTCACATAAGCTTATTAGTGGACCCAGCAGTGTGATTCTTGGCTTTTGGAAAGCTCACCAACCCATCTTGCTACCTCAAAGCTTTATTTTGAGCTTTTAGCTTATTTCATAGCTTAAATTGGCCTACAAAATCCTTGCAGCCTGCTTTGTTTTATAGGTTTAGTATAAGTGCTTATTTGCTTATTTTAAGCTTATCAAGTGTTTCTTTGTGCTTTTAGCTTAATTTAAGTAGCTTTAGCTTATTTGTATCTTATTTTACCTTTGGTTCCAACTTGTTAGCTTAAGCTTATTTGAGCTTAAAAATCAAAATAAGCCATAAGCTCAAACTGTTGAGCTCATAAGCTCTCAAACCGCTTATTTTTAAGTTTTAAAATTTTGTCTTCATTAAAGTTGCTTATAATCAGTAGTATAATAGTTTTGAAAAGAAAAATCACAAAACATCATTTTAAAAATAGTGATAGCGTTTATTTAATATAAATTAGCTTTTTAATTTTCTTTTCAACTTATTATTAAGCACTTTCTGCTTTTATAATTTTCTTAGTCATCATCATCATAGGATATTTATAGAAAAATTTCATAATTTTCTTAGTTTGTTTAGTATTTATTAGAATTTAAAATAGTTAAAAGTATTAAATAATTAATAATAAATAAATAAAAACATAAAAATATCTTTTCGCTTTTAAAATTAGTTTTATAATATTTTAGATTTTTCTAAGTTAAAATTTCATTTTTCTAGGTTAATTTTATATTTTCTTGTATTTAAGTGTATTTTAAATAATTAATAAATAGTAATTAATTAATAATAAATAGATAAAAGTGTAAAAATATATTTTCAGTTTTAAAATAAGTTTTATAATATTTTAGATTTTTCTAAGTCATAATTTCACTTTTCTAGCTTTATTTCATATTTTATTATATTTTAGGGTATTATTAAATAGTTAAAAATAGTTTTAATTAATAATAATTAAATAAATAGTCATAAAAATAATTTTAATTTTCCAATAATTTTCTTTTATTATTAGGATTGTAAAATATCATTTTCATATCCATAGGTGTTTTATTCTTTTAAATTCACGCTTTATTTTGTACGCTTACGTAAAATTTAATAAACGACGCTTACGCTTGTTTAACTGATTGTTGTGCTTTATAGTTCTAGTATCCAAATACAATTCCAATCAATCAAGAGTGTAATTATCCACCAAAATCCTTACGATCATTATCCTTAGTGATCATTCGACATCCGAACGCTTTTAAGCACCATTAATCCTCCGGGACTTAACGACCCGGAAACACTATACCCTTCCAAGGAAATTGCATTGGTTTTAGACCGCTTGAATTTTATTACGGTTGACCATTCACAAGTGGTTGACTTGTGTAATAAACTTGACGCAAGTATACCTCACCTAACTTGAATATGTGGTGTTTGGATACTTGTTTTTGCAGCCTCAAGAGTGATCGATGGAAGGTCGCTTTAGCACTATGATAGATTAATGGAAGGTGGTTCATCTTTTGTGTTTTGGGAATTATCAGTACAAGATTGTATCTGACAATGAATCAGTAGTGTTGGACATATATTAAGTGTTTGGGTCTTTGGCCTGTTTGTAATTTGAAGGTTATGGAACATTTTAATTGTACATTATGGTAATTTACAGGTTTTAGTAATTTATGTTCTTTTGTAATATGTGTTTTTGTTAGCCTACCATGCGATGTCTGGTATAATTAGCATACCGTGTTTGGCACTCCATTATACAAATTCAATGTTAACATTATAGTTATGCAGATCCAATGTCAATGTTTGCAGATAGAAATGGGTGTTTGATTTTTGCTGGTTTTGCTGAATCACTGGGCAACAATATATTTGCAGATTCAAGAAGCCATAGAAGCTGATACGAGTGGGTGTTTGTTTTTGCTGATATAAAGGGGTGTTGCAAGTTTGGTCCCAGTGGTTTTGAAGGGTAACGTGTATATGAATTTGGGGTGGGTTAGAGTTAACCCATGTGAAAAGCAAAACGTGAATTGTCCTATTATGCCCCCAACAATGTCACGGTATACAGTGCTTGACCGACGAAAAACGGGTCAAGAGACTCATTTGATACCAAAACCTTAAGAATGGACTCCTAATGACGGCGATGTCGTAGTCCAACCTCAGATGATGTTGGCTAACAAGTTTAGGGACCAACGGTGTATTTTTGTCTTCCTTTATTTATACCATTCTTAACTTCATCTTTGCTTTCAACATCACTCGATTTCATATTCCATTCTTATAATGTCGGATTAGGTATCTCCCTATGCTTATCTAACAATGAAAGCAATGTATTCATTTATTTATATCTTTCTTATATTTGCTTCCAACATCACTCAATTTCATATTCCATTCTTATAATGTTAGATCAGGTATCTCCCTATGCTTATCTAATAATAAAAGCAATGTTTATGTTTCTCTTATCTTTGGTTCAGTGGTGTACTTTCTTAGCTAGATGCATCTGTTTGGTATCATGTTGTATTTCAGATCCTTTATATTTATTAAGAATTTTATTTGATTTTGGATTATTTAACTTCTGACAGCTGTTTGCAAGTGGAGGAGAAGAACCAAGTGGCATGGATGCCAAAAAAAGGAAACGCGGTTAACACCATAATCGGACCTTGAACAACTTCCGGAGCACTGTGTATGCAGCTAACATAATGTTTGTAAGACATGTATTGTAATATGTAGGATAACTCTAGCGTCTACCTCTTAGGCCGTAAATTCGCATATTTTAATGTTAACTATTTTCCTAAGACATCCAAAAATATGACAACCACCCCTGCCGCAACGCGGCATACACCTCTCCCTCGTTATACATCATTTCAAGCAAAAGACAAGTCCATAACAATATTAAATCTAATCATGTCAAGTGCAATAAAAAGTCAATAAAATAGTAACCTTTTTTTTATTAAGTGTTAATTGTCTGAAAATGTATCTCATTTTCCTCCTTTTTGAGTTGCATGTACCATAGTGAGGAACAAACTATTTAATAACTATTATTCACTGTATTGATTGACGTATCTTTGAGTATCGAATCAAACATTTTTAAGAATCAATATACAGAATAATTGAAATTCAAAAGGTTAGCTATTAAATAGTCTCATCCTAACAATGTTATATAAAACTCAAAAGGTGACAAATAAAATACATTTTCATACAATAACCCATTTTATAAAGTGCTAATAATAATAATAATAATAATAATAGAGTAATTAAGTGATGTTTATTATTAAAAAAATAATAATAATAATAATAATAATAATAAAGTCACACTTTAAACACTCCGCCTTCCACAATACTAGTAACCAAACTTAATTACAATTATTAAACCATAATCTCAACTACCACCTAAATCATTAACACAATTAAACAATAATAACAATTATTTCAGTGAAATGAAAAAGTTATACAGCGGTTTTAACGAATTCTTCGGAGTAAGATCCGGCACGAATAACAGAAACACAGGCGTAAGATCTGGTGGATGAAGATGAAGATGATCCGGACCGTTGATTGCAAATCAAGAAAAATGGCACAGGCGTATGGCTGTTTTGCCGAAATGGAATGAGGCTTTGCGGTTATATATAGAGATGGTGGATAGAGGCATTGAGCCTGATGCGTGGACACATACTACACTTTTAAAGCGAGTAGGGTTTGAAACCAAGGCACATGCGGTTCGGTATCTTGAACATGTGGTTCTTGGTAATGAGGAGACTGATGAAGCAAAAAGTGTTCGGTCTTTATAGTGATCATTGAAGATGCAAAGTTTCTTCAAGTTATGTGGCTCATCAGCTGTGCAATGACTATGGTGGACACATTGGCGGATCACCTGGACGGCTTTTTAGGTTTGTTTTTTTAATAATCTATGAAGTTGTGGAAGAAACATAAATTGGATTGTTGTATTATTAGAAACTTGGAACAATAAAAAACATCATTTACAGTATAGCATTATTGACAATTTCATATTTGAAGTGATCTAAATCTATGTATAGCAAAAGGAATCATTTATTTTGTTTGCTCGCGAGATCTATAGTCTTGCATAGCCTATTAAGCATAGGATGCGCGTGGCATTTTGACCCAGTTACAAAGTCAAATTGGGTTACTATATTAAATATAGCTAAAAGGGGAACGGGTCAAATTGCTTGAGCTGGTTGAAAACCCACTTAATTTTTAGACATGGACAAAAATGTATTAGTGGGTCAAGACTAAACCCGATTTGACCCATTTTTATCCTTACAAAAATTTACCCATTTAAACCGGAATTCTTTACCCTTCTTGCCACCTCTAGAATAGAAGGTCACTTGATTATTTACATCGTGCTTAAATTTCATCATGTATCACTTGTTGCCTTACATTTCATCATTTCTGTATCTGCAGTGATATTAACTCGGATGTTTACACATACAAGACACAGATTTGACACACAACAACGCACATGAAAAAGCGATATTTTTGCCATAGGACAGGATGTTTAACAGGTATGTAGATGAGATAAAGGTCTGATAAGTTAGAAGTGTATTCTTTCAATTTTTTACCAAATGAATCTTGATGATTATGTCAACCATAAAGCCATGCTTTGTTTTTTCCCCATGGGACAATCTACTTGTACAGATTATTCATAAGCAATTAAATTCCCATATATCTTTCTTTTTTTTTTTTTTTTTTTTTTTTAACTCAACGAGAGTTTACACTTACAGTAAGCATGTATTGATAGTGAGTATGGTTCTTGACAATATTGGTTTAAAACTATTGCATGACTTGTTCGTAGTTAGTCTTTTAATATAATAAAATAAGAAACAAGATATTAAACATGCACTCATGCACACAACATGGATACTATGTTTCACACACACACACACACACACATGTATATTAAGTTGGACAAATGCACCTGTAGCACAACAAATGTGAAGGGGTTCGGTCATCTGATCTGATTCTATAGATCAAGGCACTACAAGATTTCTTAAAATAGAAACGCATACATGGTTGTGTATGAAGAAAAGCACTGCAAAATAGTAGTAATAAAAGTTTTAGGAGAATAAAAGCATCGGAAATGGCAAAAATTAAAGTTATTTGCAGGAAACCGAGAAGTAGTGCAATTTGCAAGAATGGTCTTTTTGAACAGAGTCTGAAAATAAAACTCAAGTAGACTGGTTTTGAAAATCACTCGAGCTTTGGTAAAAAAATCTCGATTATCTTCACATAAAACTTTTGGTTTCAACCCTGATTAGAAATGCTCAATGACTATTTCAACTTGCAACTCAACGGTTAACACTTCTCTTACCAGTCCATCTGCTACCATCGACTTCCTCCAGAGATCATAAAAACAGGTATGAATCATTGTGTCTCATGGGTCGATATAATGCTTGTGGTATTCTTAGCTTCAAGTGTTAATTTCCAACGACTTAAGTTAATTTTTTTGAAACAAGGCATTATACTGATTTATAACCTTCATAAGCTCATGTGCTTATTGTTCTAGATATGTGCGCTGCTATAAATTTAGTAATCTACAATCATGCACATATGAATGACGGGTAAAGGTGTAATGGGTCACAACGGTATAAACACAAATGCGGAAGCAAAACCTTCGTTTGACAACACCTACCCAAACCCGTATGAACCTATGAGGAAACTAACAAATAAGGCACACTAATCACAACTTCTAAACAGCCCCTAACAATATCAAATCAGCCCCAAATCAGCAGGTAATAAAAGTAAACAACCACACAACAAGAACACCAAGCTTTTAGCGGAAAACCCCAAAATGGGTAAAACCACGGACACCTAGTGCCGCTTAAAATCCACTACCACCAATAATAGAGCAATACAATCAGACCTTCTCTAGATACTAGAGGCATACAACAATCATCATACACTTGGAATAAAGCATCAAGATGTATGGAAACAAACTAAAGACAAAAGAGGAACAACATCACCAGAAAATCTGATGCAATCTGCCCAGGTAAGAAAACGGACTTCCAGGCCTCAAAATCAGATTCCCAACGGTCAAAACCTTCCTTTATATGTAAGGAAGCTACAGCCCGAAAATCGTTACGATCCAACGGTTCAAACTCCGGCGATCTTCGCTTTTGTGGATCAGCGTGAAAAACGAAAACCGACTTTACTCTCTTTTGATCTCTCTCTCTCTATTATTATTGGTGTTATCTCACACACTTGCTACACAACTTTTAAACATAGGACAGTAATAAGGTTCTAAAATACCCAAGATGGGCCTCAATGGACCCAAGATGGGCCTCAAGATGAGTCTTCATATGTTATAAATAACCTCATGGGCAAAGAAAATACCCAACAAATCTCCCTTTTTCCGCTTATGAGGGTGAGTTCGCCATCCCGCGATCGAGCAACAAATCTTGAGCTTCTCCCTTGCTAACGGCTTGGTCAACATATCGAACCATTATCATCCGTATGAACTTTATTAAGTTCAAACATACCATCTTCAATAGCATCTCTAATCCAATGATACCTCACATCAATATGTTTTGTTCGCTTATGAAACATAGAATTCTTCGCAAGGTGAATAGCACTTTGATTGTCACAAAGAACCGCATAACGTTGTTGCTTGAAACCAAGTTCTTGCAAAAACCTTTTCAACCACAATAGTTCTTTGCACGCTCTGTCGCCACATACTCAAATCTGTTGTAGACAAGGCCACACACTTTGCAATCTAGATTGCCATGAAACAGCCCCCCGCAAAGGTCATCAAATATCCGTATGGATTTCATGTTGTCCTTATTTCCGCCATATCTCGAGTCTCGTAACCAACAAGCATGGTTTCCCATTTCCAAATGTGATACCCAATTTGAAGTACCTCAGAGATATCTAAATATCCATTTAATGACTTCCCAATGCTTCTTACCAGATTTGACAGAACCGATCGACAACACCAACCGCATGAGCTAAATCCGCCTTGTACACACCATAGCATACATCAAGCTACCAACCGAGGCATATGGAACTCTATCCATCTTTTCAATACTCTTTTTAGAAGAAGGGCAATCTTTATCGCTTAGCTTAAAGTTGGTAGTAAGAGGGAACTAACCACTTTAGCTTTATCCATGTTGAACTCGCACAAGACCTTTTCAATGTATTGCTCTTGTGATATATGCAACTTCCCGCACCTCTATCACGGAAAATCAATGCCAAGGATCTGCTTTTATCGCCCCAAGTCTTTCATAGCAAAAGACTTGCTCAAATCTCGCCTGGGTTGGGCAATTCTTCCAACGTTTTGCCAACAATCAAAGATATCATCAACATATAGCAACAAGATGATGAAGTCATCATCACCAAACCTCCGAAAGAAAACACAATGATCTCAAGAAGTCTTTCGTAGCCTTGCTTCCCTATGACCGATTCAAATTTCTTGTACCACCGTCTTGGTGCTTGCTTCAACCCGCATAAACTTTTCTCAAGTCTACACACGATTCTTCCTTCCCTTAACCCGAAAGCCTTCAGTTGCTCCATATAGATTTCCTTATCCGATCACCATGAAGGAAAGTGTCTTGACATCCATTTGCTCCACCTCAAGATCGAGGCTAGCCGCCAAACCAAGAACAACTCGAATAGATCCCATCTTCACAACCGAGAGAAAATCTCATCAAAATCAATGCCTCTTTTCTCGACCGAAACCTTTAACCACCAATCTGCCTTGTACCTCGGTCTAGAAGTATGCTCTTCATCTTCAATTTGAAAACCCATTTGTTTTTCAAAGCTCTCTTACCCTTAGGCAACTTTACCAACTCAAAAGTAGCATTCTCATGCAAGGAATTCATCTCATCTTGCATGGCTTCAAACCATTCCTTTTGTGTTCATCTTCCATAGCTTCTTCATAACACTCGGCTCTCCCCATCGCAAGTAAAACATACTCATGTGCGTAATAACGTGTGGAAGGATGATGATCTCTAGTAGACCGCCTAAGCGGAATGAATGGTGGCATATTAGGTATCGTAACTCAGATGAACGCCTTCATCTAAGTTTGGTTGCTTTGATCATCAACATCATCAAGACCGTTCTTCACCGCTCTTCATCATTCAATATCATCTCCAAACTGTGGTCAACATGTTTAGGAGGAACCGGATCCAAGTCAATGAGATCATCATTATGTTGAGGAATTGTTTTCTCTCAAGATTCTCAACATCTTTCAAAGTTTGATCTTCCTCAAACTCTACATCTCGCCACGAACAAGTTTCTTTTGAACCGGATCATACAACCTATACCCAAATTCATCTTGACCATACCCGAGGAACACACATGGCTTAGACTTCACATCAAGCTTTGATCTTTCGTCTTTGGGAATATGCACAGAAGCCTTGCATCCAAAAACTCGTAAATGACAATATGAAACATCTTTGCCGCTCCAAACCCTGTCAGGAACATCAAAATGCAAAGGAACACAAGGGGTTAGATTAATAACATGTACCGCCGTATTCAAAGCCTCACCCCAAAAAGAAGCAGGCAACCCTGCATGTGAAAGCAAGCATCTGACTCTCTCAACCAAAGTTCTATTCATCCGCTCGCTAAGCCATTCAATCATGTGTCTTCGTGGAGTCTTTTGATGCTGAATTCCATGCTCTCTACAATAAGCATCAAAGGGGCCAATGTATTCACCTCCATTGTCAGTTCGAATACATTTAAGTTTCTTCCCTGTCTGCCTCTCAACTAAAGCATGAAACTGCTTAAACACATCCAATACTTGATCTTTAGTCTTCAAGGTATATACCCAAACCTTTCTTGAGTGATCATCGATGAAAGTGACAAAATAAGAACACCCACCAAGTGTTTTAGTCTTCATGGGACCACAAACATCGGAATGTACCAGATCAAGTATGTTCTCCATTCTGAAAGAAGGACGACTCTTAAAAGCAAGCCTAGTTTGCTTTCCCGCCAAACAAAGGAGAACACTTCTTCAAGTTGATATCATGCACACCGATAACACATTCTTCTTAGAAAGAATAGACATCCCTTTTCACTCATGTGACCAAGTCTTTTATGCCATAACTCGGTCATATCATCATTGTCACAAGATTGACAATGCTCTTGGATATCTTCGGATGTGTCACGTATAACTTGATTCCTTTTTCCTCTTGCCACAATCAAGGATCCGAGTTACTTTCCACAAACCATTACCGTAATCTGTGGTAGCCATCTTCATCAAGAAGACTGTTGAGATAATATTGAGTCTCATATCCGGGACATGTTTTACATTACGCAAAACCAATTCCATCCCCGTGTCAAACTTCAAGCAAATATCTCCAATACCAAGAATTTTGATAACCCAAGATACCCATCCTAACAACACCAAGTCACCGTGTGTAAGATGAATAATAATCTTTTCGTGTTGCAACATGACATGTAGCACCACCGCCAAGAATCCAACTCGAATCATCATTAGCAAGGTTAACCATATCATAATCATAACAAACAAAGAACTCATCTGTGGTGGTATTTACTTCAGTATTGTCATCACCATCATCATCTTTCTTGTGTTTGTTCTTCTGGTTGTTGTAGTTCTTCTTCTTGTTCTCCTTTTTCAACTTTCTGCAAAACTTCATCGTGTGCCCCTTTTTATGGCAATGATAACATTCAACATCAGCAAATCTTCCTTTGCTGGAACTACTACGATGATTACTTCTGTTACTCGGACCTCTGCTTTGACTTCTCCCCCGCCTTTCTGTGACCAAGACATCTGACTGTGAAGAAGAACCTTGTGACTTTCTTCTCATTTCTTCATTCAAAATACTGCCTTTAGCCAATTCCATGGTGATAACACCATCTGGTGCAGAGTTGGACAATGATGTCCTAAAAGTCTCCCAAGTATCCGGTAAGGTACCAAGAAGCCACAAGCCTTGAATCTCATCTTCAAACTTGATACCCATACCGCAAGTCGATTTATAATACCGAAAAACATTTAAGTGATCGAGAATAGGAGACCCATCAAGATACTTTAATCTCATCATTTGCTTGATTAAGAACAACTTGTTGTTTCCAGCTTTTCGAGCATATAACTGCTCAAGTTTGTTCCAAAGAGTACGAGCATGTGTCTCCTCACAAATATGGTTCAAAACATTATCATCAACCCATTGCCTAATATACCAAGAAACCTGCTATGCAAAATAGTCCATTCTCAGATCTGCTTTGTTTTCGTGTTTCTCAAGAGAAAATACAGGCAAGTAGTAGTCTTTAACATAAAGGAGATCTTCCATTTTTCCTTTCCAAACATGATAATTCGAACCATTCAAACTAACCATCCTACTTGTATTAGTTTCCATCATTCAAACAGGTTAAGTCCCCAAACCAAGAACCAAGCTCTTGATACCAATTTGACGGGTAAAGGTGTAATGGGTCACAACGGTATAAACACAAATGCGGAAGCAAAACCTTCGTTTGACAACACCTACCCAAACCCGTATGAACCTATGAGGAAACTAACAAATAAGGCACACTAATCACAACTTCTAAACAGCCTCTAACAATATCAAATCAGCCCCAAATCAGCAGGTAATAAAAGTAAACAACCACACAACAAGAACACCAAGCTTTTAGCGTGGAAAACCCCAAAATGGGTAAAAACCACGGGACACCTAGTGCCGCTTAAAATCCACTACCACCAATAATAGAGCAATACAATCAGACCTTCTCTAGATACTAGAGGCATACAACAATCATCATACACTTGGAATAAAGCATCAAGATGTATGGAAACAAACTAAAGACAAAAGAGGAACAACATCACCAGAAAATCTGAGAAAACGGACTTCCAGGCCTCAAAATCAGATTCCCAACGGTCAAAACCTTCCTTTATATGTAAGGAAGCTACAGCCCGAAAATCGTTACGATCCAACGGTTCAAACTCCGGCGATCTTCGTTTTTGTGGACTGCTGCAGTGAAAAACGAAAACTGCACTTTACTCTCTTTTGATCTCTATTATTGGTGTTATCTCACACACTCTTGCTACCCCTAACTACTGAACATAGGACAGTAAATAAGGTTCTAAAAATACCCAAGATGGGCCTCAATTATCTAGTGTTCTTGATTATCATTTATAGAGAACCTTAAAGAGAACCTTAAGTTTATAGTTCAAATAAAGACGTAATTGACAACTATGTTCAATTTCATTTACCTTTTTTGAAACCTCTTGACGAAACTCTGTTGTTGTTCATGTGCATAGAATATTGTCACTAGTGTAATTATGTGCATCATTATTTGTCGTGGAATGTTATTTGGAAAACTAACATAGTATCATACGTGTTATTGGCGCAGGCTGAAGGCTAATATCCAAATTGTAGAGTCTTAAAGCACGATTTGAATCTCTGCTGCAAGTATCATGCAATGCCTACTGCTATGTACTCTTTCATCGAATAATAGTGTGGAAACTATCAACCATCATTCTATACTTAACATGCACTTTGAGAGTAGGGGCCATATTTGCACCGGAAGCTGCTGCAAAGCTGAATGCAGCTTGATCTGAGGACAAAGATATATGCTTCACTTTATACTGAAAAATCACAAACATAGTCATGCCATTTTGTTAGAGCATGCTGTTTTTGTTGGGAACATTGTTTTTTCATGTCCCTATGTCATTATCTGGCAAATGCATACACTTTTCGGGTAGTGGTTAACCCTTACATCAGCTGCTTGTTATTATTATTATTATTATTATTATTAGTAGAACATCACTTTATTAAAAATTCATGAACTTTCGAGATAAATTTGATTTTATTATTATTATTATTATTATTATTATTATTATTATTATTATTATTATTATTATTATTTTTTTTTTTTAAACATCACTCATTAAAAACAAAAGAATTTTATTATTATTATTATTCACTTGACACTTTTTCGAAAATAACTCTGTAGCTGTTATATACACATCACTTTATTATTATTATTATTATTATTATTATTATTATTATTATTATTATTATTATTATTATTTTATTTATTTATTTATTTTTCTTTTTTTATAAAACATCACTTTGCCCATACTCTGGTGTGTTGGTAAGAAAGTGGTTGAGGGAAATTTCAGGTAGTGTTTGATCAAATTCTTGTACTCTTATTTTTTCTAGTAAATCCCGACATTGCAATTTTATTATCTTCCATTAGTGGCACACGGTGTAGTAACACCAAAGTTGTCAAGAAGTGTTGTGACATCAGCATAAGATACACAGCCATAATACAGCATTATCCAAATAACTTTGGCCGTTAACTTTGAGAACACCGAAGCTGGGGTGGTAAGTTGATACAACGCTGAAAAACGTTGCTGTACCCCTTGCTTTGTTCCATATTGTACGCGCAAGATGTCTATTTAGCATGAGTGACTAATGATGAAATTGTTTCATCTATGATTTTATGTTGAAATTACAAAACAATACTATGTATAACACAAATGGATAGAGCGATAACCGTTGACCTCTCTGTGGCTCTATCGCATTGATTCAAACATGACGTTGACTAGTAGAAATCTTCTTAGAGCAATAACAGTTTCTAAACACAATACCAAACACCCTTTAAACCAATACTTTTAGGCCCAGCATGGCTCATCTTATAAGTATACCATTTGGCTTTCAGGACAAATACACGTACCAGCTGTATCTTATTACTACAATACTACCACATCGACCAGATTCTAGAGTTATTTCCTGAATAAAATTTACAGAATTCAGCGCATTAAAATACAACTTTTAAGAGACCAATTCTACAGATTGTGACCTTTCATCTGTAATATATCAAACATTATTTGCTCTACAAAGTGAGGAGAAACAAAATTTATCAAGAAATCTGTAAGAACTTAAAAACCATAAACTTGAAACAAAAAGAGCATCAAAATGTCTTTCATTAAACCTATAAGAACCAGTTTACGCAACTTTCTTGTTAATGTTTGTAACAAGTTGACGCATTTGAAATCTCCAAATTCAGATGTAAACTAAACCAACCCCGATCAATATATAAACCCAAACAGCCTCAGTCCCACTCTCATCAGCCAACCTAACCTCCACTTTGCGAATTCCCCAAGATGCCCTCTTTCACATGACCATACAGAACATAAGCCCGGTCCTCATCTCCTACAGTCACCGAGGTCGGGAAACTATACGACACCACCAAAAGAACCCCATCACTTCTAAGCGCAACACCATCAGGAAAAGTCAGTTCCTTGTTTAACGAAATCTTTCTTACAGTCCTGTCTTCATGATCAACTTTATATAAGTTACCAGTCAGTTTTGCTGCAATGGATTATAAGTGAGCTGTTAATTGAAATGAGATAACTTAACTTGAAAATGCAATGCAAAAGACCCCTTCAAATATAGAATATAATCATATATGGAAAAAAGTCAAAATGGAGAGAGATGGACATACCTTTAGTCTATGTAGACATGTGGGATATAGGAGATGCGGGGCCAATAGGAACCTCTTCTACTTGTCTTTTCTTTCAGTTCATCTGGGCATCCATCGATTATCAAACTCAAAAGTGAAGGCAACAACTCTTCTGGTAGATCTTGAATCTTTGGGCAGTCATCAATTCCAAGATGTTGGAGGGAGGTGAGGTGTTGGAGTCCCTTTGAAACTGATTCCAATTTCTCAAAATCGAATAAATAAAGAGTAGTAAGAGATGAAGGAAGCATATGAGACAACTGACTTCCACTAGTCACATCATCTTCTTCTGCCGATCTACCCACTAGCACTAGGGAAACAAGAGATGGTGGGAAGTTTTGTGCGCCCACTATCAACTTTGATATGGGCTTCTTCAAACCCCCTATTTCTAAGAAACCCCACTTAGGAGGCCAAACCCCAAACGAATCAACATCCATACTTTTACAATTCTTGATTATCAACAATTTTAACGAGGTGAGATTCGGCAAGTCGGCAGCAGGAAATAACTCTATACCCGAACAATCTTCTATTATTAATTGGGTGATGTGAATGAAACAAGTCAATTCATTGACTGATTTCAGATTTTTCCAACTCCTTATCCATACAACCTCAAGCATCAGTGGCATGCTTGTGTTGAGAAGCACCTCCTTTTCCAATAGTTGTTCACAATTGTAAATATCGAGTGACTTGAGCTTGTGCCCTCCTGTTGGGAACGAGACAGATGCAATCATAGGACAATCACTAATAATCAATTCTTGAATGTTGTTTGACAAATTGCAATGCTCAAGATTCTCACATTCACTTAATAACAAAATCCTAAGAGATGTTAGTTGGTTGCACCCATCCTCCTCCTCCTCCATTTTCTCTCCTAAACTCACATTCACAGGAGCCTTACTTGTCTCTGCTTCTGATGCCCACAAGTATCTTATTTCATTACAGTAACAGATACTTAGTTCTTCAACTGCCCCAAGATAGTCCATAACACCTCTCCACACCTCATCACTAAGTCCTCTAATACCACTTATACTCAACTTGGTGACTGCTGAAGCTACATGAGTCAGACTTCTCAATACACCATCACCACAGCGGTCGAGATCTAAAACCCTAAGCGAAGGTAGTGCTTCAAATGAGACTTCAACCAAATTAGGACAATTTCCTATATACAGCTCTTCAAGTTTAGGAAATGCAATACCTGTACCAAGGAACCCTGAGCCCATAACTTTTACCTCGTTCAGACTACGAATATCCAACTTCTTAAGTGATGGTAGTTGCCCAAGTAGTGGTAGAGACGTACAATTTCTACCACCCTGAATTGAAACACTAGTCAACTGATGAAATGAAGTATCCCCAATCCACTTTGGAAATACTTTACCTCCATACGACACAATATTAAGATCTTTCAAATTATCACTATGAGGCTTGAGGGCATCCAGGACCTCATGCTCAAGTGTTTCATTTCGAGCATCATTAAAATCGTTACTCCATTCCACAAGTAACTTACTAACCCTTTTTTGTGATAAGTTCACCTCCCGTTCATCCCATGCCCTTTTCACTTTGTCCAGCCCGTGAATGGAAATATTCCCTTGGAGATTCTTTAAATTCTTAAGCCAAGATACAAAGAAGGCGTTGTTTTCAACAACAACAACTCTGTTGGAAAGAGTTTGTAGGCTTTTCATCTCAGTAATTCCTAACAGCATCATCTTATTCCAAAGCGATGTATCCTGAATATCAAAATGCCGCAAGTTTTTAAGCTTTAAGAAGTTGTCGGGCAACGTGGTCAAGCTATAACAGCCGGAAACGATCAGTGTCTGTAAATTATAAAGATTGCATACATTTTCTGGCACATGTTCGATGCTAGTTTGAGATAAGTTAAGATACCGCAAGTGCTTCATATTGCCGACACACTCTGGTACCTCAACTATATCTAATCTACTCAAACTTAGAACCCTTAACAATGGTAACTGGGGAAGTACATCAACCAGAATCTTACTTGATAAGTGGAATATCTGCCAGCCTCTCACCATGGGCATAGCTAAAAACGTTCTCAAACTATTAGCTCTTTCGAATGCCTTGAACTTGTTGTAAGTCATATATTCTTCACAAACAAATGACATATGGCGGTACTTTTCAAAAGCTTCCTTCCGAACATTCTTCTCCACATCTATGTCTAACCTTGAATAAAATTCTCCAGCAACAAATGCGGCTAAATCATTCATAAGGTCGTGCATCACAAACAATGATTCGTCATCAGGGACATGTTGAAAAAATGACCTTGACAACAACTCTTGAAAATATTCCTCACCCAAGCGTTTCATTGATTTTTCTGTACTGGAATTGTGCAAAAACCCTTCCGCCATCCACCACAATATCAAGTCATCTTTCTCAAACACGTAGTCCTTGGGGATCAAGCAACAGTATGCAAACAATTGCTTCAGATGTGCAGAAAGATCGTGGTAGCTTAGTCTAAGCGCCGGAACAATACCGCCTCCATCTTTTAACATCCATATCTCATTATTTAACAGCTGCTTCCAATCTTCTTCATCTGTTTTTGTTCTGAGTAAACTTCCAAGTGCTTTTAAAGCCAAAGGCAAGCCATCACATTTTTTCACGATGCCTTCACCATGTAGTCTTAGCGTTGGATATGACTCAAAGTCATTTATCCCTGCATGTCGAGCAAATAAAGAAAAGGCATCGTTATGTGACAACTTTTGTAGATTGTATGGACATTTGTGGCCCAGTTTTCTGAGCAATTCTGTCTTTCGAGTTGTGAAGATTATTTTGCTTCCACGAGCCACATCAAAGAATGGGGCCACTAATGTTTCCCAGTCTTCCAGCTTTTCGCTCCAGATATCATCCAAAACAAGGAGAAATCGTTTCCCTGTAAGTTGATTTTTAAGAGCTGCTTGAAGCAAATTCAGATCTGCAAATTTCTTATTTCCGTCCCCACCTAAAGATTGAAAGATGACTTTACTTATATTGAAGCTGTCAAAGTCATCAGAGACACAAACCCATGCCTTGAGCTCAAAGTGATCCTTCACTTGCTGATCGTCATACAAAAGTCTGGCTAACGTCGTTTTTCCTATCCCACCCATACCAACAATGGGCATGATGCTAAAGTTGTGACTACATGGTTCATCACCCAATAGCTTCTGGAGTAATTCATTCTTATCACCCTCACGCCCAACAATACTAGGTGCATCTACCAAAGAGGTCTGGTAACTTCTATTCATATTTTTTGACCCGCCATCTTTCACAGTTAAACCAAGATCATTTTTTGCATCTATAAGTTCTTGTAACCTGGTGGTAATACTATTTAATTTGCCCTCCATCCTAGTACTTAGTGAGAAATTTGTGCAGCAAGTTGGAATGAGCTTTCTTACCTTGCTACTGATTCCTTCAGACTCATTGGTAACCTCGTGATGCATAGCGTCTGTTGCCAAAGCATCAAGAATATCTTCTATGTCGTAGGCCAAATGTTGGAGATCATTCAGCCACTGTTTGACAGCTTTCGATGTTACTTCCTTCTGAGAAGCATCCTCAAGGAATGCTTGGATATGGGATAACTTCCTCTCCCATTTCTTCAGCTCGGTATGAATTTCTTTGGAGCGGGCAATCTTGTTCATGGCTGCAGATGTTAGCTTCTCAAAAACGATTGGGAGCAAGGCAGAAATAACGAGTTCAGCCATAGTTGGTTTATGGTGAAAGCACAAAAGGAAGTATGAATGTGGATGGATTAGGGTGCATAGAATGGAAGGGTCTGAGATACTAGTAATATACTTGCATTATTGTCTAAGTCTTTGTTATGGTCAATGCTTCTATTATTGTTTTGCTGTTTTCACATTCAATTCATCCAGCTAACACAATGTGAATGAATGGCTATGAATTAGACAACAAATATTAGGGGTACAATAATTTATGGTACAACTAACTGGTTTAATTTGACAATCACGTTCGAGTTTTGCTACAACTCGCTACTAAATCCTTTTACAAACTTTTTTACATATACAATAATATTAAATAGTTTTTTTCACGCATTTTCTCTTTGTATCCAAACCGTCAATTCTACCACTTGCCAGGATCCTATGAGTAGACACTTTTGTAGGAATATTTAGTAGGAGGCTTTAGTATTTTGTATGTATTAATGTTAAATTTTAAACTTTTTCTTTTAAATGAGATGTTCGAGAAAAAATTACTATTAACTTGTTTGTTCGAGCAAAGTAAAATCAAACTTGATCGAGTTCTTACGATCCGATTATCAAAATCGGGATTCTATTAAGATCTTACGTTTGCAAAGATCATACGTTTGCAAAGATCCTACGTAGAATCGAATCATTTTTCCTTAGTACAACAACAATACCCAATTCCGTCAGTGCATCATTTTTGCTTAGTAGTGTCGTAAATCTGAAAATCACGATCCAAATCTTTACAACCATGGATTTTACTATTACACAATCTTTATGTGTATTTGTCAACGAACTTCTTAAATAGCATAAACTTAATTATATAAAAAGGGGATTATTTCATCAATATCCTTTAAAATTTTCATAATTACGTCAATATCTTTCTAAATTTTACAATTACGTTAATATCCTTTAAAAACTTCAAATTACTCATGTATATCCAATTTAATAATTTGGTTTAGAAATTCCTTTTCAAAAATTAACTAAAATTCTTATGACTATTTTACCCTTTTCTCAATCATAACTAAACATTAATCAAGATTTAGGAACACATAGAGTGATAATTACATCTTCTCCATGATACACCCAATTGTAATACAACATTTTAGTAAGCATTTAGATAATACTTTTGGATATTATTATCATTTAATTATATAATTAAAGGGTTTTGTTAACAACAACCGGTGTTGTATAAGTTTCCATAATTAAAAACATTTTCATGTATAAATTTACTTAATATTAATACATACCTTATTGAAACTCGGTTACCTTAATTATATGTGTTTAAATCATGTAGTTATAGAAATGATTTGTTAATATTTGGAAACATTTTTAAATATACAAAGCTTATACAACACCTTAGGGGTTGTTGTTAACAAAACCCATGTTTAAAAATTGCTTATTTGGATAAATATGAGTATTTTGAAGATTTTAAAATGATATTGGCGTAATTATGATATTTAGAAGGATATTAAAGTAATTAGAGTTTTTCAAGGATATGGATGAAATTTCCCCTATAAAAGAAACATTGTGGTCAATATATAATATGTTTGAAAACCTTAACAATGAAATTACAAAAGTATTCTCAACTAGCTTATAAGACCCGTGGAATCCACGGGTTTTTAAAAGAGATATTGCAAAAAAATATAGTCACTATAAGGTGGTGTTAATGCTTAACAAAAAATAGGTACAATTGTTGATTGAGGAGCATATAATCACTATAAGGATTGAAAGCGTGTAGAGAAAGATGCGGAGGTGAACGAAATTGTGTTTAATGGCATAAACGGTTTCTAAACACAATAACAAACACCCTTTAAACCAATACTTTTAAGCCCAGCTTGGCTCATCTTATAAGTCATACCGTTTGGCTTTCAGTACAAATTTATGTACCAACTATCGAGCACACACTATTCTGTTCATGACAAACGATTTCTGAAGCTATATCTTATTACTACAATACTACCATGTCGACCAGATTCTAATATAAGGTGACCAAATGGAAACAAACTGTAACCAAACAAAACAAAATGCTGTGAATAAAGTTACGGGAAGAAGAAACTTGATTCATGTTTGCGCAAAACTAGCCGTATCTTACAGATCTTTAAAACATTTGTCCAAGACCCATAACTACAATGACATAACCTTTAAGATAGTAAATACACCCTCTCCTTTCACATATTCAAGGGTCAGTTTTTAGTATTCTCATCGTCTTCAAAGACCAAATTATTCAACCAAATCCAAAATTACAACCAAACACCAAAACGGGCAAAAGACAACTCCCAAAACTTTATAAAAATAAGGAAACCAATCTAAATAACGCCTTTAGACTCTTAGTAAGTGTATCCCTTAACGAACATTCCTTTCTTAGCATCCTCACTTTCACCTTCAGCTGAGTACTTTCCGAGCTGAGCCAATGAGTTGGCTTTTGCACGGGTCAAAAGTGCCTTCTGACCGGCTTCAATGTTCTCGGGGCGTCCTTGCCATGCCTTTAGAACAGAGTTCTGAAGAGCACGGGCATATGAAAAGGATACGTGCCAAGGGTTGGGGCTTTGGTTCATTGCGTGTAGGTTTAGTGTGGCTTCCATTTCAGATTGTCCTCCTGACAAGAACTACATAACCAAAAAAAAAATCACTCAGAATTATGTTTACTTATTTAAAACAAAAGGGGGATGTGATAACTGGTCAGGCATACGCACCATGATTCCAGGAACTGCTGGTGGGACCCTCCTCTTGAGCATGGTGAGTGTATATTTAGCGACGGTCTCAGGGTCAGCCTTTTCCTTGTGGTCAGCTCCGGGAGTAACCATGCTGGGCTTGAGCAAAATTCCTTCGAATAAAACATTGTTTTGAGCTAAGTAATAGAACACCTCGGACCAAACTTTTTCATCTACTTCAAGGGTAGTGTCGATTGAGTGGTCCCCGTCAAGAAGGATCTCAGGCTCCACTATTGGCACAAGACCATTGTCCTACACAGATTGATCACAAACATAATGAATTCCGGAGTATTAAACAGTTGTTCAACAGTTTATCCTATCAGGCAAAAAATATATAACCAACCTGGGAAATAGCAGCATAACGTGCAAGTCCCCATGCAGCTTCCTTCACGGCCAAAGCAGAAGGACCGCAAGGAATGCTGACAACAGTACGCCTACAAAATAACAAAGGATAAAACATCAATACTAGGCTAAATTAATACTTTGTACTATTTGAACACTAGTTGTGATATATATCTCACCACTTAGCGAAACGAGCTCCTTGACTGTAATATTCAGCTGATCTTGAAGCCAACCCATCTAATCCTTGACACCATGATTCGTTGTTAGATCCTGGGAGGGGAACCAAACCCTGCAGAGCATTGCACGATAAGTTAGAATACAATTTGACACTTAAAAAACAGTCAATTCGGTTGATGGGATTTGTTTTACCTTGTCAACTTTGATACCGGGAACAATGTTCTGCTCTTTCAAGCAGTCGACCATCTTCTTTCCGTCAGTAGTTGACTGATATAGAGTCTCCTCGAAAAGGATGGAACCAGAGATGTATTGTCCTAAGCCGGGAGTGGTCAACAGAAGTTGTCTATAGGCTTGTCTGTTGGCTTCAGTGTTGTCTAATCCGATAGACGCCAATCTCTTTCCGCAAGTTGCATTTGACTCGTCAATAGCAAGGATACCACGACCAGGTGATGCAATTGTTTTCTATTCCATCAAAAAATAAAGAAAACAATTAGCATTTTACAACGAATAAAGACAAATGCTAAGAATTATCATGAATATCTGCATTAATTGACTCAAAAGTCCCCCGTGGCCCCGTTTTCAACTTGTTTTTCAATAGCAAACCTTTTCTATAAAAAAACAAAACTTTATCATCTATAGATATACTAGGTGGATACACGCGCACAACGGCGGCGATAAATATAGTTATATAATAAATATAGTAAATGAATTGCTAACCCAACTATCCTCGCAATTCCCTACCCGCTTAGTGAATTCATTTCACAACACTCCAAATGTATATGTGTTAGTTGTATGTGTGTGTTTGGGTTTTTCGTATCTTTCCCGTGATATCATTATTCCCGCATATAAAAATAAAGACCTTCACAATCTCTTACCCGTCAAACACTTTCTCAAAAGTAAATGATTTTGATAAATAAAGTTTGTATTGATTGAAATAAAGGTTAAAGTTATAAAATTTGAATCAAAATAAAATAAACCTACTAAAAATGTAAAAGTAAAACTAATAAAATATATCAAAATGGATGTTGAATTAAAGAACACAAAATTTTAAAAATATGGTGAAATTAAATCATAAAAAATTAAACGAATTAAAAGATATTTAAATTTAAAAATAAATGTGATTAATTAGTTAAAAAGTGACATGTGTCTCCTTATTTTAGTTTGTTAGAGATCCTCCCTTTTTGTTATTTTTTAGTTAGAGAAGTGACATGTCACTCAATGATTAGAGCTCATTATCTTAATTTTTGTTGAAAGACACAACTTAAATGCTTTATATAGTAGTATAGATATAGATACTCGATTTGACAACGAAATATCTAATGTTGAGACCTTACTTAAAATGTTGATTAACAAGACACTAATATGTAAACAGTGATGTAGCAAAACCAGTCACTGTTCAGTTTCTTATATAGATATCCGCTCTACCACTATCCAACTTAACTTTTGGTATCAATCAGTGTTGCAAAACAAGGGCTACAAGGTCAAAACTTGAACAACCTTGGTCAAAACTCAGTCAAATCTTCGGACAAACTTGGCAAAACTCACTTTAAAGTATTTGAACAATTGTGTTAATGTTTCTAAACATAATCTTTTGTGGTCCTACGAACATGTCATACACACAAAATCAAAATTTATATATAAAATTCCAATCCCGATTACTCCCCGTCTAGGCTGATTACAAGCTACAAGGTAGTCGACCGACCGACTAGCGCCTAGCGTCTTTTGCAACCCCATATCATGTTAGTATAAACAAAGAGTAAAAAACAGAACGCATGTCCAATATCACAAACACCAGAATACTACGCGTGATTACAAATCACATGGTTTACTTAGTTCTAATGTTCCATCGCAAAACTTGAAACAAACATTTAAATCGATATCACGGATGCAACAAATCACATTCTCCATTTCTAATAAATATCGTTTACAATTTATTTGCAAGTCGGAACAATTTAAACTTTCTATTCATATAAAGTGTATTAAAAAAAGTCAACAACTTTATACAAAAAGTCAACACGACCAATTGACCTACCACAACAAAGAGTAACCATATGTATATACTTAATCAAAATTAAGTAGTTATTAATTATGATGAATGAGTATTATAACGTACAATACTTTGTTGGATTCGTATTGCAAAGAAGGGAATATTGCACAAGCTTTAGCACTTTTAGAAGAGATGCAATCGAGGGGTTGTGAGCCTAATGATGTTACATATAATGCGTTGATTAGTGGGTTGGTGACAAAAGTTGATTTTGAGCAAGCGAAAAAGATGATTATCAAAATATCGGTTTTGGGTTTGAAGGTGTCGTCGTATAGTTTTAATCCCTTAATTCGTGGGTATTGTGAAAAAGGTTTGATTTTGGAAGCGTTTAATCTTGCTGAAGAAATGGTAGTAGCAGGAGCTTCACCGAGTGTGTATACATACAATATTCTTATGTATGGTCTATGTATTGGGTTAATCCCAATCGACCCAACCCAACAACCCAAGCCAACACTCACACTGACCCGGTCAACGAAAGTCAACCATACGAAAAGTCAAAGAAGCGATTACAAGCGGTTACATAGCAGTTACCAATAATCGCTCCATATGTATTGAACCGACATAATCTCGCAAACATACCGTTTCATTATGTATAAATACTAGAAACTCTGTAACAAACAAATATGACTGAAATATATAAAGAAAAGTCTTTTGATTCAATCGTTTATTGTTATTTGGTATATCGTTGATTAAAGATCCATAAAACTCAATTGGTATCAGAGCCCGAATCATCATATACCATTTTCTTTTTAGTTTTCAGAATCAATAAGAACCAAAACAGTTTCGAAAAAAAAAATTTCTGCAAAATTAACTTGAACACAAATCAAGTTATCATCTTTGTGTTCTAAACGTTAAATCGCATCAAGGGAACAATCACACAAGTGATTACTCCAACCCGAACAAACTTATTTGCAAATCTTTCGTCGAAACTGATTTTTATCCACATAGGATCAGAAACGAATTAAAACTCGTTTATACATATTGATTCAAACAAAAACCAAAACGAAGTCATCAGTTTAGGGCACAAAATCAAAGATTCGAATTAAGAACAAACACACATGTTCTTCAAAGGAATCAAGCCCAGAAGGATCAATTGAAAACCCCAATTGATTCATTAGCAAACTCCAATCGTAAAGATACTCACGGATCATAAAACCCCAATTAATCCGAAACCCTAGATTTGATTGAAGGGTTAACGCTTCATAAAGAGAACACCACACCGGAGACAGTAAAAGGACGGTCAAAACCACAGCCATCATAAAAAAGAGGCCGGTCAACCGTCGGTTGTATTGGAGAAGAAGAGAGAAGATAAAAAGTTATCTTTTGAAGAGAGAGAGACACTGAAAAACACACAGTATCTCAAAAGGAAAAATATACGCTTGGGGTTATTATCTCAACAAAAAAGGGAGAGATAAATAAAAGAAAGGAAGGACGCGTGTACAGTTAAAGGGCCACTCAAAGGATTTTATTTTTAGTTAAGGAATCGGGTTAAACTATCAACCCCTCCAGGTTTCAAAGTTTTCAAAACCACTTTATTTTACATTATATATTTTGATATATACAGTTTTTAGATTGATAAGTTATTTTAAAATATTATTAAAGTCTTATCATTTTTTAGTATATCTAACCTAGTTTTTACACTACGTAGAATACTGATTAGGAATAATTTGTAAGGAGTAATTAACCTTAGGTTATTCAGTTTAAATTTTATAATCTCCGAGGATAGTTTAAAATTGTTAAAACTATACCTAGAAAAGTTTTACACCCATTTGAGGAAGATAAAACATTAAGAGCTCATTTTGAAATAAGAATTTTGAAAATAAAAACACTTTGTGTTAAAAATTCTTTATTGAGATTTATTTGTCATTTTAAAATATGACGAAAGATAGTGGTAGTAAGGAACCTAGTACTAATAATAGTACACCCCAATTTCAATGCCCAATCCTAAAGCCCGCGAATTACTCACTATGGGCATTGAATACAAATCATTCTCGGCGAATGGTTTATGGAAACAATTGAGCCGATCAAACGACTCAACCCGATAAGAAAAAGGATAAACCGCTATTGCTTTCCTTTATCAAGCTTTACCGAGGAACAATTACTTCAAATAACAAAGCACAAAACCGCTGAAGGACATTTGGAATGCTTTGAAAACTAGACACATTGGCGAAGAGAGTTCAACAAGCAAGATTGCAAACACTCAAATCTGATTTTGAGATGTTACAAATGACGGAAGACGAGACAATTGACACATTTGCTACAAAACTCACAACACTCGTAAACAAAGCCGCTAGTCTAGGACACACCATAGAAGATGAAACCTTAGTACGGAAACTATTAAATGTCAATGCCGATAGGTATCGCAAATAGTCGCATCTATAGAGCAATACTCCGACCTAAATGAAATGACGATGGAAGAAGCAATTGGGAGACTCAAGACATACGAGGAAAGAATAAAGTTTAAGAAGAACAAGGACAATAACGATCAATATAAGTTATTGTTTACACATCACAAGAATAACATTACTCACGGACATTGTGAAAAATGTGGACATGATTTGTTGCGAGGCCAAGAAAATAATTTCAATGAAAAATCAAAAGGCAACTCAAATAAATTTACTCATGATAAGAGTAAGTTGATGTGTTTTAAATGCAAGGAGTATGGGCATTTTGCAAACAAATGTCCATCAAAAAAGGAAGAAGAATCTAATATCATTGAAGAAGATTTAGAACCAACATTGCTTATGGAAACTGTTGAAGAAGAACATGATCAACCTGGAAATAAGGAAGATCACAACAACAAAGGTGGAAATAACCAGAAGAACATGATCAACCTGGAAATAAGGAAGATCACAACAACAAAGGTGGAAATAACGAGAAGAACATGATCAACATGGAAATAAGGAAGATCACAACAACAAAGGTGGAAATAACCGTAAGAACATGATCAACATGGACATAATGAAGATCACAGGAAGAAAAGGTGGAATAACCGGATCAACATGGACATAATGAAGATCACGTAAGAAAAGGTGGAAATAACCAAGATCAACATGGACATAATGAAGATCACGGAAGAAAAGTGGAAATAACCGGATCAACATGGACATAATGAAGATCATAGAAGAAGGTGGAAATAATCAAGGAAAATTGATCTACCGGACATAAGGATGATCACAAAAAAATTAAAAGCTCAGATGGTGGATGTAACCAGAAGATGAATCAAGAAGACTTAAACACCTACGTCACAGCGATTGTGATTAAGGGGGAGAATATTGGGTTAATCCCAATCGACCCAACCCAGCGACCCAAGTCAACACCCACAATGACCCGGTCAACGAAAGTCAACCATACGAAAAGTCAAAGAAGCAGTTACAACGGTTACATAGCAGTTACCAATAACTGCTCCATATGTATTGAACCGACACAATGCTTCAAACATACCGTTTCATTATGTATAAATACTAGAAACTTTGTAACAAACAAATATGACTGAAATATATAAAGAAAAGTCTTTTGATTCAATCGTTTATTGTTATTTGGTATATCGTTGATTAAAGATCCATAAAACTGGGCCAACACTATGCAAACAAGGACGAGTTTTTTATGCGAGGCAGCAACATTCAGACATGCTTAAGAAAAACTTGATGCCGGATATAGTTTCTTACAATATTTTGATTTATGTGTACAGTCTTTTGGGGCGGGTAACGGAGGCCTTTTCTTTGTTATTTGAATTAAGACGGATGGATCTTTCCCCTACAATGATTACTTATAATACCCTTATGCAAGGGTTATGCATGAATGGCAATTTAAACAAGGCGAGGCAGTTGAAGAGTGAAATGGTAAGTCTTGGTTTTCCACCCGACGTAATGACGTACACCATATTGGTAAACGGTTCTTATAAAGTGGGTGATTTGAGTATGGCTAAAGAAATGTTTGATGAGATGATTAGCAATGGCTTGCAGCCTGATCATCACGCGTACACATCTCGAATAATGGGTGGATTAAGATATGGTGATTCATCATGTTTTAAATTATTAGAAGAAATGGAAAAACGCATTACGCCCAATTTAGTCACATATAATGTCTTTGTTTATGGTCTTTGTAAGACTACAAATGTTGAAGAAGCGACTAAGTTATTAAGAGAAATGGTTAGTCAAGATTTTGTTCATGATCATGTCACGTATACAAGCATAATTTGTTCGTATTTAGTGTCTAGGAATATTAAAAAAGCTACAGACTTGTTTCTTGAGATGCAAAGCAAAGGGGTAAAACCGACAATTGTGACTTACACTGTGTTGATCCATGCTCATGTGTACGAAAGTATAGGCAACACAAGATGAACAATAGAACCTTTATTCAGATCTAAGCTGCAATAGTCAGCTTAGATTAAGTTTACAATAGTATCCAAATGTTACAAGATTAGATTAATGTCAATGAGACAATAATCATGTAAATGTAAAGACAAGACAAGATCGGTGAAATGATCGAAGAAAGAAAGAAGAGTGATACAAAGATCGCACACACAAGTGTGTGTAACCCTAGATTAAGGGACTTATTAAATAGGAGATTAAGTTTCACTAAGACCCTCTAACGGCTATAAATGACTCATCAATGAAACGATGAAAGCTTCAGAGAAATGAACATTTTGGAACTTTAAATATTTTATCCTTTGTCCAAGTTTAACCCACAGTAATTAATCCTGCAATGAAACATAACTTGAAAGCCATTTGCAATTGATAGAATGATATGTTTGCCACAGTTATCACCCCAAAATTTAACATTCCCCTTAACTGATGAGCAAACATATCAAACAATATCAATTTTTCACACAAAATTTATCTTGATAGACAGGAGGTTCTTTGTGAGTATGTCTGCAGTTTGGTTTGAAGAGCCAATCTTTTAGCATTTATAACACCTCTAGCAATTTTTTCCTGATGAAGTGAACATCAATTTCAAAGTGTTTTGATCTTTCATGGAAAATGGGTTGACAACAAGTTGTAAAGCGATTTGTTATCACAAAAAGATTAACAGGAAGATTGATATCAACTTTTAGATCTTTTAGGATTTTTGAATCCAAATGATTTCACAGCAGACATTAGACATAGATCTATACTCGCCTGTGGAAGATTTTGAAAGAGTGTTTTGTTTTTACTTTTCCATGAGATTAAACAATCATTGAAGAAAACACAATAACTCGTGATGATTTTCGGTTTTCTTGCATTTGGCCCAATCAAGATCACTATATCCTTCAAGATGATTTTCGAGTTCTTGAAATTGTACCTTAGACCTTTTCCGGAGATCCTTTTAGATATCTCGAACATTGAGGCACATTCCATATGAGATTTTAAGGAGAATGCATATATTGTGCCGACAATGAACTGAGTATGAGATGTCGTGTCTTGTATGGGTGAGATAGATAAGTTTCCCAAGTAACCCGATAACCAGTGATGTTGACAAGCAAGGGTCATCAGCGGTGGGAATGTATGGAAGCAGGGGTTGGGTTCCATAGAGTGGACACAGTTTGCACCCAAGAAGACCAAACTCTTTGAGGAGTTCAAGGCAAGATTTTCTTTGAGAAAGACAAATGTCATTCCAGTTTTAAAACCTCAATGCCAAGGAAATATTTTAGATTTCCCAAGTCTTTGATATGAAATTTGGATTTTAGAAAATCTTTAAAAGATTTATCTCATCAATACAGCTTCAGAAGAACAATATCATCCACATAAACAAGCGAGCAATAAACTTGTTATTCTCTTTTTTGGTGAACAAGGAGTGATCATTAATGATTGAACAAAGTTATTTTCTTTTAAAACAACGACAAGTTTTTCATTCCATTTCACGGGAGCTTGTTTTAGGCCATATAGAGACTTGACAAGTTTACAAACTTTATTTTTATTGTTCTCATTACGAACCCCGTGGATGGTCATATAGATATCCTCATCAAGATCTCCATACAAGAAAGCATTGTTGACATCAAGTTGAAAAAGAGGCCATTTGTTTTTTACTAAGGCAATAAGACATCTAACGATGAGACATTTTCACAACAGGAAAAAGTTTCATCATAGTCTATTCCTTCCTTTGGTTATAACCTTTAACAACTAATCTAGCCTTGTATCTATCAACTTCACCATTGGCTTTATATTTGATTTTAAAGATCCATTTGTACCCAATAGGAGTTCTATTAGGAGGTAGATCGGTTATATCCCAAGCATGGTTTTCATTTAAGGCCTCAATTTCGAGTTCATAGCATCAACCCAATTACTATCAAGGATAGCTTCTTCATAATGTAGGTTCAATACTTTTATTAAGACTAGATGCAAAGCGGAATTATCTTTGTTAAGATTAGAGTAGTTAACAACCTTTTCAACACCATATTTGACTTTTCCTTCTACAATAAAGTCGTTAAGATTCTTGGGCAACTTAGAGACTCGGTTAACCTTCTAGCAGATAGTGGTGGGCAAGCCTCTTTCTTGTTCAACAGAATCGGTGTAGTATCGTTAGAATCGGAAGATGCATTAGCAGGATGTGATTCATGTGATATGGTGCCCTCGTGGTGTGTATTATCATCTATAGATGTTGCAACCGGTTCGTCAATCCTAGTGGGATGACTTACCACCGTGCCATCATCATAGGATGTCACTCTCCTTCATCATTGGGACTTATTTGTGAGTCAAAGAAATTTTGTGATTTAAATCTTTTGTACAAAAGTTTCAACAAAAGGTTTTGACAAAGTATTTTTCATTTTGAAGGAAAACAGTTTCATAAAATTTGACATCTCGGAGTAAAAGATATTTTTTGTTTCTAGGCTCAAGAGTTTATAGCCTTTCTTCTCATTTGAGTAACCAATAAGGACACTTTTTCGGACCTACTACCAAATTTATCGAGATGTTGAGAATAGTGGCATAGCATAAGCAACCAAAGACTCTAAGGAGAGAGAGAAGGGTCATGCCCATACACAAGGAAGAATGGGGACTTGCAGACAGAATCAAGAGGTAACCTTTGTTTATGACATAGGCAGCATTAGAACACATTCGGACCAAAGATTTAGAGGTAATTCCCACAAACATGAGGGATCTAGCTACATTAAGGAGATGCCTATGTTTCTGTCATAATACCATTTTGTTGTGGTGTATAAACACAAGAGGTTTGATGTAAAATTCCTTTTCATGGAAAAATGTTGAAGTTTATTATTGACAAATTACGTCCCATTATCACTTCTAAAAATCTTGACATTGTGTTCAAATTGATTTGATAGCATATGAGTAAAGTTAACAATGGAAACATAAACATCATCCTTACCCTTAAGCATATAAACCCACTTGCCTTTGGAATAGTCATCAACAATCTGTTAAAAATATTTGTAACCATCTCTCTAGTGACTTTATATGGTCCCCATACATCAAGATGTACAAGTTGACCAATTTTAGTTGATTTATGTTCACTTAGAGGAATGGTTCTCCGGTTTGTTTAGCTTTATTACAAGTATCACAGAGATGATCAGCTTCGGATGTACTATCAAATTTAAGAGTGGGTTTAAGTATGTGTAGGACTTGGTCGAAGGATGACCAAGTCTTTGATGCCAAAGATTTTGGAAACATGACAAACAGATATGCAGTTATTAGAAATAATCTTACATGTAGAATCAATATCAAACATATATAACCCATTGTATTGTTTACCAATCCCACAATCCTTTTTGATGTAAATCTCAGATATAGCAATTAGATTCATTAAACCCAACAAACATCTTATTGTCTCTAGCAATTTTATGAACAGACAATGAGACTAACATTGTACTCGGGAACAACAAGTACATCAAAGAGAGTTAGGTCATTATTGACCTTTAAATCACCAATTTTAGTAATTAAGGCACGAGTACCGTTGGGATGTCCAACAGTTAAGCCAAGATTTGAAATGTTAACAACATTGATTAAAAGTTTTAGACACAGTCATGTCTTGATTTGCACCAGAGTCAACAATCCAGGTTTCTGATAGAGATTTTGTGTTGTTGTTAAAAATTTGTTAAAGTTTACATTAAACTTGACACGCCATTAAAGAAAGTTCTGAAAATTTTTACCGCTAAGTTGGCATTAGCAGATGACACATTGTTGTCATTGAGAAGACTCATAAGTCCGGAGAGTCGTTCATTAGACAAGGAAGCAGGAGAGTTGCTAGCACTATTATCGGTGACATGGTTAGTTTCAGTGAAACATTGTTATTCTTGAAGGTTTACCATTAAACTCCTTTTAACATATCCAGCAGGATAACCAACAAGATCATAACATCTATCAACAGTGTGACGGGTTTTTGCAATTAGTACATTTGAGATTCATGTTTGGTCCTCTCGCTATTTGAGTCGTTACCATTATTAAAACCAGAACCTTTGTTGTTAAAACCTTTTTGTTATCAAAAATTTTCCACCATCGACGTTTTTTGCAAGAAAGGTCGTAGCATTGGGTTTAGCGAGCTATTCCCAGATGAAACATTACGTGAGATTCTTCTCCGAGACAACGAAAAGCAGTTTTGACATTAGGTAAAGGATCTCGGTTAAAATATTGCTTCGATGGGGACATAGGAGTCATCAAGACCCATAAGAAATTGCATTAACTTGATTAGTGATTATGTTTTTCAAAATGTTTTGCGACCTCACAAGTGCGGGGAGGCAAGTCGATCATACAATCAAATTGTTTCCATAAAGAGTTAAGGTTGTTATAATAATCGGCAGAGAGGACCAACTTTGACTAAGAGTTTATATTTTTATGCAAATTAAAGATAGTGAACCATCAACCTTATCATAGGTATCTTTAAGATCATTCCACATTTCATAAGCGGTTTAGCATATATAGCACCAAGAAATAGTTCGGTGAGAATTAAGAATCCAAGTAACCACAACGAGTTACAAGTATCCCATTGATTAGCAAGACTAGGGTTCGAATCATCTCTTATGCAAGTACCATCAATAAACCCTAACTTATTATGGTTCCTTAAAGCAAAGGTCATGGCCATATTCCATATTTTATAATTTTCAGTTCCAGTGAGTTTAATAGAAATAATGGGAGTACCATTGGTATTGTTAGGATGCAAATACAAAGCATCACCAAAGGATAAGCTTTTCTCAGTGGAAGAGCCACCAATATTATCATCACCAATAGCCATAATTCAAATAAGACAAACAGATATAATAAGACATACAAAGAGTCTCAGACAGAGATAATAATAAGACCAAATAGACAAAGAAATAAGACCTTGAATTTAAGAAACAACAAGCACCAAGCCTGTGGACTAGGGTAAACCAGAGCAGGTATTCGTACCACTCAAAGGTGGCAGATCAAGATGTTAGTCTACCCGTTTGCACCCACAAAGACTTAAGTACTGTATGTTTGAAGAAAGAATAAGACTTAGACTTACAGAGAAATATGCAGCGGAAGAACAAGTCACAATTACCCTAGATTCACTTAGTCTAGGGATAATTGTAAGTGGAAGATAACCAGTGATTACGCCAGTAGTAATAACCCCAAACCACCAATTTGTTGCCGAAGAAAATCAATGAGCCTGTTGCTCTGATACCATGTACGAAAGTATAGGCAACACAAGATGAACAATAGAACCTTTATTCGGATCTAAGTCGCAATAGTCACTTAGATTAAGTTACAATAGTATCCAAATGTTACAAGATTAGATTAATGTCAATGAGACAATAATCATGTAAATGTAAAGACAAGACAAGATCGGTGAAATGATCGAAGAAGAAGAAGAGTGATACAAAGACGCACACAAGTGTGTGTAACCCTAGATTAAGGGACTTATTAAATAGGAGATTAAGTTTCACTAAGACCCTCTAACGGCTATAAATGACTCATCGCAGAAACGATGAAAGCTTGACAGAAATGAACATCTTGGAACTTTAAATCTTTTATCCTTTGTCCAAGTTTAACCCCTGTAATTAATCCTGCAATGAACCATAACTTGAAAGCCATTAGCAATTGATAGAATGATATGTTTGCCACAGATTATCACCCCAAAATTTAACATCATGCTATTACCTGGAGGATAGATACGGCATATAACTATTTTGTTGAGATGCAAAAGGAGGGCATTATGCCGAATGTGATTGCATACAATGTTTTGATCAATGGTTACTGCAAATCAAGAAAAATGGCGCAAGCGTATGGATGTTTTGCCGAAATGGAAGCAAGAGGTTTAGTTGCTAATAAGTATACTTACACAATTTTGATAAATGGGAATTGTAATTTGGGTAATTGGAATGAGGCTTTGCGTTATATATTGAGATGGTGGATAGAGGCATTGAGCACGATGCGTGGACACATACTACACTTTTAAAGCGGTAGGTTTGAAACCAAGGAACGTGCGGTTCGGTATCTTGAACACGCGGTTCTCGGTAATGAGACTGATGAAGCAAAAGGTGTTCGGTATTCATAGTGATTATTGAAGATGCAAAGTTTCTTCAAGTTATGTGGCTCATCAGCTGTGCAATGACTATGGTGGACACATTTGGTAGATCTCACCTGGGCGGCTTTTTAGGTTTGTTTTTTTAATAATCTTTGAAGTTGTGGAAGAAACATAAATCGCTAGTTAGTTTTACCAATTTTACTTGGATTGTTGTATTAGTTAGAAACTTGGAACAATAAAATACATCATTTACAGTATAGCTTTATTGACAATTTTATATTTGAAGTGATCTAAATCCATGTATAGCAAAAGGAATCGTTTATAGTCTTGCATAGGCTATTAAGCATAGGATGGGCGTGGCATTTTTGACCCAGTTACAAAGTCAAATCGGGTTACTAAATTAAATATAGCTAAAAGGGGAACGGGCCAAATGGCTTGAGCTGGTTGAAAACCCTCCTAAAGTCTCATTTCAGTGCATACTACCTCCTAAATCATTTTATTCCACGATTTGGAATAATTATTGTGGTGGTTTGTTTACTTAATCATAATTAACTCAAATGTTGTATCTAATTTATATTGTCCCTTTGGCCACATCGAATATCTAATTTTAGACATGGACAAAAAAGTATTAATGGGTCAAGATTAAACCCGGGTTGACCCATTTTTAACCTTACAAAAATTTACCCATTTCAACCGGAATCCTTTACCCATCCTGCCCATCTTGCCAACTTTAGCATAGAAGGTCACATGATTATTTATATCTGCTTAAACATTTTTGTATCACTTGTTGCCATACATTTCATCATTTTTGTCTTTTTTTGCAGTGATATAACTCGGATGTTTACACATACAAGACATAGATTTGACACAACAACGCACATGAAAAAGCGATATTTTTGCCGTAGGACAGGATGTTTAACAGGTATAGTAAAACCTCTATAAATTAATAGTGTTGGGATCGGGATATTTTATTAATTTAACGAGATATTATTATATCGATAAATTAATAATTTATTAATTTAAAGAGGTTTTACGTATGACTATTAAATTTTCAAGTATAATATACTAGCTAGTTACATTGTATACTCATTAGAGACGAAATAAATTTGAAAAACAAGTTTCAATTAACATTTTTTAAATTAACATTCATACTTTATGAAAATAAAATTAACACTTTTTGTTGCAATACGAGAATACAACGCACAAACTCTTTAGTGCAATAAGGAGATTGTAAGATAAACTCAATATAGATTTGAAGTTCAACAAAAAACAAGTGACTATGAATTCATTTTTTACTAAACAATCTTAGGATTTTGAGTGTATCTCTCTCTGAAACACACACACACACACACACACACACACATATATTTTGTATATTTTTTTCAACATACATGTTTTAAAAAAAGACAAGTGCATATGTGTTTTTTTTTTAATATTGCAAATTTCACATGTTTTTAGCATACATTTTTTTGCTAAAAATCATAATTACACATATGTTTCTAGTCCGTATTCTTTAATCTTCTAAATTTATAACCAAAACCATAAACGTACATATAAAACCTCTAAATGTATAACGATACAAAAATATGAATAGTATACATAAACATGTCCGTAACCTCTAACAACCCAAAATGTAAATAGTATACACAAAATTTCATATAAAATGAAATGCAACTCACATACAAATATATATATCTTGTTAAATATACATGTGCACGTCATAAAAAAATATGTGTGCACTCTTCGAACAACATATGTGCACGCTTCACATTCTCATCAAATTCGTTAGAACATACGAATACTCTTCTGAAACATACGTGCACGCCCGTCAAATTCATTAGAACACATGTGCACGCCTTCTAAAAACATATGTGCACGCTACATTTTCTCGTCAAATTCATTAGAACACATATGCACCCTTTCAAAAACATATGTGCACGCTACGTTTTCTCGTCAAATTCAATAGAACACATGCGCACCCTTTCAAAAACATATCTAACATATCTGCACGCTTCACATTTTTAGATGATAATACTTAAAAAAATGTTAGTAGATCAAATTAACATATTTAACAGTTAATGAAAAAAATAATAATAAAAATGAACATGATTCAACAAGATTCTGGAATAACAACTTCTTTTAAAATATACCTTTGATGCATTGATGCAATCTTTGTAACTATAAAACAATCAATCCAAAAAAGAGGTCACCAACACTAAACGGAAATCATTTTTTTTTTTCAAAATCCTTTTCCAGCAAACCATATTTTTCAGATCGAAACTCACATAATAAAATTCATTTATTTATATTTGTTCTAAAATGTTCCTAGTTTGTAAATTTGTTCTAAAATTATGAAACTTTATAAATTTGTTTTAAAATGTTCCTAGTTATATTCACCAGATATGCTTACCTTACGCACGCATCTCCGCTTGACCCTCCACCAACAGTCCAACGGTCGTCTGAAAATCAGGTGACCATCTCCGCTTGACCTCAAATCACAACATGAACATCCACTAGCAAAACTATCAGATCTGATAGTCCTACCAAAAGACTGCCCAAGAAATCTAAATAATGATTTGTGAAGAACAAAAGCGCAAAAAAAGGTGGGGGATATATTTTCGGTGATGGGAGAGGGAGTATTTTCGGACATGGCGGCCGAATTTTGACTGGCGCCGTGTTGGTCGTTTGGGTTTGGGGATTCGCGGGTTGATGGTGGTTGTTTGGGATCAAGTACCATGATGGATGCCTCTAGCAAAAGATGTGTAGATCTGATATGTTTTGTAGAATATCAGTTATTTTCCTGAATAATGAGAGGGGCGGCATTTTTTTGGTTTGTAGGGTTTTTAGCATCTTTTTAGGGATGAATACAAACTACCTAAATTGCCCTTTTAGCTTTTCAAGTAATATCCTAATCTTTCTATTAATTACATAAATTGCACAATTTATTATAGCCATTGATTATACCCATCCAATGGTTTAGATTCATTTTAAAAGTTCAGTAAAGTTCATATAAAAAAATGGTTCGAATTGAGCGCTACATATATATATATATATATATATATATATATATATATATATATATATATATATATATGAAATTTTAGTAATTATTAATTTATAATTTCGTTGGTATTAATATATATACACCTGGTTTCAAAAATTATTATCTTATTATTTTATAGATTGGGGTCTAATTTGTCTTGGTTCCAACTTGGGACCGGACAAATTATTAATTTTATCGAGATTATTAATTTATCGAGTATTAATTTATAGATGTTTTACTGTAGATGAGATTAAGGTCTGATAAGTGAGAAGTGTATTCTTTCAATTTTTTACCAAATGAATCTTGATGATTATGTCAACCATAAAGCCATGCTTTGTTTTTTCCCCATGGGACAATCTACTTGTACAGATTATTCATAAGCAATTGAATTCCCATAGCTTTTTTTAACTCAACGAGAGTTTACACTTACAGTAAGCATGTAGTGAGTATGGTTCTTGACACTATTGGTTTAAAACTATTGCATGACTTGTTCATAGTTAGTCTTTTAATAATAAAATAAGAAACAAGATATTAAACATGCACTCGTGCACACAACATGGATACTATGCTTCACACACACACACACACATGTATATTAAGTTGGACAAATGCACCTGTAGCACAACAAATGTGAAGGGATTCGGTCATCTGATCTGATTCTTTAGATCAAGGTACTAAAAGGTTTCTTAAAATAGAAACGTGCACATGGTTGTGTATGAAGAAAAACACTGCAAAATAGTAGTAATAAAAAGTTTTAGGAGAATAAAAGCATAGGAAATGGCAAAAAATTAAAGTTATTTGCAGGAAACCGAGAAGTAGTGCAATTTGCAAGAATGGTCTTTTTTGAACAGAGTCTGAAAATAAAACTCAAGTAGACTTGTTTTGAAAATCAGTCGAGCTTTGGTAAAAAAAAATCTCGATTATCTTCACATAAAACTTTTGGTTTCAACCCTGATGAGAAATGCTCAATGACTATTTCAACTTGCAACTCAACGGTTAACTGTTCTCTTACCAGTCCATTTGCTACCATCGACTTCCTCCAGAGATCATAAAAACAGGTATGAATCATCGTCTCTCATGGATCGATATAATGCTTGTGGTATTCGTAGCTTCAAATGTTAATTTCCAACGACTTAAGATAACTTTTTTGAAACGAGGCATGATACTGATTTAATAACGACCTTCATAAGCTCATGTGCTTATTGTTCTAGATATGTGCGCTGCTACTAATGTACAATCACACATTTACGCACTTATATATTGCAATAGTAAAATGATAAGCTATAAATTTACAATCGCTGCAACCTGGTAGAGTGACCTTTTTTTTAGTAAAGGTTAGGGTGACTTGAATCCCTTTTCATCAAAGGAAATCTGATAGAAAATGAATAAGACAAGATGATTTTTAGCTTATAGCTCAAATAAAGACGTACTTGACAACTATGTTCATTTACCTTTTTTGAAACCTCTTGACTAAACTTTGTTGTTGTTCGTGTGCATAGAATATTGTCACAAGTGTAATTATGCACATCATTTTTTTGTCGTGGAATGTTATTTGGAAAACTAACATAGTATCATACGTGTTATTGGCACAGGCTGAGGGCTGACATCCAAGATGCTTTATTTGACACCCTGTGTACAGTCTTAAAGCACGATTTGAATCTCTGCTGCAAGTATCATGCAATGCCCTACTGCTGATAGTGTGACCATCATTCTATAAAAGATATGTTGAAGCAAACTCTTAATATGCAGTTTTGAGAATAGGGGCCATATTTGCACCGAAAGCTGCTGCAAAGCTGAATGCAACCTGATCTGAGGACAAAGATATATGCTTCACTTTATACTGAAAAGTCACAAACATAGTCATGCCATTTTGTTAGAGCATGCCGTTTTTGTTGGGAACATTGTTTTCTCATGTCCCTATGTCATTATTTGGCAAATGCATACTTACTTTTCGGCAGTGGTAAACCCTTACAGTAATCTGCTTGTTACAGATTTTCCGTTTGTATTATACACGAGTAGTACACTCCTGCTGACATTAAATAACAATTCCGAGTATTTAACTGTTAAAATTATAATGTATTTCTAGGTACTTCTAGAAAATACTATAATAAATATTAGTGGCTAAAGATATTTTAGGAAGATTATTATAGAAGCCACTAGAGTCTATTAATTTAATATATGGAAAATACTAGATTCCAATTAACCGACATATTAAGCCTATAAAAAGGCTGAGTGTGTAATGAAATGATGTACAACAAAAAGGCAACTTGACAAAACAATAATAAAAAAGCAAGATCTTTTCCTATTATAAAATTTCCATTACTCAAATCACCATCCAAGTGATTTCCTACAATAGCAAAATTAATTATACTATTTTACAAATAAACCCCTCACACAAATAACTAAAAGTCATCACAATTCCAACAATTGGTATCAAGAGCCGGTCAGGGCGTTTATTCGAGTACACCATGACTACCGTTGGTGCATACAATATTCCTGTCCCCATCTTTGATGGCGATAACTATGATTTTTGGAGTATCCGTATGAAGACATATTTCCAAGCTCAAAGCTTGTGGGATATTGTTGAAGACGGATTTGAAATTCCAAGAGATGTCAAAACTCTGCCCGCGGATCAACAAGAAAAACATAACAAAAATGTTGTAAGAAATGCAGCCGCTCTAGGCTACATTCAACAAGCCTTGACACCATCTATCTTTCCAAGAATCATGGGAGCTACGACAGCAGAAGAGGCGTGGAAAATTCTTCAAGAAGAGTTTCAAGGAAGTACCAAGGTGAGATCCGTCAAACTTCTAACTCTAAGACGAGATTTTGAAAATTTAAAAATGAAAGATTTTGAGACCGTAAAAGATTATTACTCTAGAATTAAAGAGATAGTAAATCAAATGAGAGCCTATGGAGATGATATAAATGATAAAAGAATTGTTCAAAAAATATTAATCACAATGACTGATAAATATGATCATGTCATTACTGCTATTGAAGAGTCAAAAGATATTGAGACTCTTTCAGTAACAGAACTAATTGGCTCTCTTGAAGCATATGAGGCTAGACTGAGTCGGCGAAGTGATGACTCACTTGAAAGTGCCTTTCAGTCTAAACTCAAATTAAGGTCTCAAAAATCTAAAAATGGGGGAAAAAGAAATTTTGAAGAAAAATCAAGGGGAGGAGAAAGACCCAGAACCGTGTTTGATCAAAGAAGAAAAAGTTATCCTCCATGTGGTATTTGTGAAAAAACAAACCACTTGGAAAAAGATTGTTTCCACAAAGGGAAACCAAAATGCAACAACTGCAAAAAATTTGGACATCTGGAGAAAGATTGTCGTTTAAAACAAAATCTTCGAGCAAACTACACGGAAGAAAACGAAGATACACCGGAAAACAACAAGCAGCTATTCTATGCGTGCCATGTTGCGAACGAGCAAAAAGAAGATACTTGGTTCATCGACAGTGGCTGCAGTAACCACATGACCGGAGACGAGAAGTTATTCAAGACATCAACACAACAAGAAAGTCCGTGTCAAATTGGGAAATGGAGCACTCGTTGATACAAAGGAAAAGGTCGATAGTGTTCAAACTAATAACGATGCTCGATCCATTAATGATGTTCTTCTAGTTCCAAGCCTAGCAAGTAATTTGCTAAGTGTTGGACAAATGATGGAGCATGGCTACTCTCTTCACTTTGAAGATGAGTCATGCGTTATTCGTGACAAGAAAAATGATAACAAATTAATTGCCGAAGTCCGAATGGAAAATAGAAATTTTCCACTTCGCTGGCATTATATCAGAAACACGGCCATGAAAGCTCAAGTAGATGAATCATGGCTATGGCATCGAAGATTTGGCCACTTCAATTTTCACGCACTAAAAATTCTTCAACAGAAAAATATGATGAGGGACTTGCCAAGCATACAGGAAATCACTGACACATGTGAAAGTTGTATGATGGGCAAGCAACATAGAAAACCTTTCCCTCGTGACAAAGCTTGGAGAGCAAGGGAAATACTAGAGTTGGTACACACTGACGTATGTGGACCAATGAGGACCCCATCTCAAAATCAATCCAGGTACTTTATCCTCTTTATTGATGATTATTCTAGAATGACCTGGGTTTATTTCATGCGTGAAAAATCAGAAGTTTTTACAATATTTAAAAAATTCAAAATTTTTGTTGAAAAGAAAAGTGGTCATTTCATAAAAACACTAAGAAGCGATAGAGGAACGGAATACACCTCTAAAGAATTTAATAAATTCTGTGAAGATGAAGGAGTTAATCGCCAACTAACAGTTGGTTATGCTCCTGAACAAAATGGTGTCTCTCGAGCGTAAAAGCAGAATCGAATGGAAATGGCCAAAACAATGATACATGAAAAAGGCCTTCCAAACAGTTTCTGGGCTGAAGCTGTATACACGGCTGTATACTTGCTAAATAGATGTCCAACTAAAGTTGTGGAAAATAAAACTCCAATTGAAGCTTGGAGTGGAAAGAAACCTTCAGCAAAACATCTAAGAGTATTTGGATGTATCTGCTACATCCATATTCCAAAGGAGAAACGTCACAAGCTCCAAGAAAAATCAGATAAAGGAATATTCTTGGGCTATAGCTCAAAATCAAAAGGCTATCGAGTCTATAACTTGAAGACCAAAAAGCTCGTGATCAGCAGAGATGTGGAGTTTGATGAAGACGCTTCTTGGAATTGGGAGAAAGACAAAGTTGAAAAACAAACATATCTACCACGGATATCTATGGAGATTCCAGCTGAAAAGACACCACAAATTCAGCATTCTGGAGGAGAAACAAGTACAAATACAGGCGAAACGAGTCCAGCTACACCAACGTCTCCGACATCAGCACAATCATTGGAGCAAGAAGATTCAAGTCCGGAGTCAACACCTGGAAGAGTCAAAGCATTAGCTGAAATTTATGAGACGTGCCCTGAAGTTTGCAACTTCACATCTGTAGAACCTGAAAGCTATGAAATTGCAGCCAAAGATGAAAAATGGGTGATGGCGATGAATGAAGAAATTAAAATGATCGAGAAAAACAACACATGGGAGTTAGTTGATCTTCCTAAAGATAAAGAAATCATTGGAGTTAAGTGGGTCTACAAAACAAAACTTAACCCCGATGGTTCTATACAAAAACATAAAGCAAGGTTGGTAGCTAAAGGCTACTCACAACAACCTGGAGTCGACTACAACGAAACTTTCGCACCTGTAGCTCGACTTGATACTATAAGAACTCTTGTGGCATTGGCAGCTCAACGAAAGTGGAAGATTCATCAACTAGATGTAAAATCAGCATTTCTAAATGGGTTTCTTGAAGAAGAAATATACGTGGAGCAACCACAAGGATTTGTCAAGAAAGGAAAAGAAGATCAAGTCTTAAAGCTAAAGAAAGCTTTATATGGACTTAAACAAGCTCCACGAGCTTGGTATAGTCGTATTGACAGCTACTTCACAAGTTCAGGATTCAGGAGGAGTCAAAGTGAGCCAACGCTCTACATCAAAACCCAAGGTAACTCTGACACTCTCATTCTTTCCTTGTATGTCGATGATCTTATATATACAGGAAACAATGAGAAAATGATACAAGAGTTTAAAAAAGACATGATGAAGACATTCGAAATGAGCGACCTTGGTTTGATGCACTATTTTCTTGGCATCGAAATTAGTCAAGAAAATGATGGCATCTTCATATGTCAAAAGAAATATACTGAAAACCTCCTGAAAAAATTTAAATTATACGGTTGTAAAACCGTAGCCACACCTCTTGTCGTCAACGAGAAGATGAAGAAAGAAGATGGATCTGAGAAGACAGACGCTTCAAGATTCAGAAGTCTCATTGGAAGTCTACTGTATCTACCAGCATTGCCAAGACCAAAGTTTGAGTTCCTACGCAACATGCTTGGAGTATCACCGAAATACATTAAGGAGGAGTGTTAAAATTATAATGTATTTCTAGGTACTTCTAGAAAATACTATAATAAATATTAGTGGCTAAAGATATTTTAGGAAGATTATTATAGAAGCCACTAGAGTCTATTAATTTAATATATGGAAAATACTAGATTCCAATTAACCGACATATGAAGCCTATAAAAAGGCTGATTGTGTAATGAAATGATGTACAGCAAAAAAGGCAACTTGACAAAACAATAATAAAAAAGCAAGATCTTTTCCTATTATAAAATTTCCATTACTCAAATCACCATCCAAGTGATTTCCTACAATAGCAAAATTAATTATACTATTTTACAAATAAACCCCTCACACAAATAACTAAAAGTCATCACAATTCCAACATTAACTCTGTAGCTGTTATATACACACACATTACTGGTCTGGTGTGTTTGTAAGAAAGTGGTTGAGGAAATTTCGGTAGTGTCTGGACATTGCAATGTTTATTATCTTCAATTCGGCACATGATGTAGTAACACCAAAGTTGTCGAAAAGTGTTGTGACATCAAGATAACATTGATACTATTTTTATCTGTGAAAAGTAGTAGACCCATCAAAATCACACACAGCCATGATACAAGACATTATCCGAAAAACTTTGGCCATTAACTTTGAGAACACCGTATTGGGGTGGTAACTTTATGCAACGCGAAAATACGTTCTTGCACCCTTGCTTTGTTCCATATTATGCGTGCAAGATGTCTATTTAGCATGAGTGACTAATGATGAAATTGTTTTATCTACGATTTTATGTTGAAATTACTAAACAACACTATATATAACACAAATGGATAGGCGATAACGTTGACCTCTCTCGGCTCTATCGCATTGATTCAAACATGACGTTGACTAGTAGAAATCTTCTTAG